>JBAFXK010000053.1:0-195440 GCA_037113605.1 Calophaca sinica | reverse complement strand
TTCTACTCAGCACAAACATAAACACCTTTGTTAAACTAATAAGCTTAGAACATTCAATTCATCTCATTAATTTACTACATTCACAAAAAAAAAAGAATGATGAACATAAATGCAAATGCAACTTTAACATAAGAACATATTTTTCTTCTTTGCTTTGTGTTGTTGGGCTTGTGTCATATGCTTTGATCCATAGACCCCAATCAACACGCTTTTGAGTCATAATGGTGGTTAGGCGTCTTTAACCCTCCAAGTGGCGATAAAGCATGAAATTCTAATATTACCGATCTCTCCTATAAATAGAGAGTCTTGCCGGGCCTTAAGTGATTTTTATATATCACAATGCTTATGCTTCTATGCATGTTTACAATCAAGTGAAAGTAGCATCTTAGGACATTTAACTCCACATAATCATCATCTAAATATTCCAAGAAGTTTACATTATAAACAAAGGAATCATTACTTAGCATGCATAGTAGAACCATATTTATCCAAATCATGCATCTTATTAAAATCATATGATCAAGACAATACACTCATATACCGCCGCTTTAACAACAATGGCACACGTCTAAGCTTAACTTCATTAAATTCATTTATTTCTCTTAATCTTCACTAAACTTAAACAATTGTTAAACTCTACAATTTAACATCACATCTTTGAACATTAACTTATGCATATTCCAAATCTGCGATTACATAATGAAGGAAGTATACAGAAATATAATTCAATCATTCATAACACTTTCATTGAACTTCGAGAAATGAACCACATGAGAAAACCTTTACTCACTTGAATGTGAGAAGAGCCCTGAACAAAAGCAACTAGAAAGCAATTCAACCATGCATTACTTAGGGAAGTTGACCTTGAAGTGTCATTCTGTCAAGGGCTTTTTGGTTACCCACCAGCTTGAGATTAGATACACTCACATTAAACATTCAAAAACACATTCTCATTGAGGCTACATGGAGCAAACAATGGATTCAAACATCAAGACATAAAATTTGTAGGGGATTAGAGGCGGCCATCGAGCCGACTGCTTTCAATCGAAACCCTTTAAAGCTATCATAATTTCTACACTCATTATTCATTCCAAAGTTTAGGAATTGAAAATAAAAACCCTACCACACCTAAGAGAGGTTTGAATTGCAGGAAATCTACTATTTACCTTTGCTCCCTAAATGCTTTGGGGTGAAAACCCCCAAATTTTAGGAGCTTGGGTACCCAAAATCCACCATGGGAGAGCTCCATCATAAGAGCTTGTATCTCCATGGAAGCTTAAATCCTTGCTTAACCCCTTCTTCTTTCTTTCCTCCGTTTCCATACTTTTCTTGCAACTGCTTCTTCAATTCTTCTTTCTCTCTCGGTCTCTATCTACTCTCTCTACTCTTTGGTTTATCTCTCGGTCTCAGCTCTGCTCTAGATTCGTCTCTCCACTTTCTCCTTTGCTCATGGTGGCAATGCGTCGCCACCTTCCTTATGTGCAAGAAGACCCCACTGGTGTGGTGCTCCACCTCCTTTCTCCTCTGTTCCACTTTTCGATCACGCCCCTTGCTTTCTCTCTCTTCCTTTCTTCCACTTTTCTTCTTTCTCTGTTCTTTCTCTTGTTTTTCGTTTCCTTTCTTTTACTTTACTGTTGATAATTGTTATGTGTGTGTGTGGGGTTAAATGAGAAGAAAGGGGAGTGCACTAAGGTGGGATGGGGGCAGAAGTGGGGGTGTATGGTCGAGTCAGCCGACACATGATTTATTAAAAATTAACCAATGAACTCCTTTATTTAAATTTCATAATTTATTCTTTGGTCCTCAAAGGAGCGCTCAGAGATAAGTTAATCGATTTAAATACTACCCGCTGCTAAATAATTAGTCCAGCATTTCCTTAATTATTGAGGAAGAATTGCCAAATGCCCCTTAAATTCCTATTTAGATCGAGTGTTAGAAACCTCAGTTAAGAGGTTATTAACCTCAATTAATCTTTAGGGATTAGAATTCCCACTTATTCACTTAGTGTATTTAATTACTAAGCTTTACAAAATTGAGATGTGTTAAATTACTAGTTGAGTTAGTGATGGGAGGTGGATTCACTATTACCTTTATCCACTTTGGGTGTGGGTTCAAAACCTCCATTAAAAGGCAAAAAATATTCGCTTAAGGGAATAAAAAGTCCTCACTCGAGTAGCATTCAGCGGGGATGGAATACTGCGATGTGAAATTGGTGGCCAATAAGTGATCTTTGCTTCAAAACCCGGTTGTAAGGGGCCCAAATCTCGGGGTGTTCTGAGGGTCCTTGAGATGTTAATCTTTGGGAATTAATCCATGGGTATCGATAACTCTTAGAAATGAGAGTTATTTAGCTCTTTTAAGTGTTGATGTGTGCATTTAGTTTAGTATAGGAATGTTTAGCTTAAAATGTTTTAGTTGCTATTTTGGCCTTTTAGTGCCATTTTAGTGTGAATAATGTCATTGGTTTAGTGTCTTGAGGAGTATGCGAAATTACGGTGTTGTTGTTTGGTGCCATGGCACCACGGTTTTAACTTTGCTCAGTGATGCGATTGAAAACATCCGGTTGCGAATTATTTCATATTGGAAGTGGTTGGTGTAAAATGGCGACCTCCATTGTGCCATTAAGTTAGTGAAAGCTGATGGTCCCACTTATATTTTTGAAGGTGTGCTTATTTGTGAATGGGCCTTAGTTTCCTTAGTGATTAAATGGATAAAACAAGGCCCATTAAGGATGAAAGTGAGGGATGGTCATTGGAGAAAAACCACAAATAGGGTAGAACATTTCTTTGAAGCTTGAGAGGAGAGGGATTTGAGAATTCATTAAGCGGACAACTTTGCCTCTCTCCCGGCCATAAACCACACTCCATCTCATGCTTCCTCCATTTCCTTCCATTTTCACCGTCTTCCACCATTCCATCTTGAACCTCCCTTTACCACTCCATCTTCCACCATTGTTAACCCATTTTGGTGATTTTGCACATTTGCGATGGAGAAGCGATTCACGTTAGAAGAGGAGCTTGGGCGAAGGAGTTTCATGCTCTTAGCTATTTCTTTTCCCAGCTCTATCATTTTATTTCTCCATTTGTAAATTTGATATTGATTACTGTGATGGATATTAGCTTTGGTTTTATTTTCTGTTTTCTTGTTTTTGACTCACCGTGAGCTAAATACTTTATGCTAGAGATGATGTGAGTTTGTATTGAATCCTTGTTGGTGAATGTCTGTCAGTCTTTGCCTTTGAACCTTTGATTCATGCGCATTTATTTACAATATGCTTGACCTAAGTCGGCCAACTTTTGTTGGGTACATGTATGTTAAGTCTTTGAAAGGTGGTAACATCTTTGAATTCATGAGTTAATATGAGGGGTATTAATTAAGGGACACTTTAATTAATTTTGATTAAACTAGACATAGGAAATCATCTCTTAGGGTGTTAGGTCTGCTTAGAAGACAAGGGGGGACATAATGGGGGCTTAGACATAAGGTGCCCTTTACTTAACCCTGGTGAGAAATCTTGAAAGGTACACACATTAGTGCCTAGCGTGATTGCCAAATGGCTTGTGACTTATGTGAAACCAACTTGGTGAAAATATGAATGAACTAAAATCCTAGCTGTTTTTCTCAGATTTTTATCACATCTTTTTTAAGTTATTTTTCTTTGTCAATTGCACTTTAAATTCTGTCATCATCACCCCAAATTAATGTGTTACTTGTTTACTTTGTTTCCTCCACTTAGATTAACGAAAGTGGGAATTTGTGAAATTAACTTGTAATCGATCCTCGTTGAACGATCTCTCATACTCTTTATTACTTGTTCACGATTGTGTATACTTGCACAACTATTATTTCACACAGCAGTATCCATACCATTTTACCACTATTAAGACCATTTTCCCTAATATTGCAATTTAGTGTAATATGGCCATTTCTACCACAATAATGATATGTTACCGTGAGTTACTAGATGTGCTTGGTGAAACAAAGAGGTTTTTGAAATATTTTCTTTGAGTATCGGGGTTGAAACCAATACCACCTTTAGCAAAAGTGCACCTTTGTTTACTAAGCATCATGTCCAAATAATCCCGACCCATTGTGAGCTTTACTATAGACTTTCTCAAATAATCAACATCTTTTTGAGGTCTACACATTTCTCACATGTGGAAGGAGGAATAACATCATTATTAGGACATGCTTTAGCAAGAGATTCTTCATGAGCAAGCTTTAAAGATTCATTTTCACTTTTCAAAATTTTAATTTCCTCTTTTTCTTTTGAACTTGCTTTTCTAAACTAAGTATAGTTTTCTTTTGAGAAACTACTTGTCTAGTGGTCTTTACAAGTTCCTCATGAAGTTCATCAAAATCATTTTGTAACTAATCATATGTAGGTAAAGGATTAAGTTCATCATTACTTACCTCATCTTCTTCATAGGCAGTTTGCCATTAGACTTAGGGTTGCCACTTCATCATTTTGAACTATTTGATGAATCTGTATCGTTGTCTTCCCATTACAATGTAAGCTCTTCTTCCTTCCTTTTGCTTCTCAGTCTTTTCTCATTCTTCTTTAGGTAGATTGGACATTCCATCTTCATGTAATAGGTTTGTCGCATTCATAGCAAGATTATTGTTGAAGTGCTCCCGTCCTTCTTAGTGAACTTCTTTGACTTGTTGAGAATTTGTTGTTGCTCATTTTCTTCCTTTCTTACTCAAAAAACTTACCAAACTTCTTCTGGCGTTGACCTAAGTCTTCTTCACTTGAATCTTCGTTTCGAGAATCATCCTCTGCTCTTGAACTACATTCTTTCCTTTTGTGAAGAGGAGCCAACTAGAGCAATGCTCTTCTTTTCCTTCTTCTTATCTCCTTCTTCATGCTCGGTTAGCTTTATTTAGCTTTCAAGCTCATGTTCTTATATCTTCTCGAACAAGGTTGCTAAAGTCATGGTGGACAAGTTTCTAGATTTTGCAATTGTCGTCACCTTTGGTTGCCAATTCCTACTCAAACATCTTAAAACTTTATTGATTAAATCCTCATTAGAAAAAGTCTTACCTAGAACGGTTAAAACTTGTATGGTTTCACCATTATTCATGCGAAACAATTCATACTCATGTGTGAGAGTATTTACTACAGCCACTTTTCACCTCGCTAGTACCCTCATTGGGTAACTTGTAGGGTATCCCACATAGCTTGGGATGTTAGGCAATTGGTGACTCTAAAAAATTCATATTGGCCTAGCGGCGGTGAAGAGATATTTTTAGCTCTCTAATCAAGTTGAAATTTTCTCTTTTCCTTATCAGTCCATTCATTTCTAGGTTTTTCAATTTACACACTTCCTTTTCAGTAGTTGGGATAAAAGGACAATTCTCAATGGCATCCCAAACATCAATATCATGAGAGATAATGAAAATTCTCGTTCTTTATTTCCGATGGGATAACCTTCACCATTAAAAATAGGGGCTTTGTTATAGGACCCACTGGGTTGATAAAACGATTTTGAAGACATGATTTTCTTGCAAGAAAATTAGGCAAAATCAATGATACCTGCTCTGATACCACTTGTTACCCAGGTGGCCAAAATACTCAAGGGGGTGAATTGAGTATTCAAGATTTTCGAAAAACTTTATGAAAACTTGGTTTGTGAAGGCTTTATCTATATTGAATATGAGAGAAATTTACCCAAGAAATCAATTTACTAATTATAGAGAAATTATAACCATGATTCACTACAACAAATAAATCTATCAAAACCTAAAAGCGATATTAAATAGTTTAAGGAGAAGAAGATCAAGCCAGAGGATTTTATCTAGTTCATCCACCAACCAATATGGCCTACATCTAGTCCCCAAGCCACTGCTTGAGATTTTCTTCCACTATCGATTCAAAATTTACACCGTTCTTGAATTTACAACATCGGAAGATCACGCTCTGAAATTACCCACTTGAGATACCACACTCAAGAATCTTTAGGGATACCAAGCCCTTACAATACTAGGGATACCTCACCCTCATATGAGAGAAATTAGAAGTAGAAAAGAAATCGAAATCGAGAAAACCCACTCTTTGTCTTGGTAGATATTATAAATAGAAAGCCCTTAGAATCTCAATAATATGAACAAGAAGAAAGCTTAGAAGAATGCTTTGTTTTCTCATTAAATTTCATAATGTGGTATTATGAGAAAAACCCTAAAATGCATTTTATATGATGATAGAAAGAATAGATCAAAGCTGAACCCAAATCCGAATTTTACGTGCTTGAATCGATTCAAGCGATCCATGGGCTCGATTCATATCACTTAAAATATGTAAAACTTCGATTCGAAATGCGTTTCAATGGATTCAAGGATTCTATGAATCGAATCAAGCGATACGTGATTAGAATCACACTTGAATCACAGAACTAGAAGTGTTTACGGGCGACCATGATTCGAATCGTGAATTATGTGATTGGAATTACTTGATTGCGAGAAATGAAAATGCTTTAAAAAAAAATCATGAATCAAACATGAACCTTGTGGATTGAATCAAGCCACTTATTAATGCATAGAAAAGTGACCTTGACCATGGGAATTGATCGAGCTTAGGAAGCAATTCATTGGAACTTTAAGTGATAAAACCATTTTAAAACATGCCCAATGGTCAATAAATCATTTAATCAAATGTGAAATGCTATGCATGCATGACTTAATATTTTAAGGCATTCTCTAAGTTTTCATCTATATATCATACTTGAGATCATTACATATGATTCTAAACTAATTAAAGAAATAAACTAATAACCACATGATAGAATCAATGTCTTCATTTATCCATTGTGTTTTGACATCTTCAAAACTTTCTCCAATGTGCATAAGAGAAAGCATTCATCACATTGTGGAGCCCCTAGGCAGGTTCCTTAACCATGTAATCTTACATACAATATATTCAGTTTGAATAAATTAATATTTTCAGTATATCTATATCGCCTAATTAGTCGTTTAAGATTTTAATTATTTGGGGAAAATGGAACAGGGTCGTCTCAGTTACATTTCCACCCTCCTTAAAATAGTTTAGTCCTCGAAACTACATGCAAATATACTAAATCAAAATACTACAATATAATTTATCTCTGATCAAATCCATGAAAATAGCGGCGAGGAAACATATCATAGTCTCAAAATCATAATATAATTTTTTCAAATCTAGTACAATAGTGAAAATATGTCAAAGTCAACATACTTATGTGGTCTATATTTAGAACCACTTACATGCCAAATATCATACTAAATGATAATAATAACGTATCCTACAGACGATCTCTCTTTCCAGGTCTCTATCCACTCATAACTCCTTCGTGTCGCGTTCCCAGATGAAGTCTTTAGATGGTGAGCTCTTATATAAAGCTTAATGAGTAGACACGTCCCTTAGTGGTTGGTCTTGTAACTCTAACATCATTGACTGATGGGCTTCGACTTTTGGTACTGGCGGTCTACCGCGGATGTCCGGGTTCCTTGCGGTTGAAACAAAACTACTCCTTGGAAGTGCATTTGTTAACTACCTGCTCCCTACTTCCACAATTATAATAAAATGGATTCAGCTTCCGGTTGTTTCCCTATGGACAAAAATAAGGATCTACATGTTGTTGTTTCCCATGTTGTCCTTGATTACGATGACTGGTCTAATCGACCCTCAGGAATTATTATTCTGATTGAATCTCTTGCTCTTCATTGTCTCCACCTCTTTACACTTCTCCTGATGGTTTGGAATTCTTGAATTCTAAAAGCGACACGCAGTCTGAATCTCATCTCTTAGCTCCCCACAGAACATAGGAGATTCGTGGCAGCGAAAGTCAACTAATCCTTTGATCTCTGTAGCTCGTTCCTCTCCTTCTGTTTGATAGAGTCGCGTTAATTCTTCTGATGATGCTGTTGGGGAAAGCAATTTACCGTCAGAGCCATAACTTGGGTCACTTGATTCAATCTCTGGATTTCAGTACTGCGACAAAAAGAATCGCTCATCTCGAGAGGCATTGAGTTCCTACAAGGTCTTAGCCCGGTCGAGAACCCAGCATAAGCTGGGTGTGTCGGCCACGATACTTCAATTAAGTAATTCAAACACTTATAAGCGAGTTGCCTCACTCGATAACAAGCGGACACACATTTCGGAGTTTACACAACTTATCACAAAACAAATCTACACCCAATAAATCTAGACACTTATAGGTACTTGACTCACATTTCAGTTAGGAGCGATGCTCTAATACCACAATGTAACACCCAGATTGTCAGTGCTACTCATCTAATATGACCTCTAAATGTTAAAATGTTTTTGTGAAAATACTCCTTTTGCATGGTTTTAGCTTAAAATATGGAGTCTATTATTTTTCTTTTCTTTTCAAACCTTTTTCAAAATAGCAATCAGTATCATAGTGTTTTCAAAACATGATGTACAACTAATAACACAATAACCATGCATTTGAATATATATATAAACATTGAGCAGAAAGCGATCAAAGGTTTTGGAAAAATAAAAAATGCATAATTCAACTCAAAAGAGTACATTAGATACACATATGGCTGAGTCGACCTACAGCGATTCTTGGTTCCTCTGATAAGTCTAATAAACATGACTTGAAAGAAAGTAATCGAATGGAGTCCTCCTCCGCATAAACTTGCAGTGACCTCAGTGACTACATCTCTCTCGGCTTGCACCATCGTGCAGGTGACATCTATGAGAATGCTGATAAAATAAAGGGTCATCTTTCCACAAAAACATACCATAAAAATAGTATATAGACACACAAATCATAATATACTAGTGCAACACTCCAATTTTTAAGAAAAAATGTTTTAGCAATCCTGAATACTTGAAAGTAAATTAAATGCAGTTGATCACCTCAATGATTTCTTGAGAGTCACGAGAAATTATTTTGACTTGTTTTAAATAATTTATTTATTATAAATAATTATTATCTATGATGTCAATTCAAATTAACAGCCAGCATAGTCATATGTAACTTTTATGGTGAATTCATCAATTAAACTTTATATAAGTTTTACCTTGTGTGATAGCAGCGTATTTTGTTGACTAAGAAAGTGAGTGAATTAAATCAAGACAAAATTAAATTTAAGAATTAATGTTTTATATTAATTCATGGTTTACAAATCATCGAAAAATTCTTACGAATATTCGTCGTATTTTGAATCGTCGGGTCATTTTTATCCTCATTAAAATTTAAAACAAATTCTGATTTCGATGAAAATCGAAGCGTATCTTGTTGTGATGATGTTTGAGTGTTTTCTATTGTTTTTATTATTTATGATAAATTATTACCACACAGTAAATTAATATCTAAGTAACTTAATTTTCGCGATTAATCGGCGAAAAAATTAATCGGCAACGCGATTACCCGATGTCGTATTTTTAGAACACTCAAAACTCTAGGATTAGGGGGTAATCATGAGAAGAGAGAGATTAGATATTTAGACTTGGTGATTAGATTAGAATCTTACTTTATAGTGTTTAGGTGTCACACCTTTGGTGGTTAATTAGGAGATACTTTTACTAAGTTATTCTTAGGCAAGTAAAAGCTTGGATTAAAAAAAAAATACTCTACAACCCCACTAAATCGGTGAGAGCACCCCACCCCCACACTCTCATTTTATCACTTTCATTTGCTTCCATTGTTGGAGAGAAAAGTGAGAAAATAAGACCACTTCCATGGCTTCCTTCATCCCTCTCTTTAGCATGAATCCTTCCCTACTTCCCCAACACCATCTTCATCTAATTTCTTCCTCTAGATATCATCCTCTTCTTGGCTTTATCAAGTGAGTATAAAACAAGCTTTTCCCCTTTGTTTCCTTGTGTAACACCCAGATTTGGGCCTTCTTGTGCAACCCAATCTAATCTTTGAAAACATTTAATGCTTGTATGCTTTAGGTTAAAGTACTCTTATGTATTTATGATGGAAAAGCAGGAGTAATTTTTTCTTTTCATATTCTTTCCTTTGAAACCCTTTTCAAAATGAGACATAAAGGACTACAGTTTTCTAAAAGATGTCAAATCAAACTTTTGGGATTATCAAAGTATAATGCATCACAAATAATACTTCACATAACATAATCATTTCGCACTAAAGCGAGGTTCTCTGAAAAAGAGTAATTACGAAACAATCAATACAAAATCCTAAGCTAAGGTGGTGACAACTATAACTCTTCTTGGCTTATTTCGGCAAGATCAAACACAAAGTACTGGAGGAATCTTCCTCCTTGGCTCAATCTTGATGCTCCTAAAAGATGAAGGCTGCAGCTGACTCAGAACTCCATCTGGAAGTGACATCCAAAAGGACATCAATCCAGCAGCAGTCTGCAAGGGTAAATCCTTTGTCCACGAGTTTATCATAGGCTATGTCGCATGCAAGCGATATATACATATATAATACAACAACATTCTTTTATTTACATATACATACTTAATAGACCGCACCTGATCGACATGGTATATCAAGCATGGCATGTGAGCAAACAAAACAACCAGCAGATCAGCAATCAAGTCACTACAATATCAACCATTGCATGTGAGCGAGGCAAGTCTATCAACAGATAAGTGATCAAGTCATCACAATATCCAATTCATCAACAATTCCTCACATATCATAAATGCGGTTAGCTATGCTTGTCAATGCGGTATGGCTGGTTGTGTATACACTGCGACCTTAAACAAGGTCGGCGAGGCGAGGAACTTTATTTCCCAGCGTCGAAATCAACTCCCCTACCAAGGGTATTGCCACAAAGGCTTGCCACACATTGGGCTTTACGCCACACGGGCATGCGGTGACAACTCGTCCTTTTGAAGTCACGAAGACAATCAAGCGCTCAGTGTCGATGCTCGATAGTCGATATACATCCAAACAAATTCAACAACATGGCATGCTCACCGTAGAGGCGCCGGGATTATGTTTAATTAATCAATGCGGATCAAGCGACACCTCAACTCACTCACTCTACTTAGTGAATTTTCATGCTTCCAATTCTTGTATTACCTAGGTGAGGTTGTACCAAAATAGATAACTCATTTAGCTTTGTGGAATTGGAACCAGAGAGTTTCATCAAATTCTTTATCTAGCATGGTTCCATTTCTACTTATCTATAAGCTTAGGCTAGTCATACTACAACCCTCATGCTTATTTTTAAACCAAAATACCTTTAACAATTACTTAGAGTGCAAACCACAGGACCTGAAGTCAGGGTGCTCAATTGCGGAGCAGCTAGTCTTAATCTCGGATCGAACTACAGGCACGTAATGCGGAACACTAGGCTCGACTTTTAGGTTAAGGTACTAGGCACGCCATACGGAACACTAGGTCAATCCTAAACCAAGAAAATGCATGCATAAGCAGGACATTAAATCCCGGCCACAGGACATATAGTCCATATGCTCAATAGGAACACTAGGTTCCACATGATTTAATCTTTCAAAAGCTTCGATCTTTGAACTCTCTTTCTCTATTTTTATATCACTCCTATGTATCTGAAAATACTCTTTTAGTTCTAGGTCGTTTGAAACCTAGTTGTGTTAAATAACACCTTTGGAAGAATTCGAGGAAGAGAGGTGGTGCGAACACTCTTAATTACCAAGTCTTTCCTAGCGAATTTCCCAGCGCATCATTTAACTCAATAGTTTTATAAATCGTACTTTTATTTCAAATTCTTTTCTTTACTATCATTCCATTGAAATTTCCTTGCAAGCTTTGGCTAGTTATACTAAAACCTTCACGCTTACTTTTAAATCAAAATGCCCTTAACAATTTGCTTACGAAATCGAATCGACGTGGAATCGCATCAGTTCTGATGTAAATCGTCGACCAATAGTGATCGATCAGCGCATTATTAATTAATCCATCATCAACAACAATATTTTCATATTCCAAGTCAATACCAAATTCCATTTAAATCTACTTGATTCATGGAAAACAACATCAATCATAATGCCTCTCGAGGGCCAGCGACATGCTATAGCATTTCAACGACATATAACAATTCAATAGGCTCTGACATGCTCCACGGTTTCATCAACTTCAAGTCTAATCAAATCACTCAAACAAGATTTAAGTCACATAATACAATTCAATTTGCCACCTTGAGCCAAAAGCATGCTACAACATTTCCAACAACACATAAAAGTACTACAAGTACTACCACACTATCAAACAATCAAACAAGCAACAAACAAAGTGAAAAGCCCAAACTCATTATATAAGAATTTCCCTTACCTTGGGCACTTTAACAATCCAAGCAAGGTAATCAGAAATAATCGATCAAGTCGCACTTCTTGTGGCGTACCTTAAGCCACGAACCTTAACAACACAAACTTAACTAAATTAGAACTAAAACTTAGTCCTAATGCCCCTAGGGCAACCACGGCTTAGGCATCCTAAAGCCTAGGAATTACTTGACTTAATCACTAATTGGTGCTATCTAGCCATATGCCAAGGTACATATTCAAACCATGCAAGTTTTGAAACTTTTCAAAAGCTAAGCACTTAGAAAATATCAAAACCCAAAATTTACCACTTGGAATAGTGTTTTTACCAAATGAATAGTGTTTTGCCAATTTTGAATCACTTTTTAAAGCATTAAAACATGTCACAAAAATTCTAGAATAAATTCATTACAAGCTTAAAACAATTCTCAAAACATACCCAGAACTTTTCCAAAATCATGCTTCTTTGAATTGTTTTGCTAAATCAAATTCTTGGCCAATTCTTACACCATTTTAAGGACACAAATCAACTTAAAACAATGTTTAGAACTAGCATGAAGGCCACGGTTTTAGTTACTCAAAAACAAACCCAAACTTTTCAATTTTTCATTTCCAAAACAAAGCATTTCCTATCATTCAATTCCTACAACAATTAACCAACTTCCTTAACATCTAACATACTTTAAAAACAAGCTAAAACATCATCAAAAACTTGATCATAGCCACTGTTTTTAATAGGTATAAACAGCCCCAAATAAAATTGTTTTCAAACAATTTTCAAAGTTCAAACATAACAATCCTTATAGTTTTAAAGTCCCACTCAAAAACCAACCTTTTTACACACTTTGATACACTTAAAACCACTTAGATCATCATCAAAATCATGCCTAAAGGCCCACGGCTCCAGCCCTAAGTTTACCAATATGATTTTACAAAACTTGCTTAATATGCTTATAAGGCTAGATTTAAGTGTATTAACTAAAACCTTGCAAGATCTAACTTCAAAACAACTAAATCAAACCAAAACAAGTCCCTTAATCAGCCCCCTAGGTTAGAAGCCAAGCTCAAAGGTTAGGGTTCCTAAATTTTAAATACCAAATACAAAGCTAATCTTGGAAGAAAACAAAGGGCTTTATGGCTAATCATGCAAATCTAGCCAAATCAAACACTTAAATTCAAAAACAACTCTAAGAATCATGCAAACCCATTTCATGAACTCAAGAGGGATAAGAGGATAATCATGAGGCTTACCAAGAGATTAGATGGGGATTGGACAAGGATTGAGAAGGAAGGGAACAAAGGTGCAAGCTTTACACCAAATCCTTCAAAATCAACATTAAAATTATGAGAACAATACTAATACCATGAAAAACCATCCATGGCAGCCATGAAGAGAAGGAGGATAAGCTTACCACAATGATGGAGATGATGGAACAAGAAGAAAGGAGAAAGGATTAGGATTTGGCTTCCAAAATCACTAGTTTATGCACCTAAATCACTTTCTCTTTCTAGAATTTTTTCTCAAGTTTTCAACAATGGAAGAAATGATGAAGATGGTGTCTAAGGAAGGAGATCAGCCACGAAATTTTGAGGATATGGATGGAAGGAAATTGTACATTTAGTTCCAACTTAACCAATTAGTTACTAACTAACTAAGTTAACTACCTACAAATTACTAATTAACCAATCATAATAAAACACATGTCATGGAAGGTTCTAAAGGTCCATGTTCAGCTCCCCTAGCACATGTGCAGCTGCCATACATCCCCCTTGGCCCAAAATATCTAGATGTTTCGTTTCGTCACGCTCTCGCTCAACCGGGTGCGCGGCGTTTCGCGTATATTAGGGTTTTAATAATAAAAACTCCAAAAATATTTCTAATTATAACCCCACACCCAAAAATCACAAATATTCCTCGTGGCATAAGAAAAGTATCTATGTATCTCGTTTTCTCGAAATCACGAACCGAAAGCGTCGCAATTAAGAGTCTCAGCCATAGAAAATCAACTAATTATTTTCTGATGCGCAAAATTTCTAGAAAAATTACAATAAATCCTAAATATTGGAAAATGCTAAGATCTAAAATTTTATAAAATTTGGATCACGTTTGGGCTTGTTTCAGTTAGAAACACACACAATAGCCTATCTACGAAATTCAGCGAAATTCTCGCGGCGTAATAAAGCGTAAATTAGTGAGGATCACTAATTTCAATTTCTCTTATCATATAGATATTATTCAATCAATAAAATTATCAAAACAAAATCATTAAAATAATAGTCATATTAAATATGACATAAAGCAGAACGATTAATACTATAACTAAATAATAAAAATCCAAACTATGACTTAAAAATAACTATTAAGTCCTAAAATTATTTTCATTCAATAAAATAATTTTCTTTAATCAAACAACAATCTTTCACATTTTTCGATATTAATTCATATTAAAAAGCGATATCGTCTACACTTTGTCTCTTAATGCGAATTAATTGTTAAAAACGATAAATTGTTCACAATAAATCTTTGTTGTTCTTCATACTTTTAACAAACCATTGAGGTCATGACTCTCTACGATTTATTTTCAAGTAGTTGGAACTACAAAATAATTTTCATAAAAATTGGGATGTTACATTACCACCCTCCTTAAAAAAATTTAGTCTCGAAAATTAACTTATAAACCAAAACAAAACCAAAATGATGAAAAGTCATAACTTAATACTAAACATATCATAAATATGAACTTTGAAATTTAATACAACATAATAATTTTTCACTCAATAATCAAACACAAAGCATACATTTTATTCATATATCCTTACTAAAGTAAGGCACTACATCATCAACTTAAGCGTTTACAAAACACAATCTTGCACGTCCATGTTGAAGAAGTCCTCGCGAATGGCGCTTTATTCCAATCTACGATCACGAACACAATCACAAACACGGTCACGAACACGTCTGATCCGCGAACACGCATACGATCCACGAACATAGCCACGGCGACCTTTGGGTTCACGGCTACATGCTCACATCAGCGAAACTCTAAAACCTTCCAGGAACCCGCGGTTTGGAATCATGAAGGCAGAGGAGGATTGCCACGATTAACAACCACAAAATCACTAACAACATTATTACATTCAGAAATGTGAGAGGATCCATCACAAAAATCATCCTAAGGCTCGCGGTTTGCGGGAGAAACAAGAAGATGAAGGTTTGGTTTTCTCACACAAAAACTCACCACACTTCAAACTAAGAATGAAAACAAACTCCTCTCCCCTTATATATAAGTGTGGTTGTGCCAATGGTCAAAGAAAATAAGATAACTCACAAGAAAAGATAAGGAAGGAATCTTATGATTACTCTCCACTAAAACCAACACCAATAATAGACTCACATCCCCCTTGTTAATGAGGCGAAACTAGCAAGAAAGAAAGGAAGGAAAAGTGACCCCGACCCAAAATTCTATTAAGCCCTCAATGTGTTTAAGAACAAAGACAAGGTGGGATAGGATTCTTTAAAATGTCAATCAATAGTCATCATGCACCATATTCCTTCCCCTAAGTCTCACCTACTCCAAAATGTTCTCTTGACTTAGCCTCATGGTTTCTGCATCGCACCAATTTGCGATGTCGGGGTAATCAGCATGTCGGTTGCTTGGTTGGTGACCAATCACGTAAAATAAATTATCAAGAGAAATTTAATTCAGCACTCTAAAATATTCGCGTATAATAATTTCATGAATAATCACATTAATAATTTCACGAATAATCACAATAACATATATCATAATACCAAAATATAATAAAAATTTGGATTTTGGAATCTAATATAATACTAAAATACGACATAGAGTTAAAACACTTATGTGTTCTATATTTAGAACCACGCACACACCATAATACATATAATACGATAATTATAAGCGTCACCTCACGGATAATCCTCTCGTAAATCTCGGCGCTCGGCTCCATTGTGTCGCATTTCCTGAGATGAAGTCTTCAGATGATGAGTTCTCTGGTCTACTTGGGGTGTAGACACGTTCCTTAGTGGGTGGTCTTGGAGTTTCAACATTGTCGACAATCGACTCATTTCGTGGTACTGCGGTCTGCGGATAGATATCCCAATTCCTTGCGGTTAAAGCATAATCCTTAGTGGTTGGATTCTGCATTAACGTTGTGCTCTTCATCTTCACCGTTGAAGTAGTGCGTCTTGACTATTGATACTTGTGATTGTCTATCATGTAGACATATCCTCGATAGTTGAGCACGCGAACCTTAGCGGCATCCACATTTGGCAATTGATAGTCCTTAAAAATATGTCCTAGCTACTTGCAGTCACAACATAGTCGGTCCTTCAATGAGTATTCTTCAGCTAACTGCTCCTTGCTTCCACATTAACGACAGTTCCACTTCAACTCCTGGCCATTCCCAATAGCCTATGCCACAAGACAATCCTGGCTGCGGTGATTTCCCTGAGGATAGAAATAAGGTGCTTCTTGTTGATGTCTTCATCTTTGTTTGGTCCAGATAATCTGGCCTAACTGACCTTCCAATAGCTTGCTCCTCCGTTCGTTGTCTTAGCCAATCGTGTTGATTCTTCCACGATGTCCGTTGTGCGGCGATAATTGCTATTCGGACTATCACTCGAATTCGTGATTCACGTCTAAGTTACAAGCTCTAGAGAGAGACTTGTTCGTCCGAAGGCATCAATTTCTCTGAAGTAAACTAACCAAAATCCCCACAACAAATTCAATCATACGAGATGATCGCACAATTTCACACAATATCACACTGTTTCAACTAGGAAACATTACAAACAATCACAAACAAAGTTCACATAACCTAGGCATAACAAACTTATACCCGACAATTCCCAAAAATCTAGGCGACTTAGACAAAGCGGTCAGGTTAGAACCGAAGCTGCTCGATACCACTTAATGTAACACCCGGATTTGGGCGCTCTTGTGCAACCCAATCTAATCTTGAAAACATTTAATGCTTGTATGCTTCGGTTAAAGAGTACTCTTATGTATTTACGCAATGGAAAAAGCAGGAGTAATTTTTTCTTTCATATTCTTTCCTTTGAAACCACTTTTCAAAATGAGACATAGAGTACTACAGTTTTCTAAATGATGTCAATTCAAACTTTTGCAATTATCAGAATATAAAGCAACACAAATAAAACTTCACATAACATAATCAAATCGCACTAAAGCCAGGGTCTCTGAAAAAGAGTAATTACGAAACAATCAATACAAAATCCTAAGCTAAATTTGGTGACAACTATAACTCTTCTTGAGAAAGCGGCCAAGAAGATCAAACACGAAAGTACTCGGAGGAATCTTCCTCCTTGGCTCAATCTTCAATGCTCCTAAAAGATGAAGGCTGCAGCGACTCTAGAACTCCATCTGGAAGTGACATCCATAAGGACATCCAATCCAACAACGGTGCAAGGGTAAATCCTTTGTCCACGAGTTTATCATAGGCTATGTCGCATGCAAGCGATATATACATATATAATACAACAACATTCTTTTATTTACATATACATACTTAATAGACCGCACACAATCGGCATGGTATATCAAGCATGGCATGTGAGCAAACAAAACAACCAACGGATCAACAATCAAGTCACTACAATATCAACCATTGCATGTGGCGGGCAAGTCTATCAACAGATAAGTGATCAAGTCATCACAATATCCAATTCATCAACAATTCCGCACATATCATAAATGCGGTTAGCTATGCATGTCAATGCGGTATGGCTGGTTGTGTATACACCTGCTGACCTTAAACAAGGTCGTGAGGCGAGGAACTTTATTTCCCAACGTCCAAATCAACTCCCCTACCAAGGGTATTGCCACAAAGCTTGCCACACATTAGGCTTTACGCCACACGGGCATGCGGTGACAACTCGTCCTTTTGAAGTCTGAAGACAATCAAGCGCTCAAGTGTCAATGCTCGATGGTCGATATACATCCAAACAAATTCAACAACATGGCATGCTCACCGTAAGGGCGCCGAGTTATGTTTTAATTAATCAATGCGGATCGGCGACACCTCAACTCACTCACTCTACTTAGTGAATTTTCATGCTTCCAATTCTTGTATTACCTAGGTGAGGTTGTACCAAAATAGATAACTCATTTAGCTTTGGGTCGTTGGAACCGAGTTTCATCAAATTCTTTATCTAGCATGGTTCCATTTCTACTTATCTATAAGCTTAGGCTAGTCATACTACAACCCTCATGCTTATTTTTAAACCAAAATACCTTTAACAATTACTTAGAGTGCAAACCACAGGACACTGAAAGTCAGGGTGTTCAGTGCGAGCAGCTAGTCTTAATCTCATATAGGAACTCTAGGCACGTGTGCGGAACACTAGGATCAACTTTTAGGTTAAGGTACTAGGCACGCCATACGGAACACTAGGTCAATCCTAAACCAAGAAAATGCATGCATAAGCGAGGACATTAAATCGGCCACGGGACACATAGTCCATATGCTCAATAGGAACACTAGGTTCCTATGATTTAATCTTTCAAAAACTTCGATCTTTGAACTCTCTTTCTCTATTCTTATATCACTCCTATGTATCTGAAAATACTCTTTTAGTTCTAGGTCGTTGAAACCCTAGTTGTGTTAAATAACACCTTTGGAAGAATTCAGGAAGAGAGGTGGTGCGAACACTCTTAATTACCAAGTCTTTCCTAGCGAGAATTTCCCGAGCGCATCATTTAACTCAACCGTTTTTACAAATCGTACTTTTTATTTCAAATTCTTTTCTTTACTATCATTCCATTGAAATTTCCTTGCAAGCTTTGGCTAGTTATACTAAAACCTTCACGCTTACTTTTAAATCAAAATGCCACTTAACAATTTGCTTACGAAATCGAATTCGACGTGGAATCGCATCAGTTCTAGATGTAAATCGTCGACCAATATGATCGATCAACGCATTATTAATTAATCCATCATCAACAACAATATTTTCATATTCCAAGTCAATACCAAATTCCATTTAAATCCTACTTGATTCATGGAAAACAACATCAATCATAATGCCTCACAGGGCCAACGACATGCTATAGCATTTCAACAGCATATAACAATTCAATAGGCTACAACATGCTCCACAGTTTCATCAACTTCAAGTCTAATCAAATCACTCAAACAAGATTTAAGTCACGCAATACAATTCAATTTGCCACGCAGGGCCAAAAGCATGCTACAACATTTCCAACAACACATAAAAGTACTACAAGTACTACCACACTATCAAACAATCAAACAAGCAACAAACAAGGCGAAAAGCCCAAACTCATTATATAAGAATTTCCCTTACCTTGGGCGCTTTAACAATCCAAGCAAGGTAATCCGAAATAATCGTCAAGTCGCACTTCGCGCGCGTACCTTAAGCACGAACCTTAACAACACAAACTTAACTAAATTAGAACTAAAACTTAGTCCTAATGCCCGTAGGGCAGCCACGGCTTAGGCATCCTAAAGCCTAGGAATTACTTGACTTAATCCCTAATTGGTGCTATCTAGCCATATGCCAAGGTACATATTCAAACCATGCAAGTTTTGAAACTTTTTCAAAAGCTAAGCACTTAGAAAATATCAAAACCCAAAACTTACCAATTGGAATAGTGTTTTACCAAATGAATAGTGTTTTGCCAATTTTGAATCACTTTTTAAAGCATTAAAACATGTCACAAAAATTCTAGAATAAATTCATTACAAGCGTAAAACAATTCTTAAGACATACCCAGAACTTTTCCAAAATCATGCTTCTTTGAATTGTTTTGCTAAATCAAATTCTTGGCCAATTCTTACACCATTTTAAGGACACAAATCAACTTAAAACAATGTTTAGAACTAGCATGAAGGCCACGGTTTTAGTTACTCAAAAACAAACCCAAACTTTTCAATTTTCATTTCCAAAACAAAGCATTTCCTATCATTCAATTCCTACAACAATTAA
Source organism: Calophaca sinica (assembly GCA_037113605.1). Taxonomy (NCBI): domain Eukaryota; kingdom Viridiplantae; phylum Streptophyta; class Magnoliopsida; order Fabales; family Fabaceae; genus Calophaca; species Calophaca sinica. The sequence goes on along the minus strand of JBAFXK010000053.1, from coordinate 175,215 downwards.
CCAACTTCCTTAACATCTAACATACTTTAAAAACAAGCTAAAACATCATCAAAAACTTGATCATAGCCACTGTTTTTAATAGGTATAAACATCCCCAAATAAAATTGATTTCAAACAATATGTCAAAGTTTCAAACATAACAATCCTTATAGTTTTAAAGTCCCACTCAAAAACCAACCTTTTTACACACTTTGATACACTTAAAACCACTTAGATCATCATCAAAATCATGCCTAAAGGCCACGGCTCCAGCCCCTAAGTTTACCAATATGATTTTACAAAACTTGCTTAATATGCTTATAAGGCTAGATTTAAGTGTATTAACTAAAACCTTGCAAGATCTAACTTCAAAACAACCAAATCAAACCAAAACAAGTCCCTTAATCAGCCCCCCCTAGGTTCGGCCAAGCTCAAAGGTTAGGGTTCCTAAATTTTAAATACCAAATACAAAGCTAATCTTGGAAGAAAACAAAGGGCTTTATGGCTAATCATGCAAATCTAGCCAAATCAAACACTTAAATTCAAAAACAACTCTAAGAATCATGCAAACCCATTTCATGAACTCAAGAGGGATAAGAGGATAATCATGAGGCTTACCAAGAGATTAGATGGGGATTGGACAAGGATTGAGAAGGAAGGGAACAAAGGTGCAAGCTTTACACCAAATCCTTCAAAATCAACATTAAAATTATGAGAACAATACTAATACCATGAAAAACCATCCATGGCAGCCATGAAGAGAAGGAGGATAAGCTTACCACAATGATGGAGATGATGGAACAAGAAGAAAGGAGAAAGGATTAGGATTTGGCTTCCAAAATCACTAGTTTATGCACCTAAATCACTTTCTCTTTCTAGAATTTTTTTCTCAAGTTTTCAACAATGGAAGAAATGATGAAGATGGTGTCTAAGGAAGGAGATCAGCCACGAAATTTTGAGGGATATGGATGGAAGGAAATTGTACATTTAGTTCCAACTTAACCAATTAGTTACTAACTAACTAAGTTAACTACCTACAAATTACTAATTAACCAATCATAATAAAACACATGTCATGGAAGGTTCTAAAGGTCCATGTTCAGCTCCCCTAGCACATGTGCAGCTGCCATACATCCCCCTTGGCCCAAAATATCTAGATGTTTCGTTTCGTCACGCTCTCGCTCAACCGGGTGCGCGGCGTTTCGCGTATATTAGGGTTTTAATAATAAAAACTCCAAAAATATTTCTAATTATAACCCCACACCCAAAAATCACAAATATTCCTCGTGGCATAAGAAAAGTATCCATGTATCTCGTTTTCTCGAAATCACGAACCAAAGCTTGTCGCAATTAAGCGATCTCTGGCCATAGAAAATACACTAAATATTTTCTGATGCCCAAAATTTCTAGAAAAATTACAATAAATCCTAAATATTGGAAAATACTAAGATCTCAAATTTTATAAAATTTGGATCACGTTTGGGCATGTTTCAGTTAGAAACACACACAATAGCCTATCTACAGAATTCAGCGAAATTCTCATGGCGTAATAAAAGCTGTAAATTAGTGAGGATCACTAATTTCAATTTCTCTTATCATATAGATATTATTCAATCAATAAAATTATCAAAACAAAATCATTAAAATAATAGTCATATTAAATATGACATAAAGCAGAGCGATTAATACTATAACTAAATAATAAAAATCCAAACTATGACTTAAAAATAACTATTAAGTCCTAAAATTATTTTCATTCAATAAAATAATTTTCTTTAATCAAACAACAATCTTTCACATTTTTCGATATTAATTCATATTAAAAAGCAGATATCGTCTACTTGTCTCTTAATGCGAATTAATTGTTAAAAACGATAAATTGTTCACAATAAATCTTTGTTGTTCTTCATACTTTTAACAAACCATTGAGGTCATGACTCTCACGATTTATTTTCAAGTAGTTGGAACTACAAAATAATTTTCATAAAAATTGGGATGTTACATTACCACCCTCCTTAAAAAAATTTAGTCCTCGAAAATTAACTTATAAACCAAAACAAAACCAAAATGATGAAAAGTCATAACTTAATACTAAACATATCATAAATATGAACTTTGAAATTTAATACAACATAATAATTTTTCACTCAATAATCAAACACAAAGCATACATTTTATTCATATATCCTTACTAAAGTAAGGCACTACATCATCAACTTAGCGTTTACAAAACACAATCTGCACGTCCATGTTGAAGAAGTCCTCGCGAATGGCGCTTTATTCCAATCTACGATCACGAACACAATCACAAACACGGTCACGAACACGTCTGATCACGAACACGCCGCAGTCACGAACATAGCCACGGCGACCGGAGTTACGGCTACATGCTCACATCAGCGAAACTCTAAAACCTTCCGGGAACCAGCGGTTTGGAATCATGAAGGCAGAGGAGGATTGCCCACGATTAACAACCACAAAATCACTAACAACATTATTACATTCAGAAATGTGAGAGGATCCATCACAAAAATCATCCTAAGGCTCGCGGTTTGCAGGAGAAACAAGAAGATGAAGGTTTGGTTTTCTCACACAAAAACTCACCACACTTCAAACTAAGAATGAAAACAAACTCCTCTCCCCTTATATATAAGTGTGGTTGGCCAATGGTCAAAGAAAATAAGATAACTCACAAGAAAAGATAAGGAAGGAATCTTATGATTACTCTCCACTAAAACCAACACCAATAATAGACTCACATCCCCACTTGTTAATGAGGCGAAACTAGCAAGAAAGAAAGGAAGGAAAAGTGACCCTACCCAAAATTCTATTAAGCCCTCAATGTGTTTAAGAACAAAGACAAGGTGGGATAGGATTCTTTAAAATGTCCAATCAATAGTCATCATGCACCATATTCCTTCCCTAAGTCTCACCTACTCCAAAATGTTCTCTTGACTTAGCCTCATGGTTTCTGCATCGCACCAATTTGCTTGATGTCAGGTGTCAGCGTGTCGGTTGCTTGGTTGGTGACCAATCACGTAAAATAAATTATCAAGAGAAATTTAATTCAACGCTCTAAAATATTAGCGTATAATAATTTCATGAATAATCACATTAATAATTTCAAGAATAATCACAATAACATATATCATAATACCAAAATATAATAAAAATTTTGATTTTGGAATCTAATATAATACTAAAATCGTCATAGAGTTAAAACACTTATGTGTTCTATATTTAGAACCACGCACACACCATAATACATATAATACGATAATTATAAGCGTCACCTACGGATAATCCCTCTCGTAAATCTCGGCCGCTTTCGGCTCCATTGTGTCGCATTTCTGAGATGAAGTCTTGAGATGATGAGTTCTACGATCTACTTGGGGTGTAGACACGTTCCTTAGTGGTTGGTCTTGTAGTTTCAACATTGTCGACAATCGACTCAGGTCGTGGTACTTTGCGGTCTACGGATAGATATCCCAATTCCTTGCGGTTAAAGCATAATCCTTCCGTGGTTGGATTATCGTTAACGTTGTGCTCTTCATCTTCACCAGTTGAAGTAGTGCGTCTTCGACTATTGATACTTGTGATTGTCTATCATGTAGACATATCCTCCGATAGTTAGCACGCAACCTTCGGACATCCACATTTGGCAATTGATAGTCCTTAAAAATATGTCCTAGCTACTTGCGATCCACAACATAGTCGGTCCTTCAATGAGTATTCTTCACTAATTGCTCCTTGCTTCCACATTAACGGCAGTTCCACTTCAACTCCTGGCCATTCCCAATAGCCTATGCCACAAGACAATCTGGTGCGGTGATTTCCCTGAGGATAGAAATAAGGTGCTTCTTGTTGATGTCTTCATCTTTGTTTGGTCCAGATAATCTGGCCTAACTGACCCTCCAATAGCTTGCTCCTCAGTTCGTTGTCTTAGCCAATCGTGTTGATTCTTCCACGATGTCCGTTGTGCGGCGATGGTAATTGCTATTGAGGACTATCACTCGAATTACGTGATTCACGTCTAAGTTACAAGCTCTAGAGAGACTTGTTCGTCCGAAGGCATCAATTTCTCACGAAGTAAACTAACCAAAATCCCCATGACAAATTCAATCATCTGAGATGATCGCACACAATTTCACACAATATCACACCTGTTTCAACTAGGAAACATTACAAACAATCACAAACAAAGTTCACATAACCTAGGCATAACAAACTTATACCCGACAATTCCCAAAAATCTAGGCCAGCTTAGACAAAGCGGTCCGGTTAGAACCGAACTGCTCTGATACCACTTAATGTAACACCCCGATTTCGGAGCGCTACTGTGCAACCCAATCTAATGCTGAAAACATTTAATGCTTGTATGCTTTCGGTTAAAGAGTACTCTTATGTATTTCGCAATGGAAAAACAGGAGTAATTTTTTTTTTTTTCATATTCTTTCCTTTGAAACCCTTTTCAAAATGAGACATAGAGTACTACAGTTTTCTAAATGATGTCAATTCAAACTTTTGCAATTATCAGAGTATAATGCATCACAAATAATACTTCACATAACATAATCATTTCGCACTAAGGCGAGGTTCTCTGAAAAGAGTAATTACGAAACAATCAATACAAAATCCTAAGCTAAGGTGGTGACAACTATAACTCTTCTCGAGAAGCTTATTTCGGCAAGATCAAACACGAAGTACTCAGAGGAATCTTCCTCCACTGGCTCAATCTTCAATGCTCCTAAAAGATGAAGTCGCAGCGACTCAGAACTCCATCTGGAAGTGACATCCATAAGGACATCCAATCCAACAACGGTGCAAGGGTAAATCCTTTGTCCACGAGTTTATCATAGGCTATGTCGCATGCAAGCGATATATACATATATAATACAACAACATTCTTTTATTTACATATACATACTTAATAGACCGCACACAATCGGCATGGTATATCAAGCATGGCATGTGAGCAAACAAAACAACCAACAGATCAACAATCAAGTCACTACAATATCAACCATTGCATGTGAGCGGGCAAGTCTATCAACAGATAAGTGATCAAGTCATCACAATATCCAATTCATCAACAATTCCTCACATATCATAAATGCGGTTAGCTATGCATGTCAATGCGGTATGGCTAGTTGTGTATACACTGCGACCTTAAACAAGGTCGGCGAGGCGAGGAACTTTATTTCCCAACGTCCAAATCAACTCCCTACCAAGGGTATTGCCACAAAGGCTTGCCACACATTAGGCTTTACGCCTGCGGGCATGCGGTGACAACTCGTCCTTTTGAAGTCCTCAAGACAATCAAGCGCTCAGTGTCGATGCTCGATGGTCGATATACATCCAAACAAATTCAACAACATGGCATGCTCACCGTAGGGAGCGCGAGTTATGTTTTAATTAATCAATGCGGATCGGCGACACCTCAACTCACTCACTCTACTTAGTGAATTTTCATGCTTCCAATTCTTGTATTACCTAGGTGAGGTTGTACCAAAATAGATAACTCATTTAGCTTTGGGTCGGTGGAACCCGAGTTTCATCAAATTCTTTATCTAGCATGGTTCCATTTCTACTTATCTATAAGCTTAGGCTAGTCATACTACAACCCTCATGCTTATTTTTAAACCAAAATACCTTTAACAATTACTTAGAGTGCAAACACGGACACAAAGTCAGGGTGTTCAGTGCGAGCAGCTAGTCTTAATCTCGGATCGGAACTACAGGCACGTAATGCGGAACACTAGGATCAACTTTTAGGTTAAGGTACTAGGCACGCCATACGGAACACTAGGTCGATCCTAAACCAAGAAAATGCTGCATAAGCGGGACATTAAATCGGACACGGGACACATAGTCCATATGCTCAATAGGAACACTAGGTTCCTATGATTTAATCTTTCAAAACTTCGATCTTTGAACTCTCTTTCTCTATTCTTATATCACTCCTATGTATCTGAAAATACTCTTTTAGTTCTAGGTCGTTGAAACCCTAGTTGTGTTAAATAACACACTTTGGAAGAATTCCCAGGAAAGAGAGGTGGTGCGAACACTCTTAATTACCAAGTCTTTCCTAGCGAGAATTTCCCAGGCGCATCATTTAACTCAATAGTTTTTACTTAAATCGTACTTTTTATTTCAAATTCTTTTCTTTACTATCATTCCATTGAAATTTCCTTGCAAGCTTTGGCTAGTTATACTAAAACCTTCACGCTTACTTTTAAATCAAAATGCCCTTAACAATTTGCTTACCAAATCGAATTAAACGTGGAATCGCATCAGTTTACCGATGTAAATCGTCAACCAATAGCGATCGATCAACGCATTATTAATGAATCCATCATCAACAACAATATTTTCATATTCCAAGTCAATACCAAATTCCATTTAAATCCTACTTGATTCATGGAAAACAACATCAATCATAATGCCTCACACGACCAACGACATGCTATAGCATTTCAACAGCATATAACAATTCAATAGGCTACAACATGCTCCACAGTTTCATCAACTTCAAGTCTAATCAAATCACTCAAACAAGATTTAAGTCACGCAATACAATTCAATTTGCCACGCAGGGCCAAAAGCATGCTACAACATTTCCAACAACACATAAAAGTACTACAAGTACTACCACACTATCAAACAATCAAACAAGCAACAAACAAGGCGAAAAGCCCAAACTCATTATATAAGAATTTCCCTTACCTTGGGCGCTTTAACAATCCAAGCAAGGTAATCCGAAATAATCGTCAAGTCGCACTTCGCGCGCGTACCTTAAGCACGAACCTTAACAACACAAACTTAACTAAATTAGAACTAAAACTTAGTCCTAATGCCCTAGGGCAGCCACGGCTTAGGCATCCTAAAGCCTAGGAATTACTTGACTTAATCCCTAATTGGTGCTATCTAGCCATATGCCAAGGTACATATTCAAACCATGCAAGTTTTGAAACTTTTTCAAAAGCTAAGCACTTAGAAAATATCAAAACCCAAAACTTACCAATTGGAATAGTGTTTTACCAAATGAATAGTGTTTTGCCAATTTTGAATCACTTTTTAAAGCATTAAAACATGTCACAAAAATTCTAGAATAAATTCATTACAAGCTTAAAACAATTCTTAAGACATACCCAAGAACTTTTTCCAATATGATGCTTCTTTGAATTGTTTTGCTAAATCAAATTCTTGGCCAATTCTTACACCATTTTAAGGACACAAATCAACTTAAAACAATGTTTAGAACTAGCATGAAGGCCACGGTTTTAGTTACTCAAAAACAAACCCAAACTTTTCAATTTTTCATTTCCAAAACAAAGCATTTCCTATCATTCAATTCCTACAACAATTAACCAACTTCCTTAACATCTAACATACTTTAAAAACAAGCTAAAACATCATCAAAAACTTGATCATAGCCACTGTTTTTAATAGGTATAAACAGCCCCAAATAAAATTGTTTTCAAACAATTTTTCAAAGTTTCAAACATAACAATCCTTATAGTTTTAAAGTCCCACTCAAAAACCAACCTTTTTACACACTTTGATACACTTAAAACCACTTAGATCATCATCAAAATCATGCCTAAAGGCCACGTGTAACGACCCGTTTCCGGACCGCTACCGAGCTCAATATACCGAGCTCGAGTTACCGAGCTCAACACACCGAGCTCAACATAAACCTATATGAGATGTGTTTTAAAAAACAAAACTCTTGTGCCTTTTAAAAATACGATATATATTTTTTTTTATAAAACCAACTCGTGCACATCAGAGTAATTACAGCTTTTCGAAACATGGTGCAACTAAGACACAAGACTTAAATTCTAATAAAACATACATGCATAACATACACATATATATATCACTCGAAATAATAATGTATACAAAATACAGAGTAGCAAATGTGCAAAGAAAATACACCTAAGGTACGACAACTTCAAAAGAGCAATCATACAGGGGTACTCCGTGAGACTCCCACGCAGGTTGCTCCAAAGTAAGACCACCAGTCTACCCTCAGAGCAACAAAACAACAACGGCCAAACTGGTCACGACCTCGAACACAAAAGAAAAAGCGAAATGCAGTCCTCGGAAAAACCAACATCCAACAAATAAACAATCACGACAGATAGAGGTCGTCACTCGGGTCCTCGTCGAGCTCCTCCTCGGCATCGTCTCATCGCCGAAGTTCCTGCGCCCTCGACATCGCTGGGTAGCAGTCATGGATTGAAGGCACCATGGGAAAGGTCAACTTCTCAACAATTCAAGATAAGCTCGACATAAAAATATAAGCAAACAAAGAAAGTATAACATTCACCGACGTGACTCGAACATCTTACTCTAAACTTCGACACAACTTCGCAAATCCATTTTCTCTCGACTCGACAATTTTTCCGGAATGCACACGCGCATCAGTATGTCGGAAAGTCCAGCCAAGCCTTGGGATCCTCGCTCTCCCTAGGGACGGTCAACTCAGGTCCCATAGCGTGGCGGCGTCTAGTCAATCTCCAGTAAACAAAAAGGGACCTAGCACCCTCGATTATTCGGTCCGCGGCTCAAAAGCGTCATACGACTCACCTAGCTCGCTCACTCGATGAACAATTCGCGCATACGATATTCAAAGAGTTAAACACAAGATATTCAACCGCATGTCAAATAAAGAGCAAGCTCGACATGAAGAAACGCAATTCAACATGCAATACACAATTCACGACATATATTCAATCACATATTAAATACATGCAAAACTCAATCATATCACAACATTTCATTTCGACACAAATCGGAAATCCATACACAATAACATAACCACGTAGAATATGAAATGCCCTTATGCTAGCATACTACGAAAATATTAATGTGAAGCGCCCTTACATAAGGACTTATAAAACAAAGCCTTAGAGATATCTAGGAGTTGCCTTACCGAACTCCAAGTTAATCTTGCTCGACAACGACCTCGACACATTTGTCTTCAAAGAGCTTCGACAACGACTTCTCTTACTCGATCTCGACACTGCGGCTGTCTTCAACGAGCTTCGACAACGACCCGACACGACGCTTTCTCGATCGACCTCAACACGTCAGTTCTCGGTCGACCTCGACACGTCACGATCCTCGATCCGGATTCTAACGCTTAGCGTCCTTGGATTCGCTTTCCGTACCCTTGATCTCGAATTCACTCGATCTCGGAAATAGACTTCCTAAAACAAACACAACTTAGATCGATCCATGGGTTCCAATACATCTAACTCTCTCTTCCCCAAACTCAACCTGACCAGGAAAAATATAAAACTCAAGAACTGAAATATATTTTTCCTCTAACACAAAGTTAGGGATTTCGATCAAAATTTCATGAAAAAGTTATCGATGCTTCAACGAGATAGATCGACAACAACAATAACCAGCAACGAATGAGAAACAAAAAAATCGAAAGCGAACCAAAAATGGAGGTTTACGGGCGCTGCCATTGCGAAAAAGCAGAGGAAGAAATTTGTTTTACAAGCCCAATTAATCGGTTAGAAAGATAGGTAATATTGTGAAGAAGAAAACCCATCAATTTGACATGATTTGGAAGCATAAAGCGGTTAAAAATGGAAGAAGAATTAGCGCTAAGCGAGTACGGATGAAAAGAAAAATCTGTTCTTCATACCTCAGCGGTGATCGAAGCCAGGCGAGATATGGGTCGAAGTTGATGATGAACAAGATTGATGAAGAAAGCTTGTGCAGAATCTCGATGGAACTCACGGTTTCGTCGATGGAGATTTTTTTTGAAGAAAACAACGAAACACAGAGCAGAAGGAAGGAAGAAGAAAGAAGAAAAGAGAAATGAATGTTTGAGGGAAAATCGATCGTGAATACAGCTGGAAGGGCATAATCGTAACTCCAGCTATAAGATGCCAATCCCAATAATCATCTACCCGTTTAATCGTTCCTCTCATAATTACCCTCTACTCTGTCGGTCAACGGCAAGCCGACAATGTAATAATTACAAACAATATAATAATAACGCTGAATAACGTTCGAAAGAATACGAGGTATCATCTCGACACGATGTCGACAAGGGTGCTCGTGCGAGCGGACAAGGTTCTAACACGAGTTCGTGAACGCGTCTCTCGGCTCGACTTGCGTCATCGCCATTTCGATGCGCGACTTCATCAACTCGACACGCGACCTCCTCAGCTCAGCAGCTAGTGCACGTGGTCTCATCAGCTCGACAAATGATCTCGGCAAACGATCTAGTCACGGGATCTCGACACAAGGTCTTGGTCGAGGTCTCGATACGTCGTCCTAATACGATGTCGATCTCGTCCTCAGGTGTTACACCACGGCTCCAGCCCCTAAGTTTACCAATATGATTTTACAAAACTTACTTAATATGCTTATAAGGCTAGATTTAAGTGTATTAACTAAAACCTTGCAAGATCTAACTTCAAAACAACTAAATCAAACCAAAACAAGTCCCTTAATCAGCCCCCCTAGGTTCGGCCAAGCTCAAAGGTTAGGGTTCCTAAATTTTAAATACCAAATACAAAGCTAATCTTGGAAGAAAACAAAGGGCTTTATGGCTAATCATGCAAATCTAGCCAAATCAAACACTTAAATTCAAAAACAACTCTAAGAATCATGCAAACCCATTTCATGAGCTCAAGAGGATAAGAGGATTATCATGAGGCTTACCAAGAGATTAGATGGGGATTGGACAAGGATTGAGAAGGAAGGGAACAAAGGTGCAAGCTTTACACCAAATCCTTCAAAATCAACATTAAAATTATGAGAACAATACTAATACCATGAAAAACCATCCATGGCAGCCATGAAGAGAAGGAGGATAAGCTTACCACAATGATGGAGATGATGGAACAAGAAGAAAGGAGAAAGGATTAGGATTTGGCTTCCAAAATCACTAGTTTATGCACCTAAATCACTTTCTCTTTCTAGAATTTTTCTCAAGTTTTCAACAATGGAAGAAATGATGAAGATGGTGTCTAAGGAAGGAGATCAGCCACGAAATTTTGAGGGATATGGATGGAAGGAAATTGTACATTTAGTTCCAACTTAACCAATTAGTTACTAACTAACTAAGTTAACTACCTACAAATTACTAATTAACCAATCATAATAAAACACATGTCATGGAAGGTTCTAAAGGTCCATGTTCAGCTCCCTAGCACATGTGCAGCTGCCATACATCCCCTTGGCCCAAAATATCTAGATGTTTCGTTTAAATCACGCTCGCTCGGCCCAATGCTTGTGGCGTATCGCGTATATTAGGGTTTTAATACTAAAAACTCCAAAAATATTTCTAATTATAACCCCACACCCAAAAATCACAAATATTCCTCGTGGCATAAGAAAAGTATCTATGTATCTCGTTTTCTCGAAATGCGAACCGAAACGTCGCAATTAGGCAGTCTCTGGCCATAGAAAATACACTAAATATTTTCTGATGCCCAAAATTTCAAGAAAAATTACAATAAATCCTAAATATTGGAAAATGCTAAGATCTCAAATTTTATAAAATTTGGATCACGTTTGGGCATGTTTCAGTTAGAAACACACACAATAGCCTATCTACTGTGAATTCAATGAATTCTCGCAGCGTAATAAAAGCGTAAATTAGTGAGGATCACTAATTTCAATTTCTCTTATCATATAGATATTATTCAATCAATAAAATTATCAAAACAAAATCATTAAAATAATAGTCATGTTAAATATGACATAAAGCAGACGATTAATTCTATAACTAAATAATAAAAATCCAAACTATGACTTAAAAATAACTATTAAGTCCTAAAATTATTTTTCATTCAATAAAATAATTTTCTTTAATCAAACAACAATCTTTCACATTTTTCTATATTAATTGATATTAAAAACAGTATCGTCTACACTTTGTCTCTTAATACGAATTAATTGTTAAAACGATAAATTGTTCACAATAAATCTTTGTTGTTCTTCATACTTTTAACAAACCATTGAGGTCATGATTCTCTACGATTTATTTTCAAGTAGTTGGAACTACAAAATAATTTTCATAAAAATTGGGATGTTACATTACCACCCTCCTTAAAAAAATTTAGTCCTCGAAAATTAACTTATAAACCAAAACAAAACCAAAATGATGAAAAGTCATAACTTAATACTAAACATATCATAAATATGAACTTTGAAATTTAATACAACATAATAATTTTTCACTCAATAATCAAACACAAAGCATACATTTTTATCATATATCCTTACTAAAGTAAGGCACTACATCATCAACTTAGCGTTTACAAAACACAATCTTGCACGTCCATGTTGAAGAAGTCCTCGCGAATGACGCTTTATTCCAATCTACGATCACGAACACAATCACAAACACGGTCACGAACACGTGCGATCACGAACACGCCTGATCCACGAACATAGCCACGGCGACAATCGGGTTACGGCTACATGCTCACATCAACGAAACTCTAAAACCTTCCAGAACCCGCGGTTTGGAATCATGAAGACAGAGGAGGATTGCCACGATTAACAACCACAAAATCACTAACAACATTATTACATTCAGAAATGTGAGAGGATCCGTCACAAAAATCATCCTAAGGCTCGCGGTTTGCGGGAGAAACAAGAAGATGAAGGTTTGGTTTTTCTCACACAAAAACTCACCACACTTCAAACTAAGAATGAAAACAAACTCCTCTCCCTTATATATAAGTGTGGTTGGCCAATGGTCAAAGAAAATAAGATAACTCACAAGAAAAGATAAGGAAGGAATCTTATGATTACTCTCCACTAAAACCAACACCAATAATAGACTCACATCCCCTTGTTAATGAGGCGAAACTAGCAAGAAAGAAAGGAAGGAAAAGTGACCCCTACCCAAAATTCTATTAAGCCCTCAATGTGTTTAAGAACAAAGACAAGGTGGGATAGGATTCTTTAAAATGTCCAATCAATAGTCATCATGCACCATATTCCTTCCCCTAAGTCTCACCTACTCCAAAATGTTCTCTTGACTTAGCCCTCATGGTTTCTGCATCGCACCAATTTGCAGTGTCAGGGTAATCGCGTAATCGGTTGCTTGGTTGGTGACCAATCACGTAAAATAAATTATCAAGAGAAATTTAATTCAACGCGCTCTAAAATATTCGCGTATAATAATTTCACGAATAATCACATTAATAATTTCACGAATAATCACAATAACATATATCATAATACCAAAATATAATAAAAATTTGGATTTTGGAATCTAATATAATACTAAAATACGTCATAGAGTTAAAACACTTATGTGTTCTATATTTAGAACCACGCACACACCATAATACATATAATACGATAATTATAGCGTCACCTACGGATAATCCCTCTCGTAAATCTCGGCCGCTTCGGCTCCATTGTGTCGCATTTCTGAGATGAAGTCTTGAGATGATGAGTTCTCTGATCTACTTGGGGTGTAGACACGTTCCTTAGTGGTTGGTCTTGTAGTTTCAACATTGTCGACAATCGACTCAGCTCGTGGTACTTTGCAGTCTCTGGATAGATATCCCAATTCCTTGCAGTTAAAGCATAATCCTTCCGTGGTTGGATTACTGTTAACGTTGTGCTCTTCATCTTCACCGTTGAAGTAGTGCGTCTTCGGCTATTGATACTTGTGATTGTCTATCATGTAGACATATCCTCCAGTAGTTGGGCACGCAACCTTCGCAGCATCCACATTTGGCAATTGATAGTCCTTAAAAATATGTCCTAGCTACTTGCAGTCACAACATAGTCGGTCCTTCAATGAGTATTCTTCAGCTAACTGCTCCTTGCTTCCACATTAACGACAGTTCCACTTCAACTCCTGGCCATTCCCAATAGCCTATGCCACAAGACAATCCTGGCTGCGGTGATTTCCCTGAGGATAGAAATAAGGTGCTTCTTGTTGATGTCTTCATCTTTGTTTGGTCCAGATAATCTGGCCTAACTGACCTTCCAATAGCTTGCTCCTCCGTTCGTTGTCTTAGCCAATCGTGTTGATTCTTCACAGTAATCCGTTGTGCGACAGTAATTGCTATTCAGACTATCACTCGAATTACGTGATTCACGTCTAAGTTACAAGCTCTAGAGAGAGACTTGTTCGTCCCGAAGGCATCAATTTCTCTAAGTAAACTAACCAAAATCCCCACAACAAATTCAATCATCTGAGATGATCGCACACAATTTCACACAATATCACACCTGTTTCAACTAGGAAACATTACAAACAATCACAAACAAAGTTCACATAACCTAGGCATAACAAACTTATACCCGACAATTCCCAAAAATCTAGGCCAGCTTAGACAAAGCGGTCCGGTTAGAACCGAACTGCTCTGATACCACTTAATGTAACACCCCGATTTCGGAGCGCTACTGTGCAACCCAATCTAATGCTGAAAACATTTAATGCTTGTATGCTTTCGGTTAAAGAGTACTCTTATGTATTTCGCAATGGAAAAACAGGAGTAAATTTTTTTTTCTTTTTCATATTCTTTCCTTTGAAACCCTTTTCAAAATGAGACATAGAGTACTACAGTTTTCTAAATGATGTCAATTCAAACTTTTGCAATTATCGAGTATAATGCATCACAAATAATACTTCACATAACATAATCATTTCGCACTAAGGCAAGGTTCTCACGAAAAGAGTAATTACTGAAACAATCAATACAAAATCCTAAGCTAATTGGTCGACAACTATAACTCTTCTTGAGAAGCATTGACCAAGATCAAACACGAAGTACTCGGAGGAATCTTCCTCCACCGCTCAATCTTCAATGCTCCTAAAAGATGAAGTCGCAGCGGCCATCGAACTCCATCTGGAAGTGACATCCATAAGGACATCCAATCCAACAACAAAGGCAAGGGTAAATCCTTTGTCCACGAGTTTATCATAGGCTATGTCGCATGCAAACGATATATACATATATAATACAACAACATTCTTTTATTTACATATACATACTTAATAGACCGCACACAATCGGCATGGTATATCAAGCATGGCATGTGAGCAAACAAAACAACCAACAGATCAACAATCAAGTCACTACAATATCAACCATTGCATGTGAGCAGTAAGTCTATCAACAGATAAGTGATCAAGTCATCACAATATCCAATTCATCAACAATTCCTCACATATCATAAATGCGGTTAGCTATGCATGTCAATGCGGTATGGCTAGTTTGTGTATACACCGCGGCCTTAAACAAGGTCGGCAGAGACGAGGAACTTTATTTCCCAACGCCCAAATCAACTCCCCTACCAAGGGTATTGCCACAAAGGCTTGCCACACATTAGGCTTTACGCCACGGGCATGCAAAGTGACAACTCGTCCTTTTGAAGTCCTCGAAGACAATCAAACGCCCGAGTGTCGATGCTCGATGGTCGATATACATCCAAACAAATTCAACAACATGGCATGCTCACCGTAGGGAGCGCCGACGTTATGTTTTAATTACAAAACGCGGATCGACGACCCCTCAACTCACTCACTCTACTTAGTGAATTTTCTTGCTTCCAATTCTTGTATTACTTAGGTGAGGTTGTACCAAAATAGATAACTCATTTAGCTTTGGGTCGTTGGAACAGAGTTTCATCAAATTCTTTATCTAGCATGGTTCCATTTCTACTTATCTATAAGCTTAGGCTAGTCATACTACAACCCTCATGCTTATTTTTAAACCAAAATACCTTTAACAATTACTTAGAGTGCAAACACAGGACACAAAGTCCGGTGTTCAATTGCGAACGCTAGTCTTAATCTCGGATCGTAACTCTAGGCACGTAATGCGAACACTAGGATCAACTTTTAGGTTAAGGTACTAGGCACGCCATACGGAACACTAGGTCCAATCCTAAACCAAGAAAATGCGACGCAAAGCAGGACATTAAATCCCAAAGACAGACACATAGTCCATATGCTCAATAGGAACACTAGGTTCCCTATGATTTAATCTTTCAAAACTCGATCTTTGAACTCTCTTTCTATTCTTATATCACTCCTATGTATCTGAAAATACTCTTTTAGTTCTAGGTCGTTGAAACCCTAGTTGTGTTAAATAACACAGGAAGAATTCCCAGGAAAGAGAGGTGGTGCGAACACTCTTAATTACCAAGTCTTTCCTAGCGAGAATTTCCCAGCGCATCATTTAACTCAACCGTTTTCCAAATCGTACTTTTTATTTCAAATTCTTTTCTTTACTATCATTCCATTGAAATTCCCTTGCAAGCTTTGGCTAGTTATACTAAAACCTTCACGCTTACTTTTAAATCAAAATGCCCTTAACAATTTGCTTACGAAATCAGAATCGACGTGGAATCGCATCGAGTTCTGGATGTAAATCGTCAACCAATAGCGATCGATCAACGCATTATTAATTAATCCATCATCAACAACAATATTTTCATATTCCAAGTCAATACCAAATTCCATTTAAATCCTACTTGATTCATGGAAAACAACATCAATCATAATGCCTCACAGGCCAACGACATGCTATAGCATTTCAACAGCATATAACAATTCAATAGGCTACAACATGCTCCACAGTTTCATCAACTTCAAGTCTAATCAAATCACTCAAACAAGATTTAAATCACACAAAACAATTCAATTTGCCACTTGAGCAAAAGCATGCTACAACATTTCCAACAACACATAAAAGTACTACAAGTACTACCACACTATCAAACAATCAAACAAGCAACAAACAAGGCGAAAAGCCCAAACTCATTATATAAGAATTTCCCTTACCTTGGGCGCTTTAACAATCCAAGCAAGGTAATCCGAAATAATCGTCAAGTCGCACTTCGCGCGCGTACCTTAAGCACGAACCTTAACAACACAAACTTAACTAAATTAGAACTAAAACTTAGTCCTAATGCCCCTAGGGCAGCCACGGCTTAGGCATCCTAAAGCCTAGGAATTACTTGACTTAATCCCTAATTGGTGCTATCTAGCCATATGCCAAGGTACATATTCAAACCATGCAAGTTTTGAAACTTTTTCAAAAGCTAAGCACTTAGAAAATATCAAAACCCAAAACTTACCAATTGGAATAGTGTTTTACCAAATGAATAGTGTTTTGCCAATTTTGAATCACTTTTTAAAGCATTAAAACATGTCACAAAAATTCTAGAATAAATTCATTACAAGCTTAAAACAATTCTTAAGACATACCCCAGAACTTTTTCCAAAATCATGCTTCTTTGAATTGTTTTGCTAAATCAAATTCTTGGCCAATTCTTACACCATTTTAAGGACACAAATCAACTTAAAACAATGTTTAGAACTAGCATGAAGGCCACGGTTTTAGTTACTCAAAAACAAACCCAAACTTTTCAATTTTTCATTTCCAAAACAAAGCATTTCCTATCATTCAATTCCTACAACAATTAACCAACTTCCTTAACATCTAACATACTTTAAAAACAAGCTAAAACATCATCAAAAACTTGATCATAGCCACTGTTTTTAATAGGTATAAACAGCCCCAAATAAAATTGTTTTCAAACAATTTTTCAAAGTTTCAAACATAACAATCCTTATAGTTTTAAAGTCCCACTCAAAAACCAACCTTTTTACACACTTTGATACACTTAAAACCACTTAGATCATCATCAAAATCATGCCTAAAGGCCACGGCTCCAGCCCTAAGTTTACCAATATGATTTTACAAAACTTGCTTAATATGCTTATAAGGCTAGATTTAAGTGTATTAACTAAAACCTTGCAAGATCTAACTTCAAAACAACTAAATCAAACCAAAACAAGTCCCTTAATCAGCCCCCCCTAGGTTCGGCCAAGCTCAAAGGTTAGGGTTCCTAAATTTTAAATACCAAATACAAAGCTAATCTTGGAAGAAAACAAAGGGCTTTATGGCTAATCATGCAAATCTAGCCAAATCAAACACTTAAATTCAAAAACAACTCTAAGAATCATGCAAACCCATTTCATGAACTCAAGAGGGATAAGAGGATAATCATGAGGCTTACCAAGAGATTAGATGGGGATTGGACAAGGATTGAGAAGGAAGGGAACAAAGGTGCAAGCTTTACACCAAATCCTTCAAAATCAACATTAAAATTATGAGAACAATACTAATACCATGAAAAACCATCCATGGCAGCCATGAAGAGAAGGAGGATAAGCTTACCACAATGATGGAGATGATGGAACAAGAAGAAAGGAGAAAGGATTAGGATTTGGCTTCCAAAATCACTAGTTTATGCACCTAAATCACTTTCTCTTTCTAGAATTTTTTTCTCAAGTTTTCAACAATGGAAGAAATGATGAAGATGGTGTCTAAGGAAGGAGATCAGCCACGAAATTTTGAGGGATATGGATGGAAGGAAATTGTACATTTAGTTCCAACTTAACCAATTAGTTACTAACTAACTAAGTTAACTACCTACAAATTACTAATTAACCAATCATAATAAAACACATGTCATGGAAGGTTCTAAAGGTCCATGTTCAGCTCCCCTAGCACATGTGCAGCTGCCATACATCCCCCTTGGCCCAAAATATCTAGATGTTTCGTTTCGTCACGCTCTCTCGGCCAAGGGTCTTGGCGTTTCAGCGTATATTAGGTTTTAATAATAAAAACTCCAAAAATATTTCTAATTATAACCCCACACCCAAAAATCACAAATATTCCTCGTGGCATAAGAAAAGTAT
Organism: Calophaca sinica; assembly: GCA_037113605.1. NCBI lineage: Eukaryota > Viridiplantae > Streptophyta > Magnoliopsida > Fabales > Fabaceae > Calophaca > Calophaca sinica. Next base: position 156,512 of record JBAFXK010000053.1, on the reverse strand, counting down.
CTATGTATCTCGTTTTCTCAAAATCACGAACAGCGTCAATTAAGCGAGTCTCAGCCATAGAAAATACACTAAATATTTTCTGATGCCCAAAATTTCTAGAAAAATTACAATAAATCCTAAATATTGGAAAATGCTAAGATCTCAAATTTTATAAAATTTGGATCACGTTTGGGCATGTTTCAGTTAGAAACACACACAATAGCCTATCTACTACAGAGAATTCAACAAATTCTCATGACGTAATAAAAGCGTAAATTAGTGAGGATCACTAATTTCAATTTCTCTTATCATATAGATATTATTCAATCAATAAAATTATTAAAACAAAATCATTAAAATAATAGTCAAATTAAAAATGACATAAAACAGAACGTTAAAACTAAAACTAAATAAAAAAAACCCAAACAATGACTTAAAAATAACTTTTAAGTCCTAAAATTTTTTTTCATTAAATAAAATAATTTTCTTTAATCAAACAACAATCTTTCACATTTTTCGATATTAATTCATATTAAAAACAAGATTATCGTCTACACTGTCTCTTAATCTGAATTAATTGTTAAAACGATAAATTGTTCACAATAAATCTTTGTTATTCTTCATACTTTTAACAAAACCATTGAGGTCATGACTCTCTACGATTTATTTTCAAGTAGTTGGAACTACAAAATAATTTTCATAAAAATTGGGATGTTACATTACCACCCTCCTTAAAAAAATTTCGTCCTCGAAAATTAACTTATAAACCAAAACAAAACCAAAATGATGAAAAGTCATAACTTAATACTAAACATATCATAAATATGAACTTTGAAATTTAATACAACATAATAATTTTTCACTCAATAATCAAACACAAAGCATACATTTTATTCATATATCCTTACTAAAGTAAGGCACTACATCATCAACTTAAACGTTTACAAAACACAATACTGCACGTCCATGTTGAAGAAGTTCTCGCGAATGACGCTTTATTCCAATCTACGATCACGAACACAATCACAAACACGGTCACGAACACGTACAGTCACGAACACGCACAGTCACGAACATAGCCACGACGACACTGGGTTACGGCTACATGCTCACATCAACGAAACTCTAAAACCTTCCAGGAACCCGCGGTTTGGAATCATGAAGACAGAGGAGGATTGCCACGATTAACAACCACAAAATCACTAACAACATTATTACATTCAGAAATGTGAGAGGATCCATCACAAAAATCATCCTAAGGCTCGCGGTTTGCAGGAGAAACAAGAAGATGAAGGTTTGGTTTTTCTCACACAAAAACTCACCACACTTCAAACTAAGAATGAAAACAAACTCCTCTCCCCTTATATATAAGTGTGGTTGGCCAATGGTCAAAGAAAATAAGATAACTCACAAGAAAAGATAAGGAAGGAATCTTATGATTACTCTCCACTAAAACCAACACCAATAATAGACTCACATCCCCCCTTGTTAATGAGACGAAACTAGCAAGAAAGAAAGGAAGGAAAAGTGACCTACCCAAAATTCTATTAAGCCCTCAATGTGTTTAAGAACAAAGACAAGGTGGGATAGGATTCTTTAAAATGTCCAATCAATAGTCATCATGCACCATATTCCTTCCCTAAGTCTCACCTACTCCAAAATGTTCTCTTGACTTAGCCCTCATGGTTTGCATCGCACCAATTTGCGATGTCGTGGTAATCGCAGAATCGGTTGCTTGGTTGGTGACCAATCACGTAAAATAAATTATCAAGAGAAATTTAATTCAACGCGCTCTAAAATATTCGCGTATAATAATTTCACGAATAATCACATTAATAATTTCACGAATAATCACAATAACATATATCATAATACCAAAATATAATAAAAATTTGGATTTTGGAATCTAATATAATACTAAAATACGTCATAGAGTTAAAACACTTATGTGTTCTATATTTAGAACCACGCACACACCATAATACATATAATACGATAATTATAGCGTCACCTACGGATAATCCCTCTCGTAAATCTCGGCCCGCTCAGCTCCATTGTGTCGCATTTCCTGAGATGAAGTCTTCAGATGATGAGTTCTCTGATCTACTTGGGGTGTAGACACGTTCCTTAGTGGTTGGTCTTGTAGTTTCAACATTGTCGACAATCGACTCAGCTCGTGGTACTTTGCAGTCTCTGGATAGATATCCCAATTCCTTGCAGTTAAAGCATAATCCTTCCGTGGTTGGATTACTGTTAACGTTGTGCTCTTCATCTTCACCGTTGAAGTAGTGCGTCTTCGGCTATTGATACTTGTGATTGTCTATCATGTAGACATATCCTCCAGTAGTTGGGCACGCAACCTTCGCAGCATCCACATTTGGCAATTGATAGTCCTTAAAAATATGTCCTAGCTACTTGCAGTCACAACATAGTCGGTCCTTCAATGAGTATTCTTCACTAATCGCTCCTTGCTTCCACATTAACGGCAGTTCCACTTCAACTCCTGGCCATTCCCGATAGCCTATGCCACAAGACAATCCTGGCTGCGGTGATTTCCCTGAGGATAGAAATAAGGTGCTTCTTGTTGATGTCTTCATCTTTGTTTGGTCCAGATAATCTGGCCTAACTGACCTTCCAATAGCTTGCTCCTCCGTTCGTTGTCTTAGCCAATCGTGTTGATTCTTCACAGTAATCCGTTGTGCGACAGTAATTGCTAGTCAGACTATCACCGACCAATTACGTGATTCACGTCTAAGTTACAAGCTCTAGAGAGAGACTTGTTCGTCCCGAAGGCATCGAATTTCTACGAAGTAAACTAACCAAAATCCCCACAACAAATTCAATCATCTGAGATGATCGCACACAATTTCACACAATATCACACCTGTTTCAACTAGGAAACATTACAAACAATCACAAACAAAGTTCACATAACCTAGGCATAACAAACTTATACCCGACAATTCCCAAAAATCTAGGCCAGCTTAGACAAAGCGGTCCGGTTAGAACCGAACTGCTCTGATACCACTTAATGTAACACCCCGATTTCGGAGCGCTACTGTGCAACCCAATCTAATGCTGAAAACATTTAATGCTTGTATGCTTTCGGTTAAAGAGTACTCTTATGTATTTCGTGAATGGAAAACAGAGTAATTTTTTTCTTTTTCATATTCTTTCCTTTGAAACCCTTTTCAAAATGAGACATAGAGTACTACAGTTTTCTAAATGATGTCAATTCAAACTTTTGCAATTATCAGAGTATAATGCATCACAAATAATACTTCACATAACAAAATCATCTCACACAAAGGCGAGGGTCTCAAAAGAGTAATTACGAAACAATCAATACAAAATCCTAAGCTAAGTTTGGCCGACAACTATAACTCTTCTTGAGAAGCTTTCAAAGAAGATCAAACACGAAGTACTCGGAGGAATCTTCCTCCACCGCTCAATCTTCAATGCTCCTAAAAGATGAAGTCGCAACGGCTACCGAACTCCATCTGGAAGTGACATCCATAAGGACATCCAATCCAACAACAGTGCAAGGGTAAATCCTTTGTCCACGAGTTTATCATAGGCTATGTCGCATGCAAACGATATATACATATATAATACAACAACATTCTTTTATTTACATATACATACTTAATAGACCGCACACAATCAGCATGGTATATCAAGCATGGCATGTGAGTAAACAAAACAACCAACAGATCAACAATCAAGTCACTACAATATCAACCATTGCATGTGAGCAGGCAAGTCTATCAACAGATAAGTGATCAAGTCATCACAATATCCAATTCATCAACAATTCCTCACATATCATAAATGCGGTTAGCTATGCATGTCAATGCAAGATGGCTAGTTTGTGTATACACTGCAGCCTCTTAAACAAGGTCAAGAGAGAGACGAGGAACTTTATTTCCCAACGTCCAAATCGACTCCCCTACCAAGGGTATTCCCACAAAGGCTTGCCACACATTAGGCTTTCTGCCTCACGGCATGCAAAGTGACAACTCGTCCTTTTGAAGTCACGAAGACAATTAAACGCCCGAGTGTCGATGCTCAATGGTCGATACATCCAAACAAATTCAACAACATGGCATGCTCACCGTAGGGAGCGCCCGAGTTATGTTTTAATTAATCAATGCGGATCGACGACACCTCAACTCACTCACTCTACTTAGTGAATTTTCATGCTTCCAATTCTTGTATTACCTAGGTGAGGTTGTACCAAAATAGATAACTCATTTAGCTTTGGGTCGTTGGAACCCGAGTTTCATCAAATTCTTTATCTAGCATGGTTCCATTTCTACTTATCTATAAGCTTAGGCTAGTCATACTACAACCCTCATGCTTATTTTTAAACCAAAATACCTTTAACAATTACTTAGAGTGCAAACACAGGACACAAAGTCCGGGTGTTCAATTGCGGAACGCTAGTCTTAATCTCAGATCAGAACTCTAGGCACGTAATGCGGAACACTAGGCTCAACTTTTAGGTTAAGGTACTAGGCACGCCATACGGAACACTAGGTCCAATCCTAAACCAAGAAAATGCACGCAAACAGGACATTAAATCCCAAAGACAGACACATAGTCCATATGCTCAATAGGAACACTAGGTTCCCTATGATTTAATCTTTCAAAAACTCGATCTTTGAACTCTCTTTCTCTATTCTTATATCACTCCTATGTATCTGAAAATACTCTTTTAGTTCTAGGTCGTTGAAACCCTAGTTGTGTTAAATAACACCTGGAAGAATTCGAGAAAGAGAGGTGGTGCGAACACTCTTAATTACCAAGTCTTTCCTAGCCGTAATTTCCCAGCGCATCATTTAACTCAACCGCTGCAAATCGCATTTTTTATTTCAATTTCTTTTCTTTACTATCATTCCATTGAATTTTCCTTGCAAGCTTTGGCTAGTTATACTAAAACCTTCACGCTTACTTTTAAATCAAAATGCCCTTAACAATTTGCTTACGAAATCGAATTCGGCCAGGAATCGCATCGATTTACCGATGTAAATCGTCAACCAATAGCGATCGATCAACGCATTATTAATTAATCCATCATCAACAACAATATTTTCATATTCCAAGTCAATACCAAATTCCATTTAAATCCTACTTGATTCATGGAAAACAACATCAATCATAATGCCTCACAGTACAACGACATGCTATAGCATTTCAACAAAGATATAACAATTCAATAGGCTACAACATGCTCCACGCTTTCATCAACTTCAAGTCTAATCAAATCACTCAAACAAGATTTAAGTCACGCAATACAATTCAATTTGCCACGCAGGGCCAAAAGCATGCTACAACATTTCCAACAACACATAAAAGTACTACAAGTACTACCACACTATCAAACAATCAAACAAGCAACAAACAAGGCGAAAAGCCCAAACTCATTATATAAGAATTTCCCTTACCTTGGGCGCTTTAACAATCCAAGCAAGGTAATCCAAATAATCGTCAAGTCGCACTTCACGCTGCACCTTAAGCACCTAACCTCAACAACACAATCTTAACTAAATTAGAACTAAAACTTAGTCCTAATGCCCCTAGGGCAGCCACGGCTTAGGCATCCTAAAGCCTAGGAATTACTTGACTTAATCCCTAATTGGTGCTATCTAGCCATATGCCAAGGTACATATTCAAACCATGCAAGTTTTGAAACTTTTTCAAAAGCTAAGCACTTAGAAAATATCAAAACCCAAAACTTACCAATTGGAATAGTGTTTTACCAAATGAATAGTGTTTTGCCAATTTTGAATCACTTTTTAAAGCATTAAAACATGTCACAAAAATTCTAGAATAAATTCATTACAAGCTTAAAACAATTCTTAAGACATACCCTTAACTTTTTCCAAAATCATGCTTCTTTGAATTGTTTTGCTAAATCAAATTCTTGGCCAATTCTTACACCATTTTAAGGACACAAATCAACTTAAAACAATGTTTAGAACTAGCATGAAGGCCACGGTTTTAGTTACTCAAAAACAAACCCAAACTTTTCAATTTTTCATTTCCAAAACAAAGCATTTCCTATCATTCAATTCCTACAACAATTAACCAACTTCCTTAACATCTAACATACTTTAAAAACAAGCTAAAACATCATCAAAAACTTGATCATAGCCACTGTTTTTAATAGGTATAAACAGCCCCAAATAAAATTGTTTTCAAACAATTTTTCAAAGTTTCAAACATAACAATCCTTATAGTTTTAAAGTCCCACTCAAAAACCAACCTTTTTACACACTTTGATACACTTAAAACCACTTAGATCATCATCAAAATCATGCCTAAAGGCCACGGCTCCAGCCCCTAAGTTTACCAATATGATTTTACAAAACTTGCTTAATATGCTTATAAGGCTAGATTTAAGTGTATTAACTAAAACCTTGCAAGATCTAACTTCAAAACAACTAAATCAAACCAAAACAAGTCCCTTAATCAGCCCCCCCTAGGTTCGCCAAGCTCAAAGGTTAGGGTTCCTAAATTTTAAATACCAAATACAAAGCTAATCTTGGAAGAAAACAAAGGGCTTTATGGCTAATCATGCAAATCTAGCCAAATCAAACACTTAAATTCAAAAACAACTCTAAGAATCATGCAAACCCATTTCATGAACTCAAGAGGGATAAGAGGATAATCATGAGGCTTACCAAGAGATTAGATGGGGATTGGACAAGGATTGAGAAGGAAGGGAACAAAGGTGCAAGCTTTACACCAAATCCTTCAAAATCAACATTAAAATTATGAGAACAATACTAATACCATGAAAAACCATCCATGGCAGCCATGAAGAGAAGGAGGATAAGCTTACCACAATGATGGAGATGATGGAACAAGAAGAAAGGAGAAAGGATTAGGATTTGGCTTCCAAAATCACTAGTTTATGCACCTAAATCACTTTCTCTTTCTAGAATTTTTTTCTCAAGTTTTCAACAATGGAAGAAATGATGAAGATGGTGTATAAGGAAGGAGATCAGCCACGAAATTTTGAGGGATATGGATGGAAGGAAATTGTACATTTAGTTCCAACTTAACCAATTAGTTACTAACTAACTAAGTTAACTACCTACAAATTACTAATTAACCAATCATAATAAAACACATGTCATGGAAGGTTCTAAAGGTCCATGTTCAGCTCCCCTAGCACATGTGCAGCTGCCATACATCCCCCTTGGCCCAAAATATCTAGATGTTTCGTTTCGTCACGCTCTCGCTCAACCGGGTGCGCGGCGTTTCGCGTATATTAGGGTTTTAATAATAAAAACTCCAAAAATATTTCTAATTATAACCCCACACCCAAAAATCACAAATATTCCTCGTGGCATAAGAAAAGTATCTATGTATCTCGTTTTCTAAATGCGAACCTAAACGTCATAATTAAGCGTCTCGGCCATAGAAAATACACTAAATATTTTCTGATGCCCAAAATTTCTAGAAAAATTACAATAAATCCTAAATATTGAAAATACTAAGATCTCAAATTTTATAAAATTTGGATCACGTTTGGGCATGTTTCAGTTAGAAACACACACAATAGCCTATCTACCAGAATCCAACAGAATTCTCATACGTAATAAAAATTGTAAATTAGTGAGGATCACTAATTTCAATTTCTCTTATCATATAGATATTATTCAATCAATAAAATTATCAAAACAAAATCATTAAAATAATAGTCATATTAAATATGACATAAAACAGACGATTAATACTATAACTAAATAATAAAAATCCAAACTATGACTTAAAAATAACTATTAAGTCCTAAAATTATTTTTCATTCAATAAAATAATTTTCTTTAATCAAACAACAATCTTTCACATTTTTTCGATATTAATTCATATTAAAAACAAGATATCGTCTACACTGTCTCTTAATCTGAATTAATTGTTAAAACAGTAAATTGTTCACAATAAATCTTTGTTGTTCTTCATACTTTTAACAAACCATTGAGGTCATGACTCTCTACGATTTATTTTCAAGTAGTTGGAACTACAAAATAATTTTCATAAAAATTGGGATGTTACACCTTGAGACAAAACCGAGGCCCCTAAACTAGGTGTAGGATATTTTTTTTATTCTTTTCTTGTTTAATGCTTCTAATGTATATTGATTGTGATCATGAGAGAAAGGATCAAAGTTTCCCCCAATTTCTTTGGACCCTAGGCTGATTGCCTTAAGGGAAAGGGGAAGAGATGTGAATCATGGAATTAGTTTGGGGTTATTGCTTCTTAATGCTTAATTTGTTATTGTTGTTCTTAATTTGAGTTTGATCAAGGAAAATTGTGTTTTTGGAAACCCTTGATGCTTGAACAAGCCATGATAGGGGTAAAGTACTTGAGTTGATGATTTTGATTTGGAAAATTGAAGGTTTTGGAAAAGGAATTAGGTGTTGTGTGTTGTAGTTTGCTTGATTTGAAAGTTTTGCAATTTTTCCCTAAACATAAGGGTGTGGCCGAGAGCCTAGAAGGGTTGAAAGAAAATTATTTTTGTGTTATTGACTTGAATAATTGTATTGGGTTGTTATTTAAACTTTGGAAAATTTTCAAAAGAATTGGAATTGGATTTGAGAAGTTGTTTTGGTTTTAAAGCAATGAGACTGTAACATCCCATTTTCGCAAAAGGTTTTCTTTGAAAACAACAATGTTTTTTTTTTCACAAGTGTAATACTTTAGAACGACAAACAGCAGCCACTTCTAAAGTAAAACATAACCAACATCATATGTATGCATCATAGCAGTGTCAAGGATCAGAGTATTTCACACGCAGGCGAGTTCCAAAATATACACAAGTAGATGCTCAAAATAAAATACATCAGTCATATGAAGAACCCTAACACCTAGAGTTGACTCATATCTGTGATGCATCCTGGCAGCTCCTATCAAAGGACTTAGGCCCAAAAGTCATACTATACAAAATACTAATCTAGAGTCTAACCAACTGATTCTATCTAACTATGTTGGCCCATAAGTAAACCTGAGACGCTTGCGAGGGGGAAACCCCGCACAGTAGGTCATTGACTCTGAGCTAGCAGGCCCCGATGCCACCTCCTCCTCGTCATCACTATCAATCACTACTCTATCTCTCTCCACCCACTCCCTAGTGGTCCTACTCCCATTGATTGGGTCTCCGGCCGTAGGGATTGGAGGCAAGGGATAAGAGCAGTGAGTACAGTAAATACAAAATGAGGGAGGACTACCCTCAGGTGCTGTAGGTGCCACCAATGAAGCTGTCGGTATAGCAGAAGTAGTAGCAGTGATGATGGGAGGAGTTCCAGGAACTCCAGTCGAAGGTGGATGTGCACTCAAACTCGGCATCATGGACAGATGTGTAGGGTCCACGAACGGAAAGGTCTCAACAGTCGCCGTCGTTGGTAGTGTAGTAAGTAGACTAGGTGGTACATAAAAGTGAACTGTCTTACTGCTGAAGCGTACAGCAGTAGAGTACTCCCCATTGTCGTCGGTCTCAATAACTATTCCCGAGTGTGTCAAACGCCCAGAGATAGGATTAACGACCCACATCGAAAGGGTCTTCCCCTGAGGGAACTCATACGTCATGTTTCCCATAAACCTCATCGGGATCGGCAACATCAAAGTATCGGTTCCAAGCATAAACATAAAACAAAAGAAATCCAAGGATAAATTTCTTGTCCACGAGTTCATCACAGGCTAGTTGCATACGAACAAGATATATATACATATAGTACATCAGCATGTCATTATATACATAAGCATACTTAAAAGGCCGCATACATCATCATAGTATATCAAGTATTTGCATGCGAGCAAACAAATCAAACAACAAATCAATGATCAAATCATCACATATCAAAATGTGGTTAGTCATGCATGCCAATACATTATGACGAGTTTGTGTATACACCTGTAGCCTTAAACAAGGTCAGTAGAGACAAGGAACTTTATTTCCCAACGTCCGAATCAAATTCTCCTACCAAAGGCTTACCACACATTAGGCATTGCTGCCACACGGGCATGAAGTGACAACTCAACCTTTGAAATTCCGTAAGACGGTCAATGCTCCGAGTGTCAATGCTCAATGGTTAGTATATATTTTAATTAATTAATGCGGATTGACGAACTCCCAACCCACTCTACTTAGTAAATTTTCATGCTTACAATTCTTATGTTATCTAGGTGAGGTTGTCCCAAAAATCACTCATTTAGCTTTGGGTCGTTGGAACCCTAATTTAATCAAATTCTTCACCTACCATGGTTCCATTTCTAACTTATCTATAAGCTTTGGCTAGTCATACTACAACCCTCACTCTTATTTTTAAGTCAAAATACCTTTAACAATTTACTTATGAAATCATATTTTCAGCTTGTGAAATCGCAACAGATTTACCGGTGTAAATTGTCAAACCAATCAGCAATCGATCGTCGCATTATTAATTTCCTCATACCACAATAACAAATTTTTGCATACCTCAATCAGTTTCAATTCAACAATAAATCAAACATTATTTAAGCCATTCAATACCATTCATTTTTGTCACTCAAGACCAAACAGAACATGCTACAACATTTCACACAACATTAAACAATTCAACATACTACAGCATGTTACAGCATCACCACTAACACTTAATAATACGACAGTTACTACCACAATTATTCATTCAATCAAACCACATAAAAAACAAAGCAAATAGCCTAAACTCATTATATAGAAATTTCCCTGACCTTGAACAAGCTTCAGATAAGGAATTTCTAACGCGTCACCGAAACATACCTCGCTCGAACCTTAACAATACAACTTCACAAAATTAGAACCAAAGACCCAAGTCCTAAGAATCTATGGCAACCACGGTTTTAGGTCCTAAAAGGCCTAAAATCTTGCTAACTTAACCCTCTTTGGATCACACCTAAGCATATGCCATGTTACAAGTTCAAGTCAAGCAAGTTTTGAAACTTTCATTAACTTTACATACTTAGAAAAACTAAAACCAAGTTTTTACCAATTGGAATAGTATTTTTACCAAATGAATAGTGTTTTTCCCAAATTTGAACTATATGTAAAACCATATAACATGCCATGAAAATTATAGAAATAAGTTTGTGACAAGATCAAGAAACAATCTTTGAAACATAAACTAAACCTTTTCCAAAAATCACACTTCTTTGAATTGTTTTGCCAAACCAAATTCTTGACCAACTTTACACTATTTTAAGGACATAAAACAACTTAAAACAATGTTTAAAAATAACATGAGGACCACGGTTTTGGTGTCCTAAAACAAACCCAAAGTTTTCAACTTTTCACTTCCAAAACAAATCATTTCAACACATTTAAATCCTTGAACCTTAAACTAACTTCCTCAACAATTAATACACTTTGAAAACAATTTAAAACATCCCCCAAAACCTACTTAGAGGCCACGGTTTTCCAGCCCCCATTTACAAAAAATTTATTTTTCCAAAACCTTGTAAACATGCATAAATGACCAGTATCCAAACATACAACTTATAAACCTTCAAGAACTAATTCCAAATCAACAAAAATAACTCAAGACTAAGACTTAGAACAGCCCCAAAGTTTTGGCTACAATAGGGGTTAGGGCTTTTTCAACTTTAAACATCAAGAACAAAGCTAACTATGTAAGAAAAACAAGGGTTATAAGGCTAATTAAGCATTTCTAGCAAAAACAAACTTTTAAACTCAAAAACAACTCTTAAATCCATCAAAACCAATATCATGGAACTCAAGAGAGATAAGGGAAGGATCATAGAGATTACCAAGAGATTAGATGATGATTGAACAAGGATTGAGAAGAAAGGAAGTAAAGATGCAATCTTGATCACCAAAACTTCCAAAACCCACACTTTCCCTTACTAGAAATTTTCTCAAGTTTTCATCTCCAATGGTGGAATGAAGGGCTGAATGTGGCTAAGAGAGAGGGCCACGAAATCAGCTAGGACTTGGAAGGAAGGAATTTTGTTCATTTAGTTGGAAACTAACCAATTAAGTCCTAAACTAACTAAACTAACTACCTACCTTTTACTTAATCACCAATCACCACTTGATGAACGTGAACACAAGAAGGGGGGTTGAATTGTGTTTACAAACTTTTCGTAAACTTTAAGTTAGAAACACTATAGAACACAAGTTTTTCAAATTGTTTGTTTATCGGATGCTGGGTATAACCGGACGCTGGAAAAAGCAGTTTGATAAAACTTGTTTTTAACGCAAAGAAGATAAAAATGAATAGAAAGCAAGAAAGTAGAGACACGTAAATTTATACTAGTTCACTACCAAACTGATAGCTACGCCTAGTCCCTTCTGCTCTCAAGGATTTTCACTATAACCAATCTGATTACAATTTCCTGAAGAGTATTCTACTGTCACAACTTGACAATACTCTCAACTTCTCAAAACGACTCAGTACAGTCGAGCCTTTGAGGATACAGCCTTAACTAGGCCAAAACAACTTTTACAAAAGAGTTGAAGCACGCTTAAAATTAACTCTCACAGAGAGGATAAAAGATTAAGCTCAACTATAGAAAAACTTTCTAAAAGAAAGGGTCGGACGCCGAGTTGATTACGTAGTCAGAGACTTAGCACGAGACTTGGTTGCTCATGTAAGCAGTGCTTGTTCTCAGTAAATATTTCAGCAGAATTTCAGCAAGCTTTTTCACAGTGCGTTGGTTCCTTCTTCAATGGATACCATGAGGTATATATAGGAGTTCCAAGGATATAACCGTTAAGGTAAAAATGGCTCCTTACCATTGAGTAAGGTAAATTCAAAATGCTGTCTCTTTCTAGCTTTGCAGAGAATATCCCAGTAGTACATGTTACCGTTTTTGTACTACCTTGCTTGTACGATTTTTGTCTTGTAGTTAAAGGTTTCACCTTTGATACCTCGTACAACCATTTTAACGCCAAGATCAATTTTGAAATCCGTTCGAAACTTACGAGAGGTAGAGCGAAGAACGTGACTAACACGTGATTATAAGTGAGGTTCAGACGCCGCCGTAATCGGAAGTTCTGACGCTGCTCGTAATCTAAGTTCAACGCTTGTAGCAATTGGATAAGCATAGTGTATAAAGAGGAAATTCCAGACGCTCACAAGAATGAGCCGGATGCTGACACATAGAATGAATCCTTCTCTTGAGAATTACTTTCTTCTTGCTTGAGTGGCTTAGAATATACGTATTATTAGTATCTGCACACTTCAAGAAATGTTAGAACATAAATTGTTCTCTTGTGAATACATTGTTATCATCAAAATTAATGAGGGTCTAAACATCTCAATCGTTTAGGTTCCAACAATCTCCCCCTTTTTGATGATGAAAAACATCTAAGGTAGATGAACAATTTAGTTTCAAAAGACATTAAGGGTCTCCTAATTTAACAGTTTAGACATATATGAACAATTCAGGTTTTAAGGCAATTTTGGTAAGCAAATTCATTTAAGTGATTACGAAAGATCAAGAAATGTATCAGAGCATGTATTTAATAAAGTGAGATCGGATGCTGATTATATACCAAATAGATTGATTTACGAAAAATCCGAAAATTTATTAAACATTATCATAGCACTAGATCAATGAATATTAGCGCAAAAAAAAATGCTATGTATGAAATGATATGCATGATACTTTTAGTTCCAGTGTATCCATCGGATGGTGGATAATCGGATTCTCTCGTGTTCAATGTACCTTTCTTTCGTGTTCATCATACCTTTCTTTTACTCCCCCTTTTGTCATCAGACAAAAAGAGTGTAAAAACACATCATAGTCAAAATAAGACTTAGAAAAATTTGAACAAAAGACAGATAATTAGATCAAACATATTTATATATATATAATTGTATCAACCAAATAGATTTTATATCACACACAAGTAAAAAAAAATCAAGGGTTTGGAAGAGGTGGAGGTGGGATATTGAGACGTTCGTAGAGTAGCTTCAGTGCAGCCTCTAGCTGAGTAACCTTCAAGTTTGTAGCCTTCATTTCTTCAAATTCTGCTTTGGGAATGGTGACCATTTCCATTGCAGAAGAAGCGAAGGTCCACCCGCACAGATGCAGACTTCATCTTCTGATGCTCTGCTAGCACCCAGTTGGATAACTTCAGTCTCAAATCCTTCTTCCTTTGAGCTCTCAAGAAGAATGCATCATTTGGTATGACCCATTTGATGAAATTTCCGAGTCTTCTGAGCTCTGATTCTGTCTGAATCTGCCACTGATGCTTCACATCTTCTGGATAAAGCAAATGCAAGAAGATGGTTTCCCTATGAAGAAAAACATCAGCTGTGTAAGAGTCAAACCTATTCCCAGCGTCTTCTCCCCATAAATTTCTGATAAAGACACTCAAAGCTTCACAGGTGAAGGAGAGTGCTTCATTTTCTGCCAGGTAGATTCTTCTCAGATTTTCCCTGTCATATTCTTCTAGCACAAGGGGGTCGAGGCGTGGTAATAAGGCTTTGGCTTTCCACGATTCAGACCATTGACTCCACGTAAACCCAATATCGAAGAGTTTGGTCACAGCAGCCCATTGGTTATAGATCTTCATTGTAACATCCCAATTTTTATGAAAATTATTTTGTAGTTCCAACTACTTGAAAATAAATCGTAGAGAGTCATGACCTCAATGGTTTGTTAAAAGTATGAAGAACAACAAAGATTTATTGTGAACAATTTACTGTTTTAACAATTAATTCAGATTAAGAGACAGTGTAGACGTATACTGTTTTTAATATGAATTAATATCGAAAAATGTGAAAGATTGTTGTTTGATTAAAGAAAATTATTTTATTGAATGAAAAATAATTTTAGGACTTAATAGTTATTTTTAAGTCATAGTTTGGATTTTTATTATTTAGTTATAGTATTAATCGTTCTGCTTTATGTCATATTTAATATGACTATTATTTTAATGATTTTGTTTTGATAATTTTATTGATTGAATAATATCTATATGATAAGAGAAATTGAAACTAGTGATCCTCACTAATTTACGCTTTTATTACATGCGAGAATTTGTTGAATTCGCCAGTAGATAGGCTATTGTGTGTGTTTCTAACTGAAACATGCCCAAACGTGATCCAAATTTTATAAAATTTGAGATCTTAGCATTTTCCAATATTTAGGATTTATTGTATTTTTCTAGAATTTTTGGGCATCAGAAAATATTTAGTGTATTTTCTATGGCCGAGATCGCTTAATTGCGACGCTTTGGGTTCGTGATTTCGAGAAAACGAGATACATAGATACTTTTCTTATGCCACGAGGAATATTTGTGATTTTTGGGTGTGGGGTTATAATTAGAAATATTTTTGGAGTTTTTATTATTAAAACCTATTATACGCGTAACGCCGCGCACCCGGTTGAGCGAGAACGCGCGAAAACGTGACGAAACGAAACCTGTGGCCAAGGGGGATGTATGGCAGCTGCACATGTGCTAGGGGAGCTGAACATGGACCTTTAGAAGCTTCCTTGACAAGTGTAAGCTTAGGATTGGATGATGATTAAATGGTAGGTAGTTAAGGTGGTTACTTTGTAACTATGTAGTCATGATCCAACTAAATGAACTTTTCCTTTCCATTCTTGCCCTCAAAAATTTCTTGGCCTTCTCCCTTGCTCAAGATCAGATCCATCCATTCTTTCATTGTTGAAGGTTTGAGAAAAAAAAAATCTTGAGAGAGAAAGTTCAAGATCTTGGAGAAACTTGAAGTTTTAGTCCTTAATCCTTGATTCCTTCCATCCTTTCTTCTTCCTTCATGATCAATCATCATCATCTTGGTTGGTAAGAGTCCTAACCCATTTCCTTTTCTTCTTGGCTGCCATGAATGGGTTTGGTTGGTTTTAGGAATCATTTTTGCTTAAAGGTGTTAGATTTAGCTAGATATGCATGACTAGTCTTTTAGCCCTTTGTTTCCTTCAATGATTAAGCTTGTTTTTGGTAATTGAAATTTGGGAAACCCTAGGTTTTGGGGCTGAACGAAATTAGGGGCTGTTCAAGGTTGTTTTGGTTTGATTTTGTTGATTTAAAGTTAGTTCTTTGATGGGTTATACTTGATTAGTTTGGAAACTAGTCAATATGCATGTTTAACAAGTTATGTGAAAATAATTTGGGGATTTTGTAGGGGCTGGAACCGTGGCTCCTAAGCATGGTTTAGGGGATGTTTTAAATTGTTTTCAAAGTGATTAAAGTGTTTAAGAAGTTGGTTTTGGTTAGAACTTTAAAGCTATAAAGATTTCTATGTGTGAAGCTTTTAAAAATTGTTTGAAACAAATGGATTTTTGGGGCTGTTTTAGGGCCATCAAAACAGTAACTTTTAGGCATGATTTGAGTGGGTTTGAACATGTTTTTAATTGTATTAAAGTGGTAAAAAAATTGGTTTTTGATTGGGACTTTAAAACTATAAGAATTGTTTTGAACTTGAAATAGAATTGTTTCTAAAATTTTGTGACATGTTTTATTGCTTTGAAAAAATGGTTCAAAGTTGGCAAAACACTATTCATTTGGTAAAAACACTATTCCAATTGGTAAGTTTTGGGTTTTGATATTTTCTAAGTGCTTAGCTTTTGAAAAAGTTTCAAAACTTGCATGGTTTGAATATGTACCTTGGCATATGGCTAGATAGCACCAATTAGGGATTAAGTCAAGTAATTCCTAGGCTTTAGGATGCCTAAGCCGTGGCTGCCCTAGGGCTTTAGGACTAAGTTTTAGTTCTAATTTAGTTAAGTTTGTATTGTTAAGGTTCGTGCTTAAGGTACGCGCGCGAAGTGCGACTTGACGATTATTTTGGATTACCTTGCTTGGATTGTTAAAGCGCCCAAGGTAAGGGAAATTCTTATATAATGAGTTTGGGCTTTTCACTTGTTTGTTGCTTGTTTGATTGTTTGATAGTGTGGTAGTACTTGTAGTACTTTTATGTGTTGTTGGAAATGTTGTAGCATGCTTTTGGCCTGCGTGGCAAATTGAATTGTATTGCGTGACTTAAATCTTGTTTGAGTGATTTGATTAGACTTGAAGTTGATGAACCGTGGAGCATGTTATAGCCTATTGAATTGTTATATCTTTGTTGAAATGCTATAGCATGTCGTTGGCCCTGTGAGGCATTATGATTGATGTTGTTTTCCATGAATCAAGTAGGATTTAAATGGAATTTGGTATTGACTTGGAATATGAAAATATTGTTGTTGATGATGGATTAATTAATAATGCGTTGATCGAGTGCTATTCGTTGACGATTTACACTCGGTAACTGATGCGATTCCACGTTTAATTCGATTTCGTAAGCAAATTGTTAAGGGCATTTTGATTTAAAAGTAAGCGTGAAGGTTTTAGTATAACTAGCCAAGGCTTGCAAGGAAATTTCAATGGAATGATAGTAAAGAAAAGAATTTGAAATAAAAAGTACGATTTATAAAGCGGTTGAGTTAAATGATGCGCTGGGAAATTGGCTAGGAAAGACTTGGTAATTAAGAGTGTTCGCACCACCTCTCTTTCCTGGGAATTCTTCCAAAGGTGTTATTTAACTCAACTAGGGTTCAACGACCTAGAACTAAAAAGTATTTTCAGATACATAGGAGTGATATAAGAATAGAGAAAGAGAGTTCAAAGATCGAAGTTTTTTTTTTGAAAGATCAAAACATAGGGAACCTAGTGTTCCTATTGGGCATATGGACTATGTGTCTGTCTTTGGCCGACTTCTTGTCTGCGCGCGCGCTTTTTCTTGATTAAGGATTGGACCTAGTGTTCCGTATGGCGTGCCTAGTACCTTAACCTAAAAGTTGAGCCTAGTGTTCCGCATTACACGTGCCTAGAGTTACGATCTGAGATTAAGACTAGCGTTCCGCAATTGAACACCCGGACTTTGTGTCCTGTGTTTGCACTCTAAGTAATTGTTAAAGGTATTTTGGCTTAAAAATAAGCATGAGAGCCATAGTATGACTAGCCTAAGCTTATAGATAAGTAGAAATGGAACCATACTAGATAAAGAATTTGATGAAACTCGGGTTCCAATGACCCAAAGCTAAATGAGTGATTTATTTTGGTACAACCTCACCTAGGTAATATAAGAATTGGAAGCATGAAAATTCACTAAGTAGAGTGAGTGAGTTGAGGTGTCGTCGATCCGCATTGATTAATTAAAACATTACTCGGGCGCTCCCTACGGTGAGCATGCCATGTTGTTGAATTTGTTTGGATGTATACTGACCATTGAGCATCGACACTCGGAGCGTTTGATTGTCTTCAGGACTTCAAAAGGACGAGTTGTCACTGCATGCCCGTGGCGTAAAGCCTAATGTGTGGCAAGCCTTTGTGGCAATACCCTTGGTAGGGGAGTTGATTTGGACGTTGGGAAATAAAGTTCCTCGTCTCGCCGACCTTGTTTAAGGCCGCAGTGTATACACAACCAGCCATATCGCATTGACATGCATAGCTAACCGCATTTATGATATGTGATGAATTGTTTGATGAATTGGATATTGTGATGAATTGATCACTTATCTGTTGATAGATTTGCCTGCTTACATGCAATAATTGGATATTGTGATGACTTGATCACTTATCTGTTGATAGACTTGCCTGCTCACATGCAATGGTTGATATTGTAGTGACTTGATTGTTGATCTGTTGGTTGTTTTGTTGCTCACATGCCATGCTTGATATACCATGCTGATTGTGTGCGGTCTATTAAGTATGTATATGTATATAAAAGAGTGTTGTTGTATTATATATGTATATATCGTTTGCATGCGACATAGCCTATGATAAACTCGTGGACAAAGGATTTACCCTTGCACTTTGTTGTTGGATTGGATGTCCTTATGGATGTCACTTCCAGGATGGAGTTCGGTAGTCGCTGCAGCCTTCGCTTTAGGAGCATTGAAGATTGAGCGGTGGAGGAAGATTCCTCCGAGTACTTCGTGTTTGATCTTGCCGAAATTGCTTCTCAAGAAGAGTTATAGTTGTCACCACCTTAGCTTAGGGTTTTGTATTGGTTGTTTTGTAATTAGTCTTTTCGTAAAATCTCGCCTTAGTGCGAATTTGTTATGTGAAGTATTATTTTGTGATGCATTATACTCGATAATTGTAAAAGTTTGAATTGGCATCATTTAGAAAACTATAGTACTCTATGTCTCATTTTGAAAAGTGGTTTCAAAGGAAAGAATATGAAAAGAAAAAATTACTCCTATTTTTCCATTAGTAAATTCATAAGAGTACTCCTTAACCGAAAGCATACAAGCATTAAATGTTTTCAGCATTAGATTGGGTTGCACAAAGAGCGCCTTTAAACCGGGTGTTACATTAAGTGGTATCAGAGCAGTTCGGTTCTAACCGGACCGCTTTGTCTAAGCTGGCCTAGATTGTTGGGAATTGTCGGGTATAAGTTTGTTATGCCTAGGTTATGTGGATTTTGTTTGTGATTGTTTGTAATGTTTCCTAGTTGAAACAGGTGTGATATTGTGTGAAATTGTGTGCGATCATCTCAGATGATTGAATTTGTTGTGGGGATTTTGGTTAGTTTACTTCGTAGAAATTCGATGCCTTCGGACTAACAAGTCTCTCTCAGAGCTTGTAACTTAGACGTGAATCACGTAATTCGGTGATAGTCCGAATAGCACCATCGCCGTGACAACGGACATCGTGTGAAGAATCAACACGATTGGCTAAGACAACGAGCGGAGGAGCAAGCTATTGGAGGGTCGATTAGGCGATTATCCGGACCAAACAAAGATGAAGACAACAACAAGGAACATTTTATTTCCATCTTCAGGAAATGACCACACCCAGGATTGTCTTGTGGCATAGGCTATCGGGAATGGCCAGGAGTTGAAGTGGAACCGCCATCAATGTGGAAGCAAGAAACGATTAGTCAAGAATACTCATTGAAGGACCGACTATGCCGTGGATCGCAAGTAGCCAGGACATATTTTTAAGGACTATCAATTGCCAAATGTGGATGATGCGAAGGTTGTGTGCCCAACTATCAAGGATATGTCTACATGATAAAATGTAAGAGAGAATCACAAGTATCAATAGCCAAGACGCACTACTTCAGCGGTGAAGATGAGGAGCACAACTGCAACAAGAACCAACCAAGGGAAGATTATGCTTTAACTGCAAGGAATTGGGATATCTGTCCAGAGACTGCAAAGCACCACGAGCTGAGTCTATTGTTGACAATGTTGAAGCTATAAGACCAACCACTACGGAAGGTGTCTACACCCCAAGTAGATCAGAGAACTCATCATCTGAAGACTTCATCCCAGGAAATGCGACACAAAGGAGCTGAGTGGGCCGAGATTTACGAGAGAGATTATCCATAGGTGACGCTATAATTATCGTACTATATGTATTATGGTGTGTGCGTGGTTCTAACTATAGACCACATAAGTGTTTTAACTCTGTGACGTATTTTATTATTATATTAGATTCCAAAATCCAAATTTTTATTATATTTTGGTATTATGATATATGTTATTTTGATTATTCGTGAAATTATTAATGTGATTATTTTGTGAGCGTATTTCTTATACGCGAATATTTTAGAGCGCGTTGAATTAAATTTCTCTTGATAATTTAATTTACGTGATTTGTCGCCAATCAAGCAACCGATTATGCGACTACCACGACATGATGAATTAGAAGCGACGAGACCGTGGGGCTAATTGAAGAGAGCATTTTTTGAGTAGGTGAGAATTGTTAGTGGGAGTATGGTGTCATGATCATGGGTTAGACAATTTTGTAAAAATTCTATTCCACTTTATCTTGTCTTTAGACACATTGATGGCTTAATAGAATTTTGGGTATGGACCATTTTTTCTTCCTTTCTTTCTTGCTAGTTCCGTCTCATTAACAAGGGGGGATGTGAGTTCATTATTGATGTTGATATTGGTAGACATCTAAGATTCCTTTCTTCTCCTTTCTTGTGAGTTATCTTATTTTCTTTGACCATTGGCCAACCACACTTATATATATAAGGAGGAGAGGAGTTTGTTTCCATTTTAGTGTGAAGTGTCGTGAGTTCTAGTGTAAGAAAAAAACCAAATATTCATCTTCTTGTTCTCCTTGCAAGCCGTGAGCTTTAGGATGACTTTGGGGGAAGATCCTTATGCAATTCCTTGGCGTTTATGCTGGTTGATGTTGTCAGTGATTTTGTGTTTGGTGATCGTGCAAATTCTTCTTTCTTGTTTTGTCTACAGACCATGGGTTCATAGAAGATTTTAGGTTCCGTGAGTGTTTTTATGTTGGCAATGTCTTGTTGGGGTTAGCATGTGACTATACGAGTTCGTGACCGTGTTCGTGACCGTGTTCGTGACTGTACGTGTTCGTGACCGTGTTTGTGATTGTGTTCGTGATCGTGGATTGGAATAAAGCGTCATTCGCGAGGACTTCTTCAACATGGACGTGCAGTATTGTGTTTTGTAAACGTTTAAGTTGATGATGTAGTGCCTTACTTTAGTAAGGATATATGAATAAAATGTATGCTTTGTGTTTGATTATTGAATGAAAAATTATTATGTTGTATTAAATTTCAAAGTTCATATTTATGATATGTTTAGTATTAAGTTATGACTTTTCATCATTTTGGTTTTGTTTTGGTTTATAAGTTAATTTTCGAGGACGAAATTTTTTTTAAGGAGGGTGGTAATGTAACATCCCAATTTTTATGAAAATTATTTTGTAGTTCCAACTACTTGAAAATAAATCGTAGAGAGTCATGACCTCAATGGTTTGTTAAAAGTATGAAGAACAACAAAGATTTATTGTGAACAATTTACTGTTTTAACAATTAATTCAGATTAAGAGACAATGTAGACGTATACTGTTTTTAATATGAATTAATATCGAAAAATGTGAAAGATTGTTGTTTGATTAAAGAAAATTATTTTATTGAATGAAAAATAATTTTAGGACTTAATAGTTATTTTTAAGTCATAGTTTGGATTTTTATTATTTAGTTATAGTATTAATCGTCTGTTTTATGTCATATTTAATATGACTATTATTTAATGATTTTGTTTTGATAATTTTATTGATTGAATAATATCTATATGATAAGAGAAATTGAAATTAGTGATCCTCACTAATTTACAGTTTTATTACGTCATGAGAATTACGTTGAATTACAGTAGATAGGCTATTGTGTGTGTTTCTAACTGAAACATGCCCAAACGTGATCCAAATTTTATAAAATTTGAGATCTTAGCATTTTCCAATATTTAGGATTTATTGTAATTTTTCTAGAATTTTTGGGCATCAGAAAATATTTAGTGTATTTTCTATGGCCAGAGACTGCCTAATTGCGACGTTTCGGTTCGCATTTCGAGAAAACGAGATACATAGATACTTTTCTTATGCCACGAGGAATATTTGTGATTTTTGGGTGTGGGGTTATAATTAGAAATATTTTTGGAGTTTTTATTATTAAAACCTATTATACGCTGTAGAACGCCAAGACCCTATTGAGCGAGAACGCTAAAACGTGATTTAAACGAAACCTGTGGCCAAGGGGGATGTATGGCAGCTGCACATGTGCTAGGGGAGCTGAACATGGACCTTTAGAAGCTTCCTTGACAAGTGTAAGCTTAGGATTGGATGATGATTAAATGGTAGGTAGTTAAGGTGGTTACTTTGTAACTATGTAGTCATGATCCAACTAAATGAACTTTTCCTTTCCATTCTTGC
Source organism: Calophaca sinica (assembly GCA_037113605.1). NCBI lineage: Eukaryota > Viridiplantae > Streptophyta > Magnoliopsida > Fabales > Fabaceae > Calophaca > Calophaca sinica. Next base: position 133,831 of record JBAFXK010000053.1, on the reverse strand, counting down.
CCTCAAAAATTTCGTGGCCTTCTCCCTTGCTCAAGATCAGATCCATCCATTCTTTCATTGTTGAAGGTTTGAGAAAAAAATTCTTGAGAGAGAAAGTTCAAGATCTTGGAGAAACTTGAAGTTTTAGTCCTTAATCCTTGATTCCTTCCATCCTTTCTTCTTCCTTCATGATCAATCATCATCATCTTGGTTGGTAAGAGTCCTAACCCATTTCCTTTTCTTCTTGGCTGCCATGAATGGGTTTGGTTGGTTTTAGGAATCATTTTTGCTTAAAGGTGTTAGATTTAGCTAGATATGCATGACTAGTCTTTTAGCCCTTTGTTTCCTTCAATGATTAAGCTTGTTTTTGGTAATTGAAATTTGGGAAACCCTAGGTTTTGGGGCTGAACGAAATTAGGGGCTGTTCAAGGTTGTTTTGGTTTGATTTTGTTGATTTAAAGTTAGTTCTTTGATGGGTTATACTTGATTAGTTTGGAAACTAGTCAATATGCATGTTTAACAAGTTATGTGAAAATAATTTGGGGATTTTGTAGGGGCTGGAACCGTGGCTCCTAAGCATGGTTTAGGGGATGTTTTAAATTGTTTTCAAAGTGATTAAAGTGTTTAAGAAGTTGGTTTTGGTTAGAACTTTAAAGCTATAAAGATTTATATGTGTGAAGCTTTTAAAAATTGTTTGAAACAAATGGATTTTTGGGGCTGTTTTAGGGCCATCAAAACAGTAACTTTTAGGCATGATTTGAGTGGGTTTGAACATGTTTTTAATTGTATTAAAGTGGTAAAAAAATTGGTTTTTGATTGGGACTTTAAAACTATAAGAATTGTTTTGAACTTGAAATAGAATTGTTTCTAAAATTTTGTGACATGTTTTATTGCTTTGAAAAAATGGTTCAAAGTTGGCAAAACACTATTCATTTGGTAAAAACACTATTCCAATTGGTAAGTTTTGGGTTTTGATATTTTCTAAGTGCTTAGCTTTTGAAAAAGTTTCAAAACTTGCATGGTTTGAATATGTACCTTGGCATATGGCTAGATAGCACCAATTAGGGATTAAGTCAAGTAATTCCTAGGCTTTAGGATGCCTAAGCCGTGGCTGCCCTAGGGGCATTAGGACTAAGTTTTAGTTCTAATTTAGTTAAGTTTGTGTTGTTAAGGTTAGGTGCTTAAGGTACGCCACAAGTGCGACTTGACGATTATTTTGGATTACCTTGCTTGGATTGTTAAAGCGCCAAGGTAAGGGAAATTCTTATATAATGAGTTTGGGCTTTTCACTTGTTTGTGGCTTGTTTGGTTGTTTGATGGTGTGGTAGTACTTGTAGTACTTTTATGTGTTGTTGGAAATGTTGTAGCATGCTTTTGGCCCTGCGTGGCAAATTGAATTGTATTGCGTGACTTAAATCTTGTTTGAGTGATTTGATTAGACTTGAAGTTGATGAAACTGTGGAGCATGTTATAGCCTATTGAATTGTTATATGCTGTTGAAATGCTATAGCATGTCGTTGGCCCTGTGAGGCATTATGATTGATGTTGTTTTCCATGAATCAAGTAGGATTTAAATGGAATTTGGTATTGACTTGGAATATGAAAATATTGTTGTTGATGATGGATTAATTAATAATGCGTTGATCGACTGCTATTGGTTGACGATTTACATCGGTAAATCGATGCGATTCCACGTCAATTCTGATTTCGTAAGCAAATTGTTAAGGGCATTTTGATTTAAAAGTAAGCGTGAAGGTTTTAGTATAACTAGCCAAAGCTTGCAAGGAAATTTCAATGGAATGATAGTAAAGAAAAGAATTTGAAATAAAAAGTACGATTTGCGAAAACGGTTGAGTTAAATGATGCGCCTGGGAAATTCTGGCTAGGAAAGACTTGGTAATTAAGAGTGTTCGCACCACCTCTCTTTCCTGGGAATTCTTCCAGTGTGTTATTTAACACAACTAGGGTTCAACGACCTAGAACTAAAAAGTATTTTCAGATACATAGGAGTGATATAAGAATAGAGAAAGAGAGTTCAAAGATCGAGTTTTTTTTTGAAAGATCAAAACATAGGGAACCTAGTGTTCCTATTGAGCATATGGACTATGTGTCCTGTGCTGGGACTTACTGTCCTGCTTGCGTGCGCTTTTTCTTGATTAAGGATTGGACCTAGTGTTCCGTATGGCGTGCCTAGTACCTTAACCTAAAAGTTGAGCCTAGTGTTCCGCATTACGTGCCTAGAGTTCTGATCTGAGATTAAGACTAGCGTTCCGCAATTGAACACCCGGACTTTGTGTCCTGTGTTTGCACTCTAAGTAATTGTTAAAGGTATTTTGGCTTAAAAATAAGCATGAGAGCCATAGTATGACTAGCCTAAGCTTATAGATAAGTAGAAATGGAACCATACTAGATAAAGAATTTGATGAAACTCGGGTTCCAATGACCCAAAGCTAAATGAGTGATTTATTTTGGTACAACCTCACCTAGGTAATATAAGAATTGGAAGCATGAAAATTCACTAAGTAGAGTGAGTGAGTTGAGGTGTCGTCGATCCGCATTGATTAATTAAAACATTACTCGGGTGCTCCCTACGGTGAGCATGCCATGTTGTTGAATTTGTTTGGATGTATACTGACCATTGAGCATCGACACTCGGAGCGTTTGATTGTCTTCAGGACTTCAAAAGGACGAGTTGTCACTGCATGCCCGTGTGGCAGAAAGCCTAATGTGTGGCAAGCCTTTGTGGCAATACCCTTGGTAGGGGAGTTGATTTGGACGTTGGGAAATAAAGTTCCTCGTCTCTGCTGACCTTGTTTAAGGCTGCAGGTGTATACACAAACTAGCCATACTGCATTGACATGCATAGCTAACCGCATTTATGATATGTGATGAATTGTTTGATGAATTGGATATTGTGATGAATTGATCACTTATCTGTTGATAGATTTGCCTGCTTACATGCAATAATTGGATATTGTGATGACTTGATCACTTATCTGTTGATAGACTTGCCTGCTCACATGCAATGGTTGATATTGTAGTGACTTGATTGTTGATCTGTTGGTTGTTTTGTTGCTCACATGCCATGCTTGATATACCATGCTGATTGTGTGCGGTCTATTAAGTATGTATATGTATATAAAAGAGTGTTGTTGTATTATATATGTATATATCGTTTGCATGCGACATAGCCTATGATAAACTCGTGGACAAAGGATTTACCCTTGCACTGTTGTTGGATTGGATGTCCTTATGGATGTCACTTCCAGATGGAGTTCGGTAGCTGTTGCAGCTTCGTCTTTTAGGAGCATTGAAGATTGAGCCAGTGGAGGAAGATTCCTCTGAGTACTTCGTGTTTGATCTTGCTGAGCTGTTTCTCAGTAAGAGTTATAGTTGTCAGCCAGCTTAGCTTAGGGTTTTGTATTGGTTGTTTTGTAATTAGTCTTTTCAGAAAATCTCGCCTTAGTGCGAATTTGTTATGTGAAGTATTATTTTGTGATGCATTATACTCTGATAATTGTAAAAGTTTGAATTGGCATCATTTAGAAAACTATAGTACTCTATGTCTCATTTTGAAAAGGGTTTCAAAGGAAAGAATATGAAAAGAAAAAAAAATTACTCCTATTTTTCCATTGTAAATTCATAAGAGTACTCCTTAATCGAAAGCATACAAGCATTAAATGTTTTCAAAGATTAGATTGGGTTACAAGATGGCGCCTCGGAAGCGGGTGTTACATTCATGCGATCAAGTGGTCTGACATCGAGCATCCGAACATATCATCAAGTATACTGTTCAAGTTGATGTCAGAATTTTGCCGATTTTCCCAACGGTAGGAATAGTGGCCTTTTTCAAAGATTGGCGGCTGAGGAGCCGCTTCTCCATTCATCTTTCTTGAGAAGTCGTAAAACCTTCTGGCGTGATCCTCAGAGATCTTGGCAATCGGAAGCTGAGAGAAATCCTTAATATTGTACTTGGTAGGTACCTTCTCATATTCCTTTAGTCCGATCTTCTTTGAAAGGTCGCTTCCGAGCGGGTTCCTTCCTTTTCCCAGGATAGACCAAGGTAGCCACCTTTGTCTATCTGGTACTATCTTGACAGAGACAGATGATGGGTCTCGATATTGCCTTATAACTTCAAGCCTTTTCTGCTCAAGGCAATGTGCCATGAAGGCAGCTTCATCATCTGTGATCCACCTTCCACATTCTTCCAATGTGAGTGGTTCAGACTGAGGAAGGGATAGAGGAAGATCAACAGAGAAGGGAATTGCTCTGCTTCCTGAAGCTGGTCTCAACCTTCCTTTGAAAGACATTTGGACGTGATCATCTCCATCCTTGAAGGTTGCACTTATAGGATCGGCAATCTCCAATCTGGCAGCTCCAGAAGTGAAGGTTTTTAAATGCCAGGTTGAAGGACGGTTGTAGATGCTGTTATATATCTCATACTTTACAAACCGAGGTTTGTATGAGATATTTTTCTTTTCACCAGCGTCTGTTGGTTTTATGGTAAGGGTAAGTAAGGTGGGAGTGGCTTTGGTGATTTTGTAGGCTTTTGGTGAGTGGGGTTTAAAGGGATTTATGGGGGGTGTTTTGAAAAGTAGGTTAAAAGGATGAGAATGAAGCTTGGAAATGTATGTAGTGAGTGAAGTGTTTGGGAAATTTGTGGTAGGTTAAGATTAAGTGTAGTGGATGATGGTTGGATAGGTTGTTTAGGCAATGGAGGTTTTCTGCTTAAGGGTTTGATGTTGTGGTGGTTGAGCAAAGGATAGTGGTGGAGCAAAGAATGGTATCGGATGCAACAACAGATCTGATTCATCAGGAGAATTCATATCTTTGGTTCAGTTCAGATTGCCTAACCGATCTTTTGAGCTTCGAGAGAGGCGAATCTTTGGAAGCGATCTTGAATGTCCTTCTTACATTGTCAGGATCTTTGAGGCGGCTTCTCGCCTGGCTTGCTCCTCTTCCTCAGAACCTGACTGATGGGAACTCGGTCCTCATCTTCTGGTTCCTCAACAGTAGGTGCAGGAGCCACCTTCTGTTTTGTTCTTCTCGTCTCTCGAAGGAGACTCGGCGTGTCTTTTCGCACCAGGCTTTGAGCCTCTGGTGGTTTTCTTTTCTGCTTCCTCTTCCTGTTGTTCAACTTTCACCTTCTTCATCATGGACCCAGTAAGCAATTTCATTCTTACCAGGCTGTTGACTCCAAAAGTGTCAGGAATCACAATATTATCAGCACCAAAATACTTTGCCTTCACTTGATCTGGTAAAGCAGTCAGCTTGTTTATGACCAGATTCTTGTCCATCATTTTGGTGAGCAAGACACCATACGGAATGAACTTGTAGGTGTTCTTCTTGTCAGCAACACCTTTTCTTGAGTTGACAAGTGCATTGAGCAGGTTATTGTAGATTAGCCTTGGCAGGTTCACCTTGTTGCCCGCCATGAAGTGTCTCATGATGAACTTCTGCTCGTAGTTGACAATGTCACTAGAGCCAGCCTTCAACAGGACGCTCTTGGTGATTATCTTATGAAGAACTCTGAAATGACTTTTCAGATTCTTGGCAGTAGGTGTTTCACCAGATTCTTTCAGCTGCTGGTAGTTCTCAAACAGATCATTGTTGACCTTCTCAATCCCATGAAATGCGTCAGCCCATTCTGAATAGAAGACGATGCCTTCACACGGACACCCAGTAACTTCAGAAATATTCTTGATGGTAAAAACAAACTTGAATCCTTTCACAGTTCCTTCAAAGATACCACCTTTGTGTAGCCGAACATTTCCCCAGAATTCTTTAATCGCAGTCACCAGAACCTCAACCGGGTTCCAGAAGAAATACTGTTCCCAGCCCATTGCCTTGAACCCATTGAAGAAGTCGAAGCCATAGAGTTTGAAGCTTTCCAAATCGACTCGATTTTCCATCAAGACTTTTCCTTCAGACATGGTATTATAGATAGCTGTATATTCAGATGTTGTTACTCCAGCCATGAGTGCAGTTGAGAGAAGGAGGTGATGAAGGTTTTAGGGTTTAAGCACACACACAGAGAGAGAGAGGGAAAGAGAGAACGAGTACAGTTTTGCAGAGAACACAGAGTGAGCGAAAAATGTGGAGTAGTGGGAAAGTTAAAGGAGAATGGTACAGTTATTTTTCAAAAATATCGCTTCGTATTCTCTTATAAAAATAAATCAAAAAGAAAAGAAAATAAAGATTCGCTTTTTCATTAAATGCGGACGCCAAAATAAAAGTAAAAGATTTTATCGAAGAACGTAAATAATCATGACTCAGTAGGTATGATGAGACGCTTGAGTCCTTAACACGTGTGCCTCGTGTGGGTGTGCTCGGACGCACGCAACCGACTTACCGGATGATGATTTATGATGCGTATGACAGATAAGATGCTGATGCACATACATGCTTATGTCATATCAGATGCTGAGATTTAGTTTATCATCAGACGCTGAGATTAATCATTCTTTTATAAGATGAAAGTTTAAATTCCTTCTTATAAAATTGAATCTATCTTCAGCAAGGGGTTTTGTAAATATGTCAGCCCACTGATGATCAGTGTCTACAAATTTTATTTCTAAAATACCCTTCTGAACATAGTCTCTTATAAAATGATGCTTAATCTCAATATGCTTTGCTCTAGAATGCAATATTGGATTTTTAGTCAGACATATGGCAGATGTATTATCACAGAAGATAGGAATGTTACTCTCTTTTATCAAGTAGTCTTCAAGTTGATACTTCATCCACGAAGTTGAGAACCGCAACTTGTCACGAGATGTATTCAACTTCGCCGCTGAGAGTGCTATTGTGCTTTGCCTTTTGCTTGACCAAGACACAAGATTAGCTCCAAGGAATTGGCAGCCTCCACTTGTGCTTTTTCTTTCAATTCGATCTCCAAAGAAAATCAGCATCACGTAAAACCTACTAATTGGTAATCTTTTGATTTCTTATAAAGCAAACCAAGATTAGTAGTTCCTTGTAAATATCTAAATATTCTTTAACAAAGACTTAGGTGTGATTCTCTAGGATCTGATTGAAACCTAGCACACAGACAGACGCTGAACATAATATCAGGTCTTGAAGCCGTAAGATAAAGTAGAGATCCAATCATACCTCTGTATAGCTTCTGATCTACCTTCTTACCAATTTCATCTTTACTCAGAGAGCAGGGAGGATGGATAGGCGCGCTCATGGGCTTGCAATCCAAAGCATCTTGAATTTCTTCAATAATTCTTTGATGTATTTGCTTTGATGAATATAAATACCATCACTGCATTGCTTGATTTGTATTCCAAGGAAGAACTTCAATTCTCCCATCATGCTCATCTCAAATTCAGCCTGCATAAGCTTAGAAAATTCTTTGCAAAGACTTTCATTAGTGGCTCCAAAAATAATATCATCAACATATATTTGGACAAGTATGAAATGCTTGTTTGAGGTTTTTCGAAAAGAGTTGTGTCAACTAAACCTCTAGTAAATCCATTTTCCATTAAAAAGGAACTTAGTCTATCATACCATGCCTGGGAGCTTGTTTAAGACCATATAGTGCCTTTTTAAGTTTAAAAACATGTTACGAAATTCAACATCTTCAAAACCAGGAGGTTGTTTGACATAAACTTCTTCAGCTTATAAAACCATTTAAAAAGCACTTTTCACATCCATTTGATATAAAGTTATCTCATGATGTGTCGCAAATGAAAGTAAAATGCGAATTGCTTCTAATCTTGCAACAGTGCAAAAGTTTCATGAAATCAATACCTTCTTCTTGTGAGTAGCCTTGAGCAACTAACCTTGCCTTATTTCTCACAACTTTACCGTCTTCATCAAGCTTATTTCTGAATACCCATTTAGTACCAATAGCTTGCTTATCTTCTGGTAGAGTGACTAGCTTCCAGACATCATTCCTTTGGAACTGATTTAACTCATCTTGCATAGCTAGAATCCACCCTTCATCTTCCAAAGCTTGATCAATCGTCTTAGGTTCCATTTCAGAGAGAAGTGCAAAATCAGCATGCTCCTTGAAGGAGGATCTGGTTCGTACTTTGTCACTGGGTTCTCCTATGATTTGATCTTTTGGATGATTGGTTTTGTACTTCCAGCTTTTTCTTGCTTCAGCTTCCGCTTGAGTCGAGTTCTTCGTTTTGTCACCACCGGATGATGAAGATGTATTTTCACCGTCTGGCTTTTCACCGAGGTTTAAATCTGAAAATAACTCATCTAGCTCTGACATTGCAGTGTCAGGCTTCTTATCATCAAACTTGACATGAATGGACTCTTCAACTGTCAAAGTTTCTTTGTTGTATACTCTAAAAGCTTTAGATCTTTCAGAATATCCCAAAAAGATTCCTTTGTCAGCCTTGGAATCAAACTTACCAAGCTGATCTTTAGTATTCAGGATATAACAAATACAACCAAAAGGATGAAAGTAAGAAATGTTTGGTTTTCTTCCTTTCCACAATTCATAAGGAGTCTTATTCAAAATAGGTCTTATATAAATTCTATTTTGAATATAACAAGCTGTGTTTCCTGCTTCTGCCCAAAAATGTTTTGCAATATCAGCTTCATTGATCATGGTCCTGGCCATTTCCTGGAGGGACCTATTTTTCCTTTCTACAACACCATTTTGTTGAGGTGTTCTAGGAGAGGAGAAATTGTGGGAGATGCCATTTTCTTCACAAAATTTTTGAAAGTTCTCATTTTCAAATTCTCCCCCATGATCACTTCTAATAGAGGAAATGCAAATGCCTTTTTCATTTTGAACTGATTTGCGTAAAAACAAGAAATACCTTATAAGACTCATCCTTGTGGGCAAGGAATTTAACCCATGTCCATCTAGTAAAATCATCCACAATGACTAAACCATATTTCTTTCCAGTTAAAGAGGTTGTCCTTGTGGGACCAAAAAGATCAAGATGTAAAAGTTCAAGTGGTCTAGAAGTTGAAACAACATTTTTAAATTGACAGGAAGTTTTACCTTGTTTTCCTTTTTGACAAGCTTCACAAAGGGCATCAGATTTGTACTTAAGATTTGGTAAGCCTTTAACAAGATTGTGCTTGTTTAATTTTGAGATTAATCTCAAGTTGGCATGACCCAATCTTTTGTGCCAAATCCATTGCTCATCTTCAATGGATATAAGACACTTGACATCTTGTTTTTCAAGTTCGAAAGATCAACTTTATAAACATTTTGTTTCCTCTTTCTTTGTAAAGAATATAGATCCATCGCTTTTGCTTTTTACTAAACATCCGGTTCAGTAAAGATGACTTCATAACCATTGTCACATAATTGACTTATGCTCAATAGATTATGTTTCAGTCCTTCAACATATAAAACATTATCAATAGAAGGAAGAGAGCCTTTACCTATGCGACCAATTCCAACTATTTTACCTTTCTGGTTTCCTCCGAAACCAACGAATCCAGCTTTTCTAGGTCTTAGTTCTTGGAACATATGCTTTTCTCCCATCATGTGACGCGAGCATCCACTGTCTAAGTACCAAGACTGGTGTGTTGACTTTGTTGCTAAGCATGTCTGCAACATAGACTATTTTATCTTTAGGTACCCATATCTTTTTGGGTCCTTTCTTGTTAGTTCTTGAAGGAGGCTTATCCTTCTTAGTTTTAAAAACATTACATGCACTTTTCAAATGACCAGATTTATTACAATAAGTACAATGTAAGCATTTACTATGGCTATGGGATTTATCAGATGCTGAATTATTTTCCAAAAGGGTTTCATCTGGTATAAATCCAAGACCATGAGTTGTCGTTTTACTGACACCCCAGATCATTGAAGCTTGCTTGCTTCGAGTTACACTCTCTGCAAGAAACTTTTGAAATGCTTGTTCATAGTCATTTGATTTGCAGTTAGGACTGCCTGTAACTACAGAAATCTTAGCTTGAGAGCTCTCAGCTTCTGGTTGCTTGTTAGCTTCCAGATCTTTGGTTATCAACCGTGACGACGATTTTCGCCAGTTTCCTGGTTCTCTTCACTGAGTACAAAGTTTTCATTACGTAAGGAATGAAAATCTTGTGATAGTTTTAAAAGTTTCTTTTTCAAGTTCTTATACTCAGTAGAGAGAGTGGCAGAGTCTTTAAGAAGATCATCAAAAGCAAGTTGAAGTTCAGAGTAGGAATCATATACTATTACCTCTTCAACATCTTCTTCTGACTCAATGTCAGTGTCTGCCATGAGGGCAATGTGAGCTTCTTCCTTATCTTCCTCAGAGGAGGATAAGTCAAGATCTTCCCATGTCGCCATGAGACATTTCTTCTTTTTCTTGAAGGAGCTTCTTGTGGGCTTTTCTTTAAGATTAGGACACTCGGATTTGAAATGTCCAGGCTTCTTACATTCATAGCAAATGACTTGGGCTTTGTCTTTGTCTTTGCTCTCCTTCTTGTCCTTTGAGTCTTTCTTCTGAAACTTCCTTCTAAAGTTTCTTTTCTTCCACATTCTCTGGATCTTCTTAGATATGAATGCAAGCTCATCATCTGATCCATCAGAGTCTCCTTCTGAGGCTTCATCACCTGATTCTTCTTCTTCAGCCTGAAAAGCTTTAGAAGTACTAGGTTTATGTTGATTAACTTTTAAAGCTATAGACTTACTCTTCTTGGTAGGTTCTTCTTCATTTAGCTCAAGTTCATGAGCTTTTAGGGAAATCATAAGATCTTCAAGCCGAAGAACGTTCAGATCTTTTGCTTCTTGAATAGCAGTGACTTTGGGTCTCCATTGCCTTGTCAAGCTTCTCAAAATCTTTCTCACGTGATCAGGTGTGGTATAACTTTTTCCAAGGGCTTGCAACCCATGAACAAGTGTTTGGAATCTTCCAAACATAGTTTCAATGTTTTCTCCATCTTCCATTTTGAATAGTTCATATTGGCGAACCATCATGCTAGCCTTTGTTTCTCTTACTTGGGCAGAACCCTCATAAGACAATACAAGAGAATCCCATATTTCTTTGGCAAAGATCAAACTTGCCACATTTATCATATTCTCTTTCTGTCACATACGGATGAGAATAAATCCGCCCTCTGGTTGGTTTGATATCTCTTTTACGATCATCGCACGCTTTTCCTTGATATTGCAACGCCATGGGCATTAGCGGAAAGAATGTACCCGCTTTCAACTATATCCCACAAATCAAGACTTTGTGCCTCGAGGAATGCTTTCATCTTATCCTTCCAGTAATCAAATTTTTCTCCATTGAATAGAGGAGGACGGTTCATATGACCACCTTCAGTAGACATGTTCACAATATAGAATCTTTTCTCTTGACATCATAAGTGCTCAACCAAGAGGCCGAGCTCTGGTACCAACTGAACGTGAACACAAGAAGGGGGGGTTGAATTGTGTTTACAAACTTTTCGTAAACTTTAAGTTAGAAACACTATAGAACACAAGTTTTTCAAATTGTTTGTTTATCGGATCTTTGGGTATAACCTGACGACTGAAAAGCAGTTTGATAAAACTTGTTTTTAACGCAAAGAAGATAAAAATGAATAGAAAGCAAGAAAGTAGGAGACACGTAAATTTATACTAGTTCAATACCAAACTGATAGCTACGCCTAGTCCCTTCGTTCCTCAAGGATTTTCACTATAATCAACTGATTACAATTTCCTCAAGAGTATTCTATCATCACAACTTGACAATACTCTCAACTTCTCAAAACGACTCAAGACAATGGTCGAGCCTTTGAGGATACAAATTTTAACTAGGCCAAAACAACTTTTACAAAAGAGTTGAAGTACGCTTAAAATTAACTCTCACAGAGAGGATAAAAGATTAAGCTCAACTATAGAAAAACTTTCTTAAAGAAAGGGCCTGACGCCGAGTTGATTACGTAGTCCAGAGACTTAGCACGAGACTTGGTTGCTCACGAAGCGATGCTTGTTCTCGGAAATATTTCAAAGAATTTCAGCAAGCTTTTTCACAAAGGCGTTGGTTCCTTCTTCAATGGATACCATGAGGTATATATAGGAGTTCCAAGGATATAACCGTTAAGGTAAAAATGGCTCCTTACCATTGAGTAAGGTAAATTCAAAATGCTGTCTCTTTCTAGCTTTGCAGAGAATATCCCAGTAGTACATGTTACCTTTTTTGTACTACCTTGCTTGTACGATTTTTGTCTTGTAGTTAAAGGTTTCACCTTTGATACCTCGTACAACATTTTAGCTCTCAAGATCAATTTTGAAATCCGTTCTAGAAAATTCTGAGAGGTAGAGCAGCAACGTGACTAACACGTGATTAGAAGTGAGGTTCAGACGCTCGCTCAGAATCGGAAGTTCGGACGCTCGTTCAGAATTGGAAGTTCGGACGCTGCTCTGAATCGGAAGTTCGGACGCTTGTAGCAATTGGATAAGCATAGTGTATAAAGAGGAAATTCCAGACGCTCACAAGAATGAGCCGGATGCTGACACATAGAATGAATCCTTCTCTTGAGAATTACTTTCTTCTTGCTTGAGTGGCTTAGAATATACGTATTATTAGTATCTGCACACTTCAAGAAATGTTAGAACATAAATTGTTCTCTTGTGAATACATTGTTATCATCAAAATTAATGAGGGTCTAAACATCTCAATCGTTTAGGTTCCAACACTTGACACTTGTAAAAGAACCTTCTAAGATCAAGTTCAGCTCCCCTAGTGGCTGGGTGAACCGCCCCTCAGCCCTAAATATCATGATATTTTCATTTCGTCGCATTCTCGCCAATCAAAGGCCAAGCTTTCACGCCTATTAGGGTTTTTGTACTAAAAACCGCAAAAATAATTCTAATTATAAGTCCACACTCAAAAATTATTATTTAGCCAAAATTTTCCTCATGATATGAGAAAAGTACCCACGTATCTCGCTTTCTCGAAATGCTAATCGAAAAGTCGCAATTAGGCGCTTTCAGCGTAGAAAATACCCTATATATTTTCTGATGCCCAAAAATTTCCAAAAAATTCAATAAATTATAAATATTGAAAAATGCTTATATCTCAAATTTTATAAAATTTGGATCACGTTGGGCAGGTTTAGTCAAAACTCGCTCTATAGTTCAAATTCGCTTTACGATAGAATTCAAACATTGAAAGAAAAACCCTAAATTAATAATAATTATTACTCCCTATATCTCTTATCAAATAGAGCAAATCAAACACTAGGATCATTCACATAGCTTTATTAACGGATAAGTCATATTACGCAGGATAGAAAACAGATAAATACTTAAATAGTTAAACACTGAAACTTAGGGTGTTACAAAGACACTTAGGTCAAATAGAATCCTTGTATTCATAAACCAAGTGGAGCCTTGATCACTAAATATTATGAAAAGAATTCGATTTTTTGAAATTGTTTCATGTTTCAAGTTTAAAAGAAAGCAAAATAATTATTTTTCAACTTATGTATTGTTTCAAGTATGTGTATTTATTAAAATGATTCTTGGGGTTGAGTAACCTAAGGGTTAAAATTGAACCATAACCTAGGGAATTGTTTTGGGTGAACTAGAATTTTGCTAAGTTTGGTGTGTGTTGTTTAAGACTGGAGGACTTAAGTACGTGCTGACTAGGACAGTGACGTGCTTTGACACGTGGATTGTTGACTTTGGTAAGGGCTACTTCTAGATATTGTTTAGTTATGTAAACTTGTTAATGTATGCTTATGTCTGAGGATTTTCAATATCTGGATGCAAATTTTTGTGGATTGCTAAACTGCTGTGAGCCTGAAATTGTTGTGATTCTGAATTGATTATATGTCATGTTTGCATGTATGCTTCACTGTGTTGAGATGGATGTTGTTGTTACTTATGTTGAATAATTAAATGGTATTTAATTATGTTATATTTGAAATATCGCATGTATAATGGTAACTTCGACCTGAATCCTGAGAAGAGGGGATAGTATCGTAGGGGAATTTCAGGGTCGTGGTTATTCATATGCATTGATATGTTCATTGGAGTAGGTGAAATGCGTTGTCATGCATTGTGATAACTTCGTCCTGAATCCCGAGAAGAGGTGATTGTATCGTAAAGGATTTTCAGGGGCATCGTTAGTTTGACCTATCGCATGGAAAAGTATCGAATTTGGTACGTACAAAGACGATTAACCATAGCGTAGGTTATTCCCATAGCCTGGAAAAGTATCGATTTGGGGACGTACCATGGTGTACAAACGATTAACCATTACAGGTATTTCTAATCATATACACCGGCATATAGTTGCATTAATAGAGAATCTGCATCCTTATTGAATTGTTCAGAACGCCAATGACCGATTATGTGAATATGTTGAAGAAGTTAAGTTCCATATTATATTCTATCGTATAATATGTTTGCTATTGTACATGTTGTTGCTATTGTATTTGTTTGTGTAAGAAGTTGACCCTTGCCCGTGGTTCTTTCAATCAATGAATGTAACCCAGATGATGAAGACTGTAGAGTGTTCGAGGCTGTTGACAAGCGAAATGGTGATAGCCTGTCCGGCTTTCTACTTTGTGTTTCTTTGCAACTTACTAGAGGTCTAGTAGGTGTTGTTGTAGTGTTCCAACCAGCTATAGGGTGTCTAATGTGTTAATTGCATTGTTGTAATTAAATATATTATGCTTTCAAGACTTGAGTTGTCATGTGTGCCATGATTGAATAAATTTATTGGTATGGTTATTGTGGTTTTATTTTGGTGTCTTTATTTATTCATCGTCATGTTTCTAAAATCGCTGTAATACTCTAACTGCTATTTTAAAAGAAGTTTTTAAAAGAAAAAAAAATAGAACCACATTTTCGGAAACCACACAAGCAGAGTATTTCGTTTTTCAGAAATATGTTAACTTTTGTCAGAAATATTGGATTAGTAGTGCTCTGGAAATGGGGTGTTACAACTAGCAACTCATAATTAAACACAAAGAGCATGGTACATCGACACCCAACATGTGATCACTCAATCAATCGCCCAAAATTCTATCAAGAATCAAATCAACAATCGGATCAATGCACACTGACCCCAACTCAAGAGCCTCATATTCCCATACCAATGGGATAAAATGACACCGACCCCAACTCAGTAGTCAGGTCAAACACAACCCCCAACACAGTAACCATATAGCCCCAGCTCAGTAGCCTCATGACCCCAACACAGTAGTCGTATGGCTCTAACTCAGTAGCCTTATGACCCCAACTCAGTAGCCGTATGATCCCAACTCAGTAGTCATATGTAAATCTGGCTACGCACGATTACTTGACATTCGTCCAACATTGGATTCCAAAGTCAAGGATCGATGAATGCATGAAATGCATCACGTATTAGTCACCGCGATTAGATCAATCGCACAGAGTGTCCGGGATTACTCAACTCTTGTTCTAAACTCTCGTTCTCTAGACCTCCACATCATCGCCTCGGAACCTCACTTGGTATTCCTTAAAGTCCTCTTTCTTTTAGAATTCCTATTAGTTGCAAAATCTCGGTAGTTGGAAAGTTCCACTATTAGTTCAAAAATAATTATTTTTAATTATCCTAACCCTCACTTTGTTCTTTTTAAGAAAAACTGGTTAATCCTTTACTATTTGAGGGTTTTTAGAAAAATACCCGTTTAACAACCTCAACGACGTAGTTCATCACCTTCTCGCTCTCGGTATTCTCTTATTACCAAGGTTATCAAAACCGGACTGGACACTGAACTGGTGTAGGCACTGGTTCAAGGTTCAAAAGTCGGACCGGGGTCAAACCGGGGTCGGACCGGAAATGAATCAAATTATATTTTTAAAATTTTTAATATAACATATAAAGCACTAATAAACAAAAAATAACATAATATTCATAACATCACGACATAAAAAATTAAACTCCGCTTAAAATGTTATAACTCAACATATAACATGCAAAAATTACATATTAAACTAAAACAAATATGTTATAATAACATTCTAGTATTCAATAATCACAAATACTGTAATATAAGTACTCTCATAATAATATTAATATATAAATTAATTTTAAATTTTATTATAATATTTAATTTAATCCATCAACGTAAAAAAAATGGATAAAAAATCTCTTATGTGTCAAAAATAATGTCATTTACCATTTTTTAAAAGTAAAAATAAAAATTATTTTTTGAACCGCTTGCCTGGTTTTTTCCCGGTTTTGGCCAGTTTTTTACCGATTTTCCAGTATTTAGTCCGATTCTTGGGCAATAATCCGACCGGACAAGGGGCCGGTTCCCGGCCGATCCGGTCCGGTTTTGACAACTATGCTTATTACCCACCATTTTATTGAACATACATCCACATAATACATTCAATAAATTACAACATAGCAACAAAATTATTTAATCCATTTAAGATAGGAAATCATAAATCAAATCACCATCTCAAATTTCAAGAATACCACATCATCAACTCAAGCATTCACACAACATAACACATTTAAGACAATATATTGGAAGATGCCATTACTGTAGGTGCTTTCCTTCTAGCAAAATCTCCGAACTCTCGTACTACTAGTCTCACACCTTCACAACACAACAACTTAACTTAGTTTAGAACTAATCGTAGGGAAATAAAATTCAAGATAGGCCACGGTTTTGGCACCCTAAAGAATAAGGAAAATTTGTTCTCAACATATAGCAAATCTATACTACTTAGAGCATTTAAACATAGTAACGTAGTATGTAGAAATTTGAAACTTGTCATTCCCACAATTGGAAGCTCACAACTTAGTCCCTTTTTGGCTAAGTCTTTGTTTCAAACTTTCCTAATACATACTAGGCTCATTCTTAAAGAACTTCATAGCCAAACCTTAAAGCACTAAGCAATCACATAAAGCTTTTAAATCTCATAATAAAATGTAATATTTTCATCTATCTTTTAAGGATTCAAGCCCTAGACTTGTTCCTTATCATCAAGGTCAAAAAATAAAACATCTTGATAAAAACTTTAACAATATCTCAAAACTTAAGATAACTCAAATTTGTACTTCAACTTTACCGATTTTATTAATATAGCAAACGACGTCAAATTTGAGCAAATGACCACTCCCTAGAAGGCTTGGAGTGTCTAGTTTTTGAAAGTGAATTTTAATTTCTCACCCTGGGTTCGCCGCGACTACTGATGCGGTGGAATGGTTGATGACCATGGTTTGTGGTGGCACTTCCACTTTATGTGTTGCTTCCCTATAGTGGTTGTGGCTTTGGCGCAACAACTTCATTTTTGAAGATCATCACTGGACCCGCTAGTGAGGTGATTCGTGTAACACCCCAATTTTTAAGAAAAATTGTTTTAACAAATAAATCCCAAATACTTGAACGTAAGTGACAGAGATTGATCACCTCAATGATTTACTGAGAGTACGAGAAATTATTTTGAATTATTTTAAATAATTTATTTATTATAAATAATTATTATCTATGATGTCAATTCAAATTAATAGACAGCGTAGACGTATGCTGCTTTTAAAGGGAATTCGTCGATTAAACTTATTATAAGTTTTCTGTTTGACGCGGTAACACGTAATTTTTGTTGACTAAGAAAGTGATTGAATTAAATCAAGATGAAATTAAATTTAAGAGTTAATATTTGATATTAATTCATGGTTCAAAAATCGTCGAAAAACTCTAAAGAAGTTTTGCCGCATTTTGAATTGTCGGGTAAATTTTATCCGCAATAAAATTTAAAACGAACTCTGATTTCGATGAAAATCGAAACGTAATGCTTGAATGTTTTCAATTGTTTTTATTATTTATGATAAATTATTTTCAAGCGGAGAATTAATTTCTCGGTAAATTAATTTTCGCGAATTATCGGCAAAGAATTAATCGGTAACACGATTACTCGACGCCGTGTTTTTAGTACACTTAAGACTCTAGGATTAGAGGGTAATCATGAGAGAAGAGAGATTAGATGGTTAGACTTGTTGATTTGATTAGCATCTAGCTTTTTAGTGTTTAGGTGTCACACTTTTGGTGGTTTATTATTTGGTGCTTTTTCTAATCCATTATTAACTAAGTAAAATCTTGTTTTAATATTTTTTTTCCCTCCTCATGTTGTGCCTCATCAGGCCATAACTTGCCCTCCCACATTCCCACTCCATTTTCATTTCTATTGATTATTATTTTCTAAAGTTAAGTGAAAACCCATTAAGCCTTTCTTTATTAATTGTTTTATTAAATTTAATTCCTCCCCTTATTTGAGGTACCTGGTCGTGACCCCCTCCCCTCATTCTCACTTTCATTTCTTTCTTCTTCTTAGTTCCTGAGAGAGAAAGCTTGAGAGCACATCCATGGCTACGTCTTCATCAATTCCTTTGGTTTGAGTTCACTTAAATCTTTCAATCCTTCTTGCTACTAGCTTCTTCATCTCCTTGCTACCACCTATTCCATCATTTAAGCAAGCTTGAGAGCCAAACTTCTCTCCCCCATTTCAGCACCTTAGGCCTGAGCTTCATAGAGGGTGTAGGAGGTAGTTTTTCTTGTTCATGTCTTGTTTTATGCTTTAATTTGTGCTTGATCATGATCATGAATGAGATGAACCATTAAATCCCCAATTTTAAGGAACCCTAGGGCGCAAGACCTAGAGGAAAAAGGGGTTTGGATGATCTTCATGTGAATCACTTTAATTGATGTTTCTTGCTTCTTGCTAGCTATTATTGCTATTGCAGTTGTTAAATTTGATTTGAATCAAGATTTAGAAATTTTTGGGTGAAACCCTTGCATTTTTGAAAGAAGCTTGAGTAGGTTGGACTTGAATTAGGCTTATGTTTTGGAAATTATTTGTTATTTTGTGAAAGAATTGAATTATGGAATGGTGTTGTTTAATTAGTTGGAAGTTTACAAATTGTTTTGGGAAAAAGAGGTGTTGGCCGTGAGCTCTTCAAGCTTGAGAGGATATTATTTTGTGTTTCTAGCATTTAAATTAATTGTATGGTATTGTGTTTAAGCTTCGGAAAATCTTAGGATTGATTTGATTAAAATTGAAGTTGTTTTAAAGCTTTGAGGCAATGAAACACTTAGGTGGAATGGGTTCCTTGTGGTCCTAAAACCAAGTTGAGTCTTAATCAAATATTGTTATGAAATGTATTTGGGTTTAGTAGTAATAGGAATTTGATTTAGCATGCTAAGACTATGAAACACTTATGTTAGCGAAATCTTTGTGTTTCTTTAACCAAAGTGGAGTCTTGATAATGATAGGATCAAAGTACATGATTATAGTATTTACCTTGTGATTTTAAGGTTTCAAAGAAAAATGAATTTTTAGCCTTTAGAATATGTATTTACAACTTTGCTTATTATTGCAAGTGTGTGTGTGTTACTTGTGACAACCACACCAAAATTTAAATGGAGCCGTCGCCAATATTTTAATTTTAGGAAACATTGGAAAACCTATTTTTTGATTTTAATAAAGAAAAAGGACTTTGAACCAGATTTTGAGCCCGGGAGTTATTTACGTGCGGGGAAGGTATTGGCACCCCGCGACGCCCGTAAAACAGTACCTTTAATTGTTTGAAAATAATTGTTTGCCCATAAATAATTTATTTCCCAAAAGTGAAATTTGTTTATTTTATTTCTATAAGTATACTTGCTGAAATGGAAATGAGACTCTATTTATGACTCTGACCTGAACATATCTATTATCGACCATTTCCACTAATTAATAACACTGCTAATATTATAAAAAAAAGAGTCAAAAGAATTTCATTACTAATAGTTATTACTATTGATTGTTTAGCATAATTAAAGGAATCGATCCCCCTAAATAAATCTAATAGACCTAAAATTACCTTTTCTGTTATTTTAAATAAAAATAATAAAAGCAAAATTTTAATTACTTAGTCATTAACAGATAAAAAGGATAAAAAAATCTATTTAAAAGAAAGAATATTTTTTACTTATAGAAGCAGATTAAAAGATAAAAATAAAAATAAATTAAACAAGTTAAAAAAAATATTAACTTATTTATTTAATTAAAAGAATGTGTAGATAAAGAAATAGAAATTTCCTATTTTGCTTTTATACCCTCCTTAATAGAAAATTTGCACATTGGTCCCTACTAAGGGTTCGGCCCCATTGGAAGGTCAAACCCTAACCCTAATCTCGTTCCAGAATCCAACAACAACAACAACGACAAAGAACAACAATAGCGGCGGCAATAACAACAAAGAACAAAGAATCACAAAAATAAAAGGACTAAGTAAGAAAATTGCAATGGAAATTCTTGATTATAATTTACATTTACGGAACCATATTCAGAATAGAAATAAAAAAGAGGAAGATGAAACCTGGGTATTTAGCCTTTTCCCAGAAAATTAAACAGAAACAAAGAGAAGGGGATTCAAAAGAAAACCTAAGACTAGTAGTGTTTAATTTTGGGTATGTTAGCCTCACAAATTCTTTCCTTTCTCCTTCTCGTCTCTGTCTCTCTTTGCTTCCTTCTTCTGGTTCCCTCTCTCGGTCCCTTGCTCTCGGTTCTTTTTTTTTCTGGGTTCCATCCCTTTTTACGCAGCCATTGAGGGGGTTTTATAGCCCTCTAAGAATCTGTGACAGAAAATAGAAATAGATCAGAGAAAAATCAATAGCAAATAGAGAAATAAAACGAAATGATGATAAAAATAAAATACTCCCTGATTTTTGTGGAAATCCGCCCGTTGTTCCCATTTTTCCTGCGAATCTTCAGAGATCTTTGACTTTGAGGACTGTATTTAGACGAAATCATAGAAAGGGAGGATCCGATTCGGCCTAGTGGAAATGGAAAGAAACGAAAATTAAGGGAGAGAATAGGAGACGTGACCGCGGCTAGGTTTGGGTTAAGGTTGGAGAAAGTTAGGGTTTGATTTTGGGGTGAAAGAAGGCAGAAGAGAAGAGATAGGGAAAGGGGAAAGGGGCGCCGCGGCTGGAGGGAGACGAGAATGAGAGAAGTGGGGGAAGTCTGGATTAGGTTTTGAGGGGGAGAGAACCGAGTTCTCTGCTTTAGGGCTAGGTTATGCAGAACTATGGGTTGGGCTAGGATGAAGATGATGAGAGAAAAGGTGAGGCGCTGGCTAGAATGAATGAATTAGGGTTTAGGAGAAGGAAGAGTGGAAGAGAAGAGAGAGAGAGCAGGCAATTTGGAATTGAGAGAGTGAGGGAAAGGAGAGCATGTCGCGAGAGGATGGGGTATTCTGAATTAGGGTTAGGGAAAGATTGGGTTTTTACATGGTAGTGTGAAATTTGGAGAGGATTGGTAGTGTGTGAAAGAGCGTGGGTTGGTGGGCTAGGGTGTGCGAGAGAGGATGCGAGGGTGTAAGCAAGCAGAGGTGGAGCGCTGGGAGGCATATTTAGAAGGAATGGGGTGTTGCAAAAATAAAAAGGGGTGCGAAGGAATGAGGGCCGGAGTCTTCTGGATCGGGCCGGGTCACCACCAGTTGCTCAACGCTATTGGCACCTCTACGATTTATAACATGCACCCCTTTCTTCAAAAAAAACATTTTATTTCATTTCTTTTTTCACTTTTTCTTTCTTTCTTTTTGCCTTTTTCTCTTTATTTTAAGAGCAAAAATATTATTATATTTATTATTACTACTACTACTAATTTAAAAAAAGTTAAAATAAATAATAAAAATAAAAAGGCCGGATAAAATTGGGGTACTACATTACTAAAAAGAAATTTTTGTTTTTAAAATAATTACTTTCAACTTGCTAGCTATTTCAAGTGTAATTGATTTATCAAAAAGAATTGGGGGGATTGAGAGCCTAGGGGTTAGAATTGAATCTAAGCCTAGGGAATTATTTTGGGTGAACTAGAGTTGTACCAAGGTTTGGTGTGTTGCTAGGAATCTTTGAGGTTTGTTCGTGCTGAGTAGGACGATAGCGTGCTTAGGCACGTGAGCGGATAACCTTCAGTAAGGCCACTTCACATTATAGGTGTTTATGTTTTGTATATTATGTGTAAGGGCTACTTCTAGAAATGCTTAGGATTTTATTTGCGTTCTGATCAAAGAAGTCTAAGAACCTCAGGGTTCAAAGTGAGGGTTTTGTTACCCCTTTGATCTTTAAAGCTTTATATATGATTATTTAGTGGGTTTGTCTGCAAGAGGTTGGCGACTGCCCCCAACCCCCCACACTTGTTTGTTACCTCTTTATTAGTTCCACGGAACTTCAAAGGGACGGATTGTGCTATCGATGTTGATGATTGATTGTAATTTGGTAGTGTTTGTTTGTATGAGTTATCAAGGAAGCATGACTTGTATGAAATGTATTGTTGGTGATATTGGCTAGTTGAATATTTATTTGATCTGGATGGTTAAATAATTATTTGATTATGCTTGATTGAATTGTCATATGTGTTGATATATTCATTGGAGTTGTGGAAGTATTGTCGTGTCGTTAGAACTTTGACCTGAACAACCTAGGGTGGTGGAAGAGCCCAAGGCTATGGCTGGTGTTCAGCTGCTTAGTTTCATTGTCGTGTCGTTAAGGAACTCGACCAAAATATCCTAGTGGCATATAATTGCGTCAATAAGGGAATTAGTGCATTATTATTGAATTATTCTTCAATGTCAATGACCTGCTGATTTATCTATGTTGAAGCATGTGGGTTCCATATTATGTAATGTCTATGTGATATGCTTTGTTGTTGAATATGTTGTTGTATTTGTATCTATCTCTTTTATTTTAAGAAGTTGACCCTTGCTCATGGTTCTTTCAATTAATGAATGTAACCCAGATGACGAAGCAAGCGGAGTGTTCGAGACTGCCGACAAGCGTAGCGGAGGATAGCCTGTCCGGCTTTCTACTTGTGTCTTTGTTGTAACTTACTAGAGGACTAGTATCGTATATGTATGTTTTAAATAAATTTACTTGTATTGTTATTGTAAGTTAATCATGGTGTTTTATTCATTCACCACCTTTCGAAAATGTTGCAATACTCTGATTGCTACTTCAAAAGAAGTTTGAAGAAAAAAAAAATTAGTCTCACGTTTTTTTGAAAACCATGCAAGCAGAGCATTCCATTCACGAAAATATTTGAACTAGCGAGAGTAATATTAGTTTAATAGCGCTCCCGAAACGAGGTGTTGCAATTTGTAAAATCGAATCCTCTCGTGATGAATTCCTAATTCACTTTCCCTCTAAGAACATTGAGTCGTAGACAGCGCGATTGCTGGCCCACTAGATCACTCCTCCTACCAAGTGGGTGAAGGTAAACACGATGGGACACTACAACATTTTTGGTCATCACTAGCACTTCTTTTCAGCCTTTAATAGCACTTCGAAGCGCTACTAAATCACTCGCTATTGAATGTGTATCGAATAGATAGCGCTTCGAAAGCGCTACTAAAGGTAGGGCAGAGGAAGCGCTGCTGAAGATAGGTAATAGATAGCGCTTCTTTCAGAAAGTGCTACTGTAGGTGGGACTTTCAATAGCCCTTCCTCAAGGAAGCGCTATCTATTCCCTTTTTAAAAAAAAAATTATTGATTTTCACATTGTCTCTTTCATTCACCCTTCAAAAAATGTGTTTTAGTATAAAAAAAATCAATAAAATATGTTTTTAGTATAAAAAAAAAAAGGTTTTCACAAGCAATTATAATCACATCTAAAAGATCAATAACAAATGTTTCAAATATATTAAACTAAAATTATAAAAATCATAAATTACATTAAATTCACAACAAATAATAATAAATATTTAAATACAAAGAAATTTCATAGAGCCAAAGTTGTAGACTAAACCAGAATCAACTAGAACAAAAGTTTTTCCCTTTCTTGCACAAACCTACAAGTAACAATAAGCACTTGCACTAGGACTCAACACTGTCAACATAAAGCATAATTCATTAACAAAAGGAAACAAAAAAACTTGATTTTGGGAAAACGAAATTGCAAGGAATAAATTTTCTTGTTATAAACTATCAGATCTAAACACAAAGTGATTGTACCTCACTTGATTTAACAATGCACACATTCTCCAGTGATAAATATCCTTCCACCTACACACAAATAAAAACCAGGAAAGATGCTAAGCATAGAACAAGGCAGTGTATTTAGAAATCTAATGACAAAAGTGTGATAACCCTTTAGCTCATTGATTTTTATTTATTATAGATAACCCTGATGAGTGCCTTTGAAAAGAGTACTTGAAATGTTTGAATCTTTTGTGGCACGAGAGTCATCAATGGTGCCGAGTTCAAGTTGACCATTTTGATTCCGCCCCCAACTTAATTGAGTAGAGATAAAAAGAAAAAAGCAATACAAAGTTTAGAGGAAATGAGAATAAACCATAAGTACAACAAAAAGCACTATCTTGAAGTTGAAGCCTGAATCTAATACAATAACCCTACATCAGAGAATCCATAACCAATTCTAACACAATTGTCGAATGAGATTTCAGTTATTACATAAGACGCGCGCAAAAAAAAGGCGCATTTCTCATTAGAGTTCATTTATTGAGAATTCAATGCACTGAGAACCATTCAAAGGTCCAATTCAAAACCCTTACAAATAAAATAAATCCATAATCATACTCACAAGTGCATCCTACTTAAATAGACAAATATGAGATTGAATATCACATCGTACTTTATAACAACTATAAGTGATGCATGTTCGCAAAATTTCTTATTTCATGAGAAACTCATATACATGCTTATAACTTGCACTCAATCTTGCATTACTGATCAGAGCATTTCCAAGTCATAATTATAACAATTAAGCAAGGAAAATTTATCAAATAAAATCATCAACAATTAAGAACCAACTGCAATGGGGAAAGTATGCAATGGAATAGTCAATTAACCGGCATGAAAGATTCCGTAACAAAGAAAATAGAAAATAATTTATCCACAGAAAACAAGCCGTTGGTTAATATTTGATAAGATAACTTACATACAAATATTGATACAAATATACTGCAATTACATTGTCTATCTAGATCTAGGAGATAGATTGTTTCTAAATACAAGAGATGAATGAAAAGAGATAGATCTTGCATTGTTCGGGCCATATAAAAATCAGTAAGCCATCCAAATCAAGTATGAAGTAGAGGTATTAAATTGAATTGAGTGTAGAGGTAGCCATAAAGCACCTAATTCATGAACATGGTACACTCATGCTGGACATACTAGCCTAATTAAACAAAAGCACAAGTTTTAAGTTGCTTCAATGTCTTAGTTTAACTATCTATGATAACAGGAATCCATTGGAAGCAAATGGCATTCGGGGGATATTAACTTCATGATTTGGAACCATTTTTTGCTTGAATCATAATGCTGACCAAGTTTTTTAGCCATATCAAATCTCAATCAACGAATAACATTAAAAAAATGCCACATTTTGATTAAATCATTTTTCATCTTTCACATGTTCTTGAAGGCAGAAAAAGAGTACCAGTTCGTTTAGCAGCCAAAATCAGAAACTATTTTTAGTGTTACTTAAATTTCAAGCAGAAAAAAATACAGTTCATTGTTACAAGGCATAGCTTTGTTCTTTCAGGGTCTTTTCTACCACCAAACTAGATTGATTTAATTACAGGTCATAGCAAACACAAACTCTTAAAATAAAAATCTCTCCTAAAAATTGTATATACATTGAACAGAATAAAACGCAACTTGATAGAAAATCAACGTAATAATAGATTCAAAAACCAAAAAGATACCAAGCAAAGAAAAACCAATCCTGAAATTGCCAACCTTACCTAATACCTATTACTTATAATAAATGCATACAATAATATCAATAAAAATCAATAATAAACAGGGGTGGTAATCGGAGCATACAGATAAAAAAGGAACCTAAATGCATTTCTAATCACGAATTGAAGTCACTTTAAACCTAATTTTCTAGTTCATAAATGAATTACGAAGAGAACAACACACCTTTTGCTGCTTCCACTGAGGGAGAACAACAGCGAGCGAGTATTCAACTATGGAAGGCGGAAGGCTTGCTCCTGCAAGGCTTTGGTGGCAGTGAAGATCCGAACCTTTCTTCTTTTCTTTGTATTCAACAGATCCACAACAGAACCCCGAGCCTTTCTTCTTTTCCTTGAAGATGCGAAACCAAACTGGAAGGGTAAGAGGAACAACTATGGCAACGGTGGAGAGGAGGAGGAAAGAGGGAGAGGAACATCTACGAAGGAGGGAACGAGATGAGAGGGACGACAGTGACGAGAGGAGATGAGGGCAACGAGATGAGATGAGGGCGACGATGAGGAAGACGGTGTGTTATAATTTTTGCAAGGTGGAAGGCTTGCTCCTGCGAGGCAGAGCAACAGTGAAGAGAGCGAGAGTGAGAGAGGGAATACGTGAGATGGAACAAATTATAATTTTTGGAAAAGGAATAGATAGCGTTTCCTCACGGAAGCGCTATCTTAGGTAAGGAATATACAGCGCTTTTTATGTGACACGCTATCTATTCGTTCACCTATGATAGCGCTTCCTTAAGGAAGCGCTATCTATTCCTAGTAATCAACCTTTAGTAGCGCTTCATTAAGGAAGCGTTATTTATTCTCACTACTAGAAAAATCGATTTCAGAGAGGGAAATTTGAGAGGGACGCATATCCCTCACTAATAGTGATGAATTTAGTGACGAAAAATAAGATATCAGGTTGACTTAAGTTGTATTTAGTTTGTGACGGAGTTAGTGACGGAAAAAATTTGTCACTAATTTATCCGTCACAAAATCCGTCACAAATTGACTAAAAAATATTTAGTGAGGAATTTTTGAGACGGAAAAATACCCTCTCTAACTCTTCCGTCACTAAATTCGTCACAAAATTTTTAAGATACAATTAGTGATGGATTTAATGACGGAATTTTAAACTCAATGGTTAGGGAGGGATCAATTCTGTCACTAATACTGAGATTTCACATTAAATGACTTGTCTCAGTTATTATTATTATATTGAAACTTGCTCTCAACACTCATTCGAGAGATTTTTAATTCTCTCTCTTCCCTGTCTCTCGCGTCTTCTCATTTTGTTTCATCCAAACCCAATAACCAGTTTCATCACTTCTCTCTCTTCATCTCTCGTTCGTGACACAGGGGATCCCAACCCCACGGGTTCCAAAGCAGGGAGCGACACCAGCGAGGCATGTCGTTTCGCATGCAATTTCTGAGGCTTCCTCGCAATGTCGCCGGTTCTGATCCCTGCGGTGTCGTTCCGTCCCACATTTGAGATGCTGAAGGCGCGTCACTAGAGAAAATCTAAGGAATTCAAAGATTCCGGTGGGATTCGAGGTTCACGCGCGTTTCTAGGGTTTCTTTTGAGCTGAATGTGTTTCCCCTTCTCCTCTAAGGTCAAGGACAGGCTTCGCGATCTGCCACCACTGTTGGCTCCGACGTGAGATCCACCATCACTGCGTAGCTCCACGCCACTCCATCACGAGATCTGCCACCACCGCGAAGCTTTGCAAGATCTGTCTCACTACAAACTTTGTTTCTTCTTCAGTTGCTAGCTACCTTCTAGATCTACCAGCACCTGCACTAGATTTGCCATCAACGAGAAAGATGTGCTTTGTGGTTCTTAGAGAGGATATATCTGAGATCTGTTGTTGTTCTTCTTCTTCTTCTTCTCATCATTCTCTTTTTTCTTTTTAGGATACATTGTGTCTGTTCTTTTGTGTATGATGTAAAGTTTGATGCGTTGAAGTTTGATCTAGTTTTGTTAAAGATTGAACTTTTTTTGGGTTTTTGTAGAAAGTTTGATATTTTTAGTATTTTGGTTCAGTGTGGGAATTGGTTTGCTATTTTGTTGAAAGTTTGATGCGTTGATGTTTCCTGCGTTGATTAATTTCTGGGATTTCAATCTGAAATTTTGGTGATGCGTTGATGTTTCCTGCGTTGATTAATTTCTGGGATTTGAATCTGGAATTTTGGTTCTGGGATTAGAGACGGATTTTTACTTCCTCTCTAATTAGTGACGGATTTTTACTTCCTCTCTAATTAGCGACGGATTTTATTCTATTGTATTTCTTCTATTTAGTGACGGAATTTATAAATTTGTGACGCCCTTATTCTGTCACAATTTGTGACGGATTTAGTTTTCCCTCGCTAAAGTTTTGCGACGCCAATATTTGAGACGAATTTCGTGGTCGTCACAAATTCCGTCGCTAATTTATTTAGTGATGGATTTTTAGCTTTTAGTGAGCGAATTTACCTCTCTCTAATTTTGATTTTTCTAGTGGTGTCTTTCCCCTACAATATCGCTACCACAAGGAAGCGCTAGTAAAAGCCATCCGCCTCATTTTCAATAGCGCTTTAGTAGGAAACACTATTGAAAAAGGCATTGTTTAATGTGTTTTCTGGCGTAGTACGTAGGAGCTGCTTTGAAAACACATGGGCTATTGGATCGGGTGGCTTGCTCCAAGATATGCATGGAGAATGGATCAGTGGATTCTCAAGTTAGGACGCTGTAGGCAATTCCCTCCTAGCTGAGTTGTGTGGAGTGCTCCATGGAATCAGTCTTGCGATTGATCTTGAATTTGAACAAATTATTTGTGAAACAGATTCTTTTGATGCGGTTAATTTGATCCATAACAGAGCTCAACACAGGTTTCACTCTCATGCAGCTACTCTTGCCAAAATCATGGAGGCGATGGATAGAGACAAAGAGATTTCCATCAAGCATACCTTCCGAAAGGCGAATGTGTGTGCGAACTTCCTTGCCAGAGAGGGTGTCAAGGGTACATGGTGATGCAAGATTTGGAATTCCCCCTAGTGGCCTGGGTCCTTGCTGTTGCGGGATGCCTTAGTCCTCCCCTCCTAGTTTGTTGCTTTTTTTTTTTTGATTCATGTATTACACCAGAAAAAATAATTAAATTATAAAATACAGATATTTGAAATTGTTTACTTTTAAAAAGCTAAAAATGTTGTTTAGTTCTTAATTTATTTTAATAAATATTTGGAGTTGGGAGTATTTTTTTTTTACGAGGAGGGATCAAATTATACCAGTGTAATATTTGGGCAATATTACACCCTTCAATAACATCTTACCAGATAAATATTTTTCAAAATCAACTGTTAGATTGAAACTTATTATTATATAGATCATATCTATAAATTTTAATAAAAATATATAATCATTTGTCTTGTCATCAAGATGCGTCAAGATTAACGTTATATGCAATTACACTGTTGATTTTAATCTTAATGACATAGCAAATAATTATAGATTTTTGTAATCATTTGTCTTGTCATCAAGATGCGTCAAGATTAACGTTATATGCAATTACACTGTTGATTTTAATCTTAATGACATAGCAAATAATTATAGATTTTTGTAAAAATTTCTAGAAACGATCTATACAGGGACAGACCTAGGCAGAGTGGTGTGAAGGGCAAATGCCCCCACTTATGTTATAATATAATTTATTGGGATCGTGTGTAATAGACTGAAACGACAATAGTTCATAAAAAAGAGGCTAAAACGACAATACGCACCCTATGATCGACAGATTATGGAATTTATGGTAGACATATACACACCCGGCATACCCTCAGTGCACTTGTTTACAAAATGCCATATGTTGTAACTTGAAAGTATATTTCTTGAGGGTCAAACAAGCTCATCTATCACATAAAAAGGAAACCTTACCAAAGTTGATTTATATGATAAGACAAATGAATACCAAAAAAAAAAAACCAGGTACAATGCCATCATGGTATTATATGTATGGCAATTATAATATATACATTGCAATGTTATATTTATACTTTAGTATACTATGATGTATGTATATATACTTTTTAAAAAATGTAATAATATATATATATATATTAAAAATAATATGTTAAATTTTTAATACTATATATATTTTCCCCCCACTACTTAAAATTTATGGATCCGTCCGTGGATCTATATGATAGCAACTTTCAATCCAACGATTGATTTTAAAAAATATTTATCCGATAGAAATTATTGAAGGGTATAACATTGGCCAAGTATTACACCGGTGTAATTTGATCATTCCTCTCTTTTTATTGTTGTTTTATGTTTGAGAAATGGGGACATGCACAGACATCCAATTGAAACTCACCATTGTACAGTTATTTTTAAAATGCAGTTACAAAATAGGGTGATATGACGGTATGATGACTCTCATCGGAGGTCACTGTAAAAATATTTTACACTCACGGTGCATCCATTTAAACTCTTTATATTTAATGTTTATTGAAAAAAATTAAATATTAGTTTAAAATGTAAAAGAAGCTATAAAAGCTAATAATAAAAGCCCTAATC
The DNA here is from genome assembly GCA_037113605.1 of Calophaca sinica. Lineage (NCBI taxonomy): Eukaryota > Viridiplantae > Streptophyta > Magnoliopsida > Fabales > Fabaceae > Calophaca > Calophaca sinica. The sequence continues at coordinate 103,675 of JBAFXK010000053.1, read as the reverse complement.
TATATATATATATATATATATATATATATATATATAAAAGAATGTTGTCTAGGGGTATGCTTGACATTTTTTCTGCCTAATAGAGTGGTAAATAAGTAAATATACAATGACCCTATTATTGTGTTATTTTTATTTTATTTTTACCTTTGTTACTATTGTGTGGTTTTATGGTTGTGGTTAGTGGACTTTAATTGTCTGCAAGCAATTTCAACAGGCTATTCATTTTCCTGTCTAATATCTCTGATTTAATTTGGAGGAGTTGTGGATTTAATTCCATGTAGCTAATTGTTCACTTTTTTTTTTTGATGGAAGCTAAATATTGTTCACTTTTGTTAACGTATAATTAAATTTAACAAATATTGGTAAAATCGGCATATATATTTGTTAATCTTTATCTTTATTGTATACAAATAATAAAGCTCTTTTGGTAATTGTGATTGAGTATTTTATTTTTCTATATCTTATAGTAATAGACAAATTCCTTGCTAAGTTAACGAGGGTCAGTGAGTTTTAAACTTTTAATTGCTCACACCCATCAAACAAGCGTTTCGATTTCTTAGCATCGTAGATAAGTGACCAATATGCCATTTACATTTACGGGTGTTCTCAATGTGAAAAGTAGAATTCTATGGGGTAGCGAAACTGGTGGCCACTTGCTTTGATGCATCCATTTACCACTTTTTTATTTGTTGTGTCTTAATTCTTCTTATTTTTACCTCTATCGAATTCATCCTAAAGTACAAGATGATACTCCTGATTACATTTTCATATTTGAGTTCCTGGCTCCCATTTAAGTTGGGGGATTGGTCAATCAGGTGATGGGATGCTTATCAAAAAAAAAAAATCAGGTGATGGGATTGGATCTACCATTAATAAAGTTAGGAGTTACTTTACTTGGTTGAAGGAAAACTTGCTGAAGGAGCAAACTGATTAGAAGAAAGTGTCAGAGGCACCCACCCAAGCTGCAGAAATTGTTGCGGTTGGGTGAAACAAGCAAGAACCAGTGCTATTTCAGAGCATGCTTTGTAGTTCCATCGATCTTGTGCTAAAGTTAAAGGATTATTTGGTTACAACAAGGATGCCATTGGGAATTGCCTGAATTGTTAACTCACAAGGAAGAAGTTAGCCTTGTTCTTTGGTATTTATGTAGACTCCAATGGCCTTTGGGTTTGGACTGAAGCAATATTTTGTTCACGAATGACAAAAATGTTGAATTGCACACTATGGAAATTTCCATCATATGCGTTGAGCGATCAGGACAGGATAGTGTTGATCTTTTTAGTTGTGCTACATGGATTCAAAATGAAAAAAAGCAACTAATTTATGTAATAAGTGTTTCAATCAATTTATGATTCAATGGTTTTAAGGAAAAAAAATATTATATATGATTGTGTAAAAAAACTTTATATGATAAAGTTAATTTATTTATATTATTATATAAACCTAATGCTTATTTACATTTTTTTATTGCATAAAAATGTATATGTCTTTACAAAATGTATGTTTATATTATATGCTATGTCAAAAAACATTTTTAAAATTTTTAAAACATTATTATTAGTTTAATATAACAATTTTTTCCCACATTGAAACCAGTTTTACATTACGTAAATAGAGGAAAAAGTACACAAAGCCTATTTACAGTGAGTTTCTAACAAACCACTCAGTTTTTTTTCCTAAGATGAAAAATAATGGTGAAGAAACATAAAGCTTAACCCAAATACAATACCAAGACATGGGCATGACAAACCACCCAAATTTAAGGTTTCTTTTCTTTTTGGTATTGTTTCGTCCCGATCTTGGGGACACGCTCTCCAAAACCAAAAGAGATCAAACATTACAGTTAATATTTCTTATTGCATTTGTATAGTCTGTAACGTATTGTTCCATAAATTTTTATTTACCTTTTCTTATTTTTTATTCTATTTATTCTTTAATTTCTTTTCTTTATTTTGGGTACACAAATTTGTAAATAGTAATACTGCGATAGTGTATATTTTTGTGTCACATGTAATACACATCATTTTACTATTTTGTTATTTACAGGCGGTGAAGAGACAAAGTTTTGTCCTTGAGTAAATGAGTGTGCGATTAAGTTGTGCAAATCCCTATCTGATAAGTAACGGATTGTGATGGTTATTAACAAAACAATTCATTTTTCTTATATTTATATTCAAATATGGGTACTGTAACATGATTTGTAATATCTTTTGTTTGTAAAAGTAAAAAGTTTGATCATCCTGCAATTTACATATAATATTGCATTTGTAGTTATGTCCATCTGGTACGTGATTATCTTTTTTTGGTAAAGTAGTATGTGATTATCTTTTGGATGAGAAGATTTATTTTTAATATTTTTATAGTTTAGTTCAACAAAAAATGAAAATTGTTTCAAATTAAAGAAAGAATATAAGTCAAGCGTTGATTCCATTTTATAGTAAAAATCATAGAAAACAAAATCGTTATTATATTGCAATCAAGATTATTTACTTTTAAGTACATAAAAAATCAAATACCATTTTAAATAATGGATTATGTAAATTAAAAAAAAGGAGATATTTTTAAAATCAAGTTCAAATATTTTTAATCTAAGTCAAATATTTTTTTTTCTAAAATTGTAAATAGTTAGGTTGTTAACAATGACTACTCTGGATTTTCTTCTTGTTTTGTCATTACAAATACTTGTTAATTTTAATATTAAAATTGAGTTATTAAGGATGTCATTAAGGATAACCATTTTGGATCTTCCTATTAGATTATCGTGAACAATTTTTAAAATTTAATTAAATTAAAACAAGTTGTTAAGAAAGCCACTTTGAAAAAAAGGATAAGCACTGCTAAATCCTGTTTGATTTTCAGCAATTTTCAAAAATATATAAAAAGAATATTCATAGCCATTTATGCATAAATAACTCTAAATAACTCTAAATTGAGATAAAAACAAAGTTTGAGTCAAATTTACATGTAGATTTAAGTCGCTTCCATTGCGGCGTGGTTACAACAATGACAATGAGTCTTTTTATAAATTATTTTATTCATTATGCGGTTGTCCTTATTATTGAATTTGTAAAATGATTTGCTAATTCGACTATTCCTTGACTTTTAACAACTTTGTAGCTATTAATTTATAAAATAATTATAATTTATTCTTTTCTAATTTATAAATTAAAATTATCCTATTTAAAATAGTTTTGTATCTTATAATTTGATGTACTGGATTTATTTTTTATAATTGATATACTGAATTTATGTTTTGTCATTTAGAATTAATATTAATCTACCGTTAAGTGTTTTGTTTTGTTTTGCTTTTTTTAATTCTCATTTCATAACTATCTAATTCAAATATGAGTATTTTCTTAAAATTATAGATATTTAACCTTATGATTTAATTTGTTTAAAAATTTCTTATCCAACAATATATCTTACGAAAAAAAAGATTTTTAATTCAATAGTTACTTGACTTTTATCAACAAACTAACTATTTATTTATTAACAAACATATAATTTATATACATTTGTCTTTTTATTATTATTATTATTATTATTATTATAATTCAAAAAATAAGTTGACTAATTACCAAAACCATGCATTTCCAATATACTTCCGTTTATATATTAGAAAAAAATAGTTTTAAAAAATATTTTCCAACTTACATCTTACAAATATAACTACTTCTAAGATAAACAGTATATCAGAATTTAGTCATATAAAATTATCACTTCGCACGTATCAACATCACAATCCACTTCACGTCACAACATCATGTAAACTTTCACTAATTCACATCACAATTTAAGTCACAGTACTTCACCAAAATTCACATCACAATTCAAGTCACAGTACTTCACATCATTAAATAACTCATGCAAAAATATGATGAGACACGGACAATGCACATGCATGTGGTACCAACAGGGCTTCAGCCCTCGTCGCCAATTGCCAATTAATAGAGGCATCAAAACAAGGCATAAGCCTTCGTCGCAGTTTGCCAATCCAGGCCGTCATAAAATATGCAAATGAAATGTGACTCAATGAACATGACATCACATTACACAACTCGACAAACGTCATCCTTCACAAGGCATACGCCTACATCACTTTCGTTACCAATTAATAGAGGTAATTTCATCATCGCAATAGTTATATCGATTAACAAATTCAGTCACAGTAACTCAACAATTTTCAACAATCACAGAAAAATCAATTTCAACAAATAGCAACCATTTGTTCATCACAAATGCATACAGAGACAAATTATACAACCATAACCCCCACATACGATTCATCATAGACCCGATTATAGAATTGAATCCCCTTTACCTTGGATTGAAGGTTGCTCTAACTCTCCGATTGACTCCTAGATTCTTCCTTGCCGCAACTTTTCGTATCTCCTCCCAATCCTTATGATAAACTCTCGAGAGTAACAATAGAGGGCCTTTAATCTTCACTCTCTTCTCTCCTAAGATCCCAAGGTTTTTAACCGTGTTTCCCGACCCTAAAACCTCACAAAAACGCGCTCAAGAATGGCTGCACACAACCCTAGAAAAGAACTGCACGTCGTACGTGACGATTCTGCAGCGTCAGGTTTAAATAACTCGACTGTGAATCGATTCACAGGCTAGGGTGAATCGATTCACCTAGTTAAAAATTCTCCCCTGCACGAGTTAATGAAGTGAATCGATTCCTGCAAGCTTCCCATGCGATTCACAGAGGCGTGCTTCGATTCCCAGAGAACCAAACATGCTTGAATCGATTCCCATAGCTGGGGAATCGATTCCCAGAGGCTCCAACATGCTTGAATCGATTCACCTAGCTAAGGAATCGATTCCCAGTGTTCAAGAAACACTTTCAAGCAATTCCATGATCCTCCAAACTGATTTTAAGGCACTCTAAACTCCACATCTAACACTCAAATAAGCCCATAACAAATAATAGTACTAATTTAATATCATTCTACAATTTAATTCAACTAAATTAATCCAACTAAAACCAACACCACTTAAATCAATATTTCACAACTTCAAAAACTTAATCGGAAAAATAGTCGAAAATATTTAATTAAATAAATAATTAAATATCGGGCGTTACAGATGTCAACCTTGGGGGCGGGCCATCTAATTCAGTTTCCCCCTTCTTGAAGGCATTCTTATTCCGTCTAAATGGATGATCACCTGGTAAAAACCTGCGACGTGAGTCAAACCAAGAACTTTTCCCCTCGAATTTCAAGGTAAAAGCCTTTGTATGCTCCATGCAATGGGGACATGCCATTTTACCATGAGTACCCTAACCAGACAACATGCCATATGCAGGAAAGTCATTAATGGTCCACATCAGAGTTTTCCTCATTGTAAAATTCTTCTTTCGTGCAATATCATAAGTCAAAACGCTATTCCACAACCTTTTGAGATCGTTAATGAGAGACTATAAATAGATGTCAATACCATCTTTTGGATTATCTGGACCCGGTATAATACAAGTCAAAAACATATAAGGCTTAGACATGCACATTTCGGGAGGAAGATTGTATGGGGTAACAATAACTAGCAAGAAAGAATAAGGTTCGCCGTTGATTGAACATACAGGGTAAAACCATCAGAGCATAAGCCAAGTCGTACATTACGTGGATCTGCTGCAAATTCGGGATGCACATGATCAAAGTGCTTCCAAGCTTCACCATCAGATGGGTGGCACAACATACCTGAAGTGCTTTTATTCTCATAGTGCCACGTCATTTTGTCTGCAGTCTGTGTTGATGCAAACATTCTCTGCAACCTTGGAATAATTGGCAAATAAAACATTGCCTTCACTGGAACTGATTTTTGTCTACCCTTCCCATTATCAGTGTGTGAAATATACCTTAGCTCACCAAAAAATTTGTATTCAACCAGTGCGCCATCGTTTTTACCGAATTCATTGTCGTAATATAACATATACCCTCTCACACAACAATCAATCATTTTAAATTCCAACCCCAACTTAGACACTAAGCTTTTAGCCTCGTAATTACTTTTTGGCAAACCATCTCTGATAGGTGACGAGTCTAACATTATTTTTGTTACGAGACCCAAGCACACATCCGTAGCACCACAGTTGGACTTAAGAGCTAAAAGCCTCACACACATTGATAACTTAGAGTCTGCAGACCCTTCAAACAATGGCTTATTTGTTTCTAACAAGAGATTATAAAATTTTTGTGCTGTCTCATTTAGAAGTTCATCTGTGTCATCATACTGTTGCTCCTCGAATGATACGTTGACCCCCAAGTCATCACAAACCATATCTTGCATCAATTCAATTTGCTCACCATATCCCGTATCTACGCAACTGCTTGAAGCACCTGTGCAATTATCGCCAACCCCTAAATCAACCAGAGGCAACTCTTCACCATGTCTATTCCAAATCCAGTAATTAGGCCTAAATCCAACTCTCTGCAAGTGATACATGACCTCACCTGGGCTCTTAATCCTTCTGCAATTGCTATTAAGGAACGAACATCTAATCCCTCCATTAATTATGAAATCTTCATGTGCCATTGTGGCTTGGACAAAGTAATCAACCCCATCGCAAAAAGATTGTTTCAAACCCCCTCTCCCCGGATACAACCTATCGTACATCCAACTACGACTCGAAGGAAAAAATTCCATCTTCTACATGTTAAAAAAATGACAATTTCAGCAGCACGCCGTTCTTACAACCGCTCTCTTTCTTTAAATGGTATGACGCTATCCTTTTCGAGGAAAAACTTTTTCAGAACTCGTATAATAGTGCTTCCTTAATTCTCATATCTTATACTTGACAAAATTTCGGCAGCATTTCCCATTGGTCTCTGAGTACACTAAATGATCGCAGTTATGAATACCGCGATCAAGTAGGCACCCAGAGAACAAAAGGAAATGAATCAAACCGAAATTTCATCAAATATAAAGATACGAGAATTAAGCAACAACTATTATACGAGTAAAGTAAAAGTTTTTTCCCAAACTGTCCGACTTGGACAATTTAAGGTTCAATATACAATGAACACATGGTACCCTAAAAGAGTACATGCACTCAATAATATATTGAACCTCAAACGGGAAGCTAAGGCTTTTCTCAGATACTAATAACAAGCATATAAATAAAACAATAAACTAATTAAAATACATTTAATAAAATTTAATATCGGTTTTTCTCCGCCAGGCCTAAGTTGTTTGGGGCCTCAACATCACTTTTCTTTGCAAATCATCCAATGGTACTCCTTGCCCTTCATAGCATGCTGATGTCTAGGGGATTGTACCCTCCGATACCACGCCAAAAACACATTCATAACTAATCCTAAGTTTCTTTTAGTTCGTTAAACACATTATGATAAAGTTTTCACAAAATAAAGGTTCCTAGAAAACTATATAACTTGGATACTCATCTTTCCCAAGGTTCCAGCACGACAATATTACGAATACGACAGTTTATATCACTAACATTTATGCATATATCACAGCCACTACATCATTCATCCATTTCATCAATAATCATACATCTTACTAATGGTGGTTCGATTTACACAACAAAACCTAATAGGATCATGAAGCCTAAGCAAACATGGAATTATCAGCATTAATCACTTTACTAAACACTTCATACTCGAGGTGTGACACTAACCAATTCGTGATCATAACGCCTTCCTAGACTCTCAAATATAGGTAAGGAATACAAAGTACTCACTGACGTATATTTGTTAGCCAAAACATACATCACTTCAAAATTTCCTCTGTGGAGAGAACTATGAAGGAAATCAAAGAAATATATCGGTGTGAGGGTCAATAGCCAACCCTTTTCCACCCAAAAAGAACCGACATTTCAAGCATCAAAGCATGATAGAAAAATATTAAATAATACTATTTAAAGCACGAAATCACTAACAACAAAATAATCATATAACATACAATTTAAAGCACGAAATCACTAACAACCCTAAACCCTATAACATAAAATTTAAAGCACGAAATCACTAACCATGTATAATCAAGTTTTCACAAAATCGAGGTGTGACACTGACCAATTCGTGATCATAACCCCTTCCTAGACTCTCAAATATAGGTAAGGAATACAAAAGTACTCACTCACATATATTTGTTAGCCAAAACATACATCACTTCAAAATTCCCTCTGTGGAGAGAACTATGAAGGAAATCAAAGAAATATGTCGGTGTGGAGGTCAACAGCCAACCCTTTTCCACCCAAAAGGAACCGACATTTCAAGAGAGTGCATACCTAATTCTCAGAACAAGAGAAGCTACCATAGCAAGTACTATTATGATAATTTAAAAAAAAAAGACAAAGAGGGCACACAGAAAAAATTTCAATTAAATACCATAAACATATAAGCAAAGCACTGAACCCTATGTCTATAAAAAATTACACACATTAAGATAAATTATGACAGTTTCCAGTCAAAGACTATTATGAATTAGCATTCAAGTAAAATTGGTTTCACTCGAAAACGATATTCCTTGCAGAAATTAGAAGGATTTCAAGTAAACTGGTCATATATGGTTTCAAACTTGTTAACACATTTCAAAAATCTTAAAATCAGATTGCTATACCCATTTTATGCAAAGAGATGTTTTAATTTGGTTTTCATATGCAAAGGAAATCCAAAGAAGACATGAAGGGAGACTATTAAGAACGATTTTAGGATTTCATGAATCTATAATACTAGACCAAACACACCAATCATGAATTGATTTTAAAATAAGCTCCACACCAAACAATAATATGTCGGTAATGTAGTCACATACAGTGAAAACAAAGGAAAGAATTATCACATACCTTGAAATTAATGTTCGGAGGAGACTGGGAGGCAATTTGGGAGAGGACTGGGAGGAGATTCGAAGGCCGCTTAACTGGGAGTTCAAGAACCCCAACTCTGAAATTACAAACACAAAATGCCAATGAATAAATTATTCATATCACAGATTCAACAAGACATAAGAAAGCCGTGGAAATTGAAATAGTGAAGAAGTGGTTAAGTTACGGGCTGAGGCTGGGGAGGTTCTGTTGGTTCCTTTGTCTGCGGCGGTGGGTGGTGTAGCACCCCGTTTCTGGAGCGCTATTAAGCGAACATTCTGACAAGAGTTGACACATTTTCTGAAAGGCGGAATACTCTGCTTTGTAAGTTTTCCAAAAATGCGGTTCTATATATTAGAAACATGGCAGTGAACAATTAAAGACACCAAATAAACCACATTAACCATAATTATTTATTCCATCAATTCATATATGACAATACATGTCTGGAAACATAATAAGCATTTTATTACAGCATTGAGATGAACTACAAATATCCTATAGCTGGTCGACACGCTACACCCTTACTAGACTACTAGTAAGTTACTACAACCATAATACAAGTAGAAGCTGGATGGCTACCCTCAGCTACTCCTCTCTGCAGTCCCGAATCCTCCGCTCGCACCGCCATCTGGGTTACATTCATCAATTGAAAGAACCACTGGCAAGGGTCAACTTCTCAATAAATCAGGGAATAACAAATCATAACAATAGGTAAAATAACTATATGCACAACACTCAAGACGCAACTCAAGACTCTCTCAAAACTCAACTCAAGACTCATATTCTCACGGCACTTTCGACAATTTTTCGGAAAGTAACGCCGATCCATCCACTGAATGTCAGCCGTAGCCTTGGGCTCTCCACTCACCCGAGGACATTTAGCTCAGGATCCTTGACGCTACGACGTCTAGCTAAGCTGCCGAAGAACCAGCCGGAGCCGTTTAGGGAATCCTAGCACCCTAGGTTAATCGAATCGAAGCTAAAAAACGTCATGACAACTCAACGACATGACTAAACTCTCGCACTCCAATGAATAGGTCGCCGCATACGATAATTCACAAAGCAAACTGAATAATTATTTAACCGCATATCAAATAATATTCATGCCAAGCTCAATATAGTGCGAAACATTTTAGCAGTATAAGCAATTCATTTCAACCAATCACAACTCAGCAAACAACGCAAATTGACAATTCAGTTCATCCCACCGCAAATCAGTGGAGTTGACAGAGAGGAAATCAAACAAGTGTGGGGGGTTGGGGACAGCTGCCAACCACTTGCAGACAAGCCCACTAAATAATCATAATTATGATTTTAAGAAATAAAAGTCGAAGGGGTACGAGACCCTCACTTCGAACCCCGAGGTTCTCAGACTTGTTCGCTTTATGACAGAAATTTAAAGTCTATCTATATCTACAAGTTGCCCTTACGCTAACATACTGTGAAAAGTATTAAATGTGTAGCGCCCTTACGTACAAAACATAAACACGTAGAATTTGAAGTGCCCTTACCGAACTCCAAGCTGCGCATATCCACGTATTCCTCGATTCTACACCGCACGATTCTCGGATTACTCAAAGCCTAACACACGAAGCAAACTTAGCATAATCTAAAGTCTTAATTCTATATCCTTAGGCTCTCAAACCTAAACCCTTTTCCTAACCAAACACTTTCATTTAGGAACTTAGTTTAAAAATACTAGTTTTTAATAAATTACATACATATTGAAAATTCATTTTACTACTAAAGAATCAAACTTTAAGGACAAAGAATCTTTCTCTTGAAAACTTAGAACATAAAACATCACTATTTTTTCTTGAAAACTTAGAGCAAGAATCAACTTCAATTAACCACTACTTTTCTCAAATACTCAATCAAGGCTCCACTTGGTTTTCTTGGGATCTCAAAGAGTCCAATTTACCTATTGTGTTTCATAGCCTCAAGGATCCAAAACAACTTCAATTCTCAATCCAATCACTTTCATAACTTTTCAGACTTATACAACAATCACAAACAACTAATTTAAATGCTAAGAATACAATTATTTTTGCCTCCTAAGCCTTAAAATGCTCGCGGCCAACAACCCCCTTTTTCCCAAAAAAAATCTTGCAAGTTCCCAAACTACTTAAACAACATCATTCCTATTCCAAATTCTTTCACAGCGAGAATTAATTTCTAAAACAAGAACACTAATCTAGACCAATCCTAAATCAAGTCTTTTTTCAAGAACCAAAGGTTTTCATAAAAATCTCTCAATCCAAGTTTCAAATCAAAATTAACTATTACAACAACAAACCCAAAAGAAAGCTTCCCTAAGACCCAAAGCCATTTTCAAGAATAGGTTTTCCATCAAGACAATACCCAAAAATTGCTCTAGTTCCAAAACTATTAACCAAATCATTCCAAATTATTTATTTCTTATAAAACAACAATTTGCTTCCCAACAGAAAACATTAATCAAGCCTAAGGACAAATCACAACTTCTTCAAGAACAAGAGCTTCATGCAAAACTTATCAATCCATCCTTAAATTCAAAACTAATAATTAAAATAGCAACCATAACATCTAATAGACAAGAAACTTCAATTAATTAACTTGATTCACCTCAAGATCACACAACCCCTTTTTCCCTTAGGTTAGGGTTTTCAAGAATTTTGGGATTTAAGTGTTCATGTCTCTCATTGATCATGATCAAGCAACCATTAAGACATAAGACAAGAATTAATCAAGATAAAAGCAAAACTACCTCCTACCACCTATAGGAGCTCACGGCTGTTAGGGGCTGTTTTGGGGGGAGAAGTTGGTGCTCTCAACTTGCTTGAATGATGAAAAAGATGGTTGGAAGATGAAGAAGTAACTAGGTGTAGGATTGATTGGAAGTTGGAAGTAGAATCAACCCAAAGAAGAAGATGGAAATGTAGCCATGGATGGTTTCATGCTTTCTCTCTCAAGAAGTTGGAGAAGTGAAAAAGGAATAAGGTGAGGGGTTAGAGGATGGGGTGTTCGGCTGAATCAATAAGGAAAGGAAGGAAGCAATAAAATGAGGAGTAAAATGGGAGGTGGTTCACGCCCAAGGAGAAGAAATGGGTGGGAGTCATGGAAGTACTTTGTTTCTCACTCAAGAGCAAGGTGAGAAGATGAAGGTGAAGTGAATATTGAGGGTGGGGGTTAGGGTCGCAGACCTGTTCTCCAAATAGGGGAGGGATTATTATTGTATACAACAATTAATAAAAAGGAAAGATTTAATAGACTTTCACTTGGCTCAAGGAAAAAGCATTTAATGGAAATAAAAATGAGGGAATATTAGGGAGAGGAGAGTCACGGCCTGGAAGGCACAAGAAAGAGTGAGGAAAATTTTAATTAAACAATTGAAATACTTGGCTAGGATTAATTAGGAAAAAGTACTATTACTAAACCACAAAAATGTGACACCTAAACTATAAAGTAAGATGCTAATCAAATCGCAAATCTAACCCATCTAATCTCTCATCTCTCATGATTACCTTCTAGTCATAGAATTTAAGAGTACTAAAAACACGTCTACGCTGTCTATTAATTCGAATTGACATCATGAATAATAATTATTTATAATGATTAAATTATTTAAAATAAGTCAAAATAATTCCACGTGCTCTCAGTAAATCATTAAGGTGATCAATCTCTATGACTTATCTTCAAGTATTCAGGATTTTATTGCTAAAATTACTTTTCTTAAAAATTTGGATGTTACAATACCACCCCCTTAAAATAGTTTCGTCCTCGAAACTACACAGATAGTAAAATACGAAAAATTACTTTAATCAAATCCATAAAATCATTTACACACATAAGCATTCGCATTACTTATTATTATACATAGTAATATAATATTTATAGCTACATAGTATAACATGCAATAATAACAATCACAAGGCATACATGTATCGCACACGGTAAAGTAAACGTAGTTAGTGGACGAAGAATTCCTTACGACTGACTGATGCTTCATTCTCGATCACGACATCTGTTCATTCACGATTCACGATCACGCTGACGAACACGAACACAGATACGAACACGAGCTCGACCACAGTTACATGCCATTACTACGAAAATAATACTAACCTATTCACGAGCAATCACGGTTACACATAGCAAGAATATAAAAGACCACTTAAGCTTCCAAAAAGATTAAAATCCCTTCCTTAAATCACATGTTTTTACTAAGAAAATTTCTCCACCTCTGGAAAATCACTAAAACGAAGGTTGATGGAACAAAATTTTACTTAAGACTCAACCATTTTCATGGACAACAAAGTTCCTTTGAGATTAGGTCCTCATCGTCTCAAAATCATCACTCAAATTTCAATTAAGGACTAAAGTACTCTCAATTTTAAATCAACAACTCATTCTCTCTAAAATTCTTTTAGATCAACGTTCTAAAACGTATACATCTTTATCAATGAAATTACTAACTATTAAGTGGTAAAATTGAAAATTCTGTTTAGTAGTACTTTACAGTTGAAAGATGCTAAAACAAGATTGAAATAACACCTCTAGACACGTTACAACTTACTCAAAATTTTTAGAAACAAACTTTTAACCTAAACAATTGGAAATTATTCTCTTCCAAAAACTTAGCACAAGTATTAAGCTTCTAAAACAACAATTTATCAAGAACTAACATATTAACCGAGTAAAACTTAGATTAACAATTAAATTACTATTCACTCTCACGGGTTTAATGAACTCCAACGACACAAATAAAGGTTTTACACACAATTTCCAAATCCTTTCTAGCAACAAAACTCATACTAAAATTAAAACGTTTCAAAACTAAACATTTTCCAAGGCTCCACCTTGTTCAAGAACCGCAAAAATTTCTTTAAACAGCAGGTGTTTCATAGCCTTAAAATACCAGGTCAACTTAACAATAATTATGCTGAAGCCATTTTCCTACAATTTAAATAAATCAACCCAAAATTTCAAATCCCTAAGGTTATCTTTCTATCATCACTCAGTTCAAGTTCAAGGATTACAAAACCAGCTCTTTTCAAAATCGAACACAAGGTAACAATACTAAAGATTTTTCTTGATCAAACATAAAACAACAACCAATTCCACATAGCTTTTTAACAAAGGATTAATAATAAAACCTTTCTCTACCATTCCTATATTACGACTAACACAAAACTTCCAAGAATTTAGTTAGAAAAATTTGAAATTAAACCTCACACATAGTATATGTGGTCATGGGTTCATACTTCCGATAATACACACCAAAACTTGTTTTTTCTTTTTTTTTTTTCCCAAAAAAAATAAGATAAGGTACATTTCCCAACAAAACATGATAAAAATAAGGCAGAAGACATTCCTGAACCCGAGATTGACTAGAAATTTTGGAAATTATCTTTTACTGTAAAAGGAGACAAAACCTTCCTAAACTTTTACCACGAAATTATAATTTAACAAAATCGTCTAAAAACTAAGAACCATTCTTGACAAGATCATTAACAAACAATATAGGAATTGAAAACAAAATTTAAAATACTTACCTAGAGCTCCTCCAAGAACTCGCGGTGCTAAGACATTAACAGAAGCAGAACATTAACACCCTCAGTATTATCAACATTAACAACAGCTCCCACATCAACAAGTAACAGGAAACGAAAAGGGGATCTTCCTCCTAAATCATCCTAAGGCTCTCGGTTTTCTAAGAGGGAAGTAGAAGGAAATGCAACTCTCTAAGCCTCTCAAGATCCCTCACACTACCCACCACCACATGGTTTTGTATATTTATGAGGAAGGTTGAAGAAAATAGGCTTCTGGAGCATAAGTGGCTTGCGACGCACCCAAGGGGAAGGATAAAGGGAATCAATTTTCTTTCCACTCAATCACTCCCCACTAGACCAATTATTCCCCCACTTTTTTCTTTTCGTTCGTGGCCGACAGGGCAACAAGAGGATCACCCAAAAGCTCTTTTTTTTTAACAGGAGTGGCCGGTCTCGGCCCTAGAGGAAAGAAGGAAAAAGGCTCATAACAAGGTTGGTCTAAGTCCACATCACCCACTAACACTAGGGCTAAATGGAATATGCTCTGCTCCACCTATTGTGGAGGAGTAACCGGTCACGTAAGGAAGAGAAGTGGAAAATGAGTCATCCCATTATGCTTGGCTCATCTTATAGGATAATCTCCCATGACTCAAAAGAATAAGGATAGGGTTTGGAAAAAATGTTTGGTACTACCCATTACTAGATGGACAAGTCGTCACGCACTACGTTACTACCGGCAATTCCCACCATCCCTCTAGATTCCATTTAACTAGGTCAAATGGATCTCATCCGAATTAAATTGTCATAAAGCATTTAATTAAGGCTTGCTAGAAAGAAATTGCGTATGATACTTTCCTTGGAAAATAAGAATATGCCCCCACAAATAACAGGCACACAATCAGTCACACATATTCACAACAGTGCAAGAATAGACTACTGCAAAAACACAAATGTTAGTGGAAACCATATCACATTCAGAAAATCATGAAATATATTTTTTTTTTCAAATTTAGTACGTACCAAAATAATTCAAACATCAACGCTGTGGTTTATATCTAGAACCACTAATATTTCAGAGATCCCACTAAGCAATAATATTAATAATGATCATAAATATAATAACAACGTTTCCTGCACAATCCCGGAATCTCATTTCTTATTTCTCAAAGGACTTAAGGGAGTCGTGGTGACGGAGGTCAACAAATCTCATGTTCTGTGCAACTTACTCTTCTCACTGTTGTCCCAGCAGTTCACATTGATTCTTCGTAGTAGTCCGTTGAGCAACAATAACTGCCATCCCTGCCACAGCTTCAGTCGCCTGAATCTTCTGATCCATCACTTAAACTATCAGTTCTAACAGAGAGGGTTACTACTCTCTGAGATATTGGATTCTCACAAGGTTTTTCAACCTCATTAGAACCCCACAACAATTTTGTGTGTCACAGCACACATTGTTTTCAATTAAGAAACAATTTCAGACAATTACAAGTAGAATTACTCTACTTGAGGAACAAGCACACAAGCATGGTTTGACTCCACAATAAGACACGGTTTGACCTCTAGCTCTACGAAACCCAACACCTGACCAACTATAATTTCCCCACTCACAGTCCGGTTAGAACCGAACCGCTCTGATACCACTATTGTAACACCCTGTTTTCGGAGCGCTATTAAGCGAACATTCAGACAAGAGTTGACAAATTTTCTGAAAGGCAAAATACTCTGCTTTGTACGTTTTCCAAAAATGCGGTTCTATATTTTTTTAAAAACAATTCCTTTAAGAAAGAACGGTCAGAGTATTACAGCGAATTTTAGAAACATGGCAGTGAACAATTAAAGACACCAAATAAACCACATTAACCATAATCATTTATTCCATCAATTCATATATGACAATACATGTCTGGAAAAATAATAAGCATTTTATTACAACACTGAGATGAACTACAAATATCCTATAGCTGGTCGACACGCTACACCCTTACTAGACTACTAGTAAGTTACTACAACCATAACACAAGTAGAAGCTGGATGGCTACCCTCAGCTACTCCTCTCTGCAGTCCCAAATCCTCCGCTCGCTTTGCCATCTGGGTTACATTCATCAATTGAAAGAACTACTAGCAAGGGTCAACTTCTCAATAAATCAGTGAATAACAAATCATAACAATAGGCAAAACAACTATATGCACAACACTCAAGACGCAACTCAAGACTCTCTCAAAACTCAACTCAAGACTCATATTTTCACGACACTTTCGACAATTTTCCGGAAAGTAACGTCGATCCATCCACTGAATGCCAGCCGTAGCCTTGGGCTCTCCGCTCACCCTAGGACATTCAGCTCAGGTTCATTGACGCTACGACGCCTAGCTAAGCTGCCGAAGAACCAGCCGAAGCCGTTTAGGGGATCCTAGCACCCTAGGTTAATCGTATCGAAGCTCAAAAACGTCACGACAACTCAACTACTTGACTAAACTCTCGCACTCCAATAAATAGGTCGCCGCATACGATAATTCACAAAGCAAATTGAATAATTATTTAACCGCATATCAAATAATATTCATGCTAAGCTCAATATAGTGCGAAACAGTTTAGCAGTATAAGCAATTCATTTCAACCAATCACAACTCAGCAAACAACGCAAATTGACAATTCAGTTCATCCCTCTGCAACTCAGCGGAGTTGACAGAGAGGAAATCAAACAAGTGTGGGGGGTTAGGGACAGCTGCCAACCACTTGCAGACAAGCCCACTAAATAATCATAATTATGATTTTAAGAAATAAAAGTCGAAGGGGTACGAGACCCTCACTTCGAACCCTGAGGTTCTCAGACTTGTTCGCTTTATGACAGAAATTTAAAGTCTATCTATATCTACAAGTTGCGCTTACGCTAACATACTATGAAAAGTATTAAATGTGAAGCGCCCTTATGTACAAAACATAAACACGTAGAATATGAAGTGCCCTTACCGAACTCCAAGCTGCGCGTATCCACGTATTCCTCGATTCTACACCGCACGATTCTCGGATTACTCAAAGCCTAACACACGAAGCAAACTTAGCATAATCTAAAGTCTTAATTCTATATCCTTAGGCTCTCAAACCTAAACCCTTTTCCTAACCAAAAACTTTCACTTAGGAACTTAGTTTAAAAATACTAGTTTTTAATAAATTACATACATCTTGAAAATTCATTTTACTACTAAGGAATCAAACTTTAAGGACATGGAATCTTTCTCTTGAAAACTTAGAACATAAAACATCACTATTTTTTCTTGAAAACTTAGAGCAAGAATCAACTTCAATTAACCACTACTTTTCTCAAATACTCAATCAAGGCTCCACTTGGTTTTCTTGGGATCTCAAAGAGTCCAATTTACCTATTGTGTTTCATAGCCTCAAGGATCCAAAACAACTTCAATTCTCAATCCAATCACTTTCATAACTTTTCAAACTTATACAACAATCACAAACAACTAATTTAAATGCTAAGAATACAATTATTTTTGCCTCCTAAGCCTTAAAATGCTCGCGGCCAACAGCCCCCTTTTTCCCAAAAAAATCTTGCAAGTTCCCAAACTACTTAAACAACATCATTCCTATTCCAAATTCTTTAACAACACAAATTAATTTCTAAAACAAGAACACTAATCAAGACCAATCCTAAATCAAGTCTTTTTTCAAGAACCAAAGGTTTTCATAAAAATCTCTCAATCCAAGTTTCGAATAAAATTTAACTATTACAACAACAACTATAACCCAAAAAAAGCTTCCCTAAGACCCAAAACCATTTTCAAGAATAGGTTTTCCATCAAGACAATACCCAAAAATTGCTCTAGTTCCAAAACTATTAACCACATCATTCCAAATCATTTATTTCTTATAAAACAACAGTTTGCTTCCCAACACAAAACATTAATCAAGCCTAAGGACAAATCACAACTTCTTCAAGAACAAGAGCTTCATGCAAAACTTATCAATCCATCCTTAAATTCAAAACTAATAATTAAAATAGCAACCATAACATCTAATAGACAAGAAACATCAATTAATTAACTTGATTCACCTCAAGATCACACAACCCCTCTTTCCCTTAGGTTAGGGTTTTCAAGAATTTGGGGATTTAAGTGTTCATGTCTCTCATTGATCATGATTAAGCAACCATTAAGACATAAGACAAGAATTAATCAAGATAAAAGCAAAACTACCTCCTACCACCTATAGGAGCTCACGGCTGTTAGGGGCTGTTTTGGGGGGAGAAGTTGGTGCTCTCAACTTGCTTGAATGATGAAATAGATGGTTGGAAGATGAAGAAGTAACTAGGTGTAGGATTGATTGGAAGTTGGAAGTAGAATCAACCCAAAGAAGAAGATGGAAATGTAGCCATGGATGGTTTCATGCTTTCTCTCTCAAGATGTTGGAGAAGTGAAAAAGGAATAAGGTGAGGGGTTAGAGGATGGGGTGTTCGGCTGAATCAATAAGGAAAGGAAGGAAGAAATAAAATGAGGAGTAAAATGGGAGGTGGTTCACGCCCAAGGAGAAGAAAGGGGTGGGAGTCATGGAAGTACTTTGTTTCTCACTCAAGAGCAAGGTGAGAAGATGAAGGTGAAGTGAATATTGGGGGTGGGGGTTAGGGTCGCAACCTGTTCTCCAAATAGGGGAGGGATTATTATTGTATACAACAATTAATAAAAAGGAAAGATTTAATAGGCTTTCACTTGGCTCAAGGAAAAAGCATTTAATGGAAATAAAAATGAGGGAATATTAGGGAGAGGAGAGTCACGGCCTGGAAGGCACAAGAAAGAGTGAGGGAAATTTTAATTAAACAATTGAAATACTTGGCTAGGATTAATTAGGAAAAAGTACCACTACTAAACCACAAAAATGTGACACCTAAACTATAAAGTAAGATGCTAATCAAATCACAAATCTAACCCATCTAATCTCTCATCTCTCATGATTACCCTCTAGTCCTAGAATTTAAGAGAAGTAAAAACACGGCGTCGAATAATCGTGTTACCGATTAATTCTTTGCCGATAAATTCACGTAAATTAATTTACCGAGGAATTAATTCACCACGTGATAAAATATTATCATAAATATTAAAACAATCTAAAACACTCAAAAATATTCACAACGAGTTACATTTTGATTTTCATCGAAATCGGAGTTCGTTTTAAATTTTTATGCGGATAAAAATTACCCGGGGGAGTTGGGCGCACGACAGGAATAGAAAGGCTCGGCTGCTAGGGTTGGCGTCTGCTAGGTTTTGCGGAATCCTTGCGGCCGCTGCCGTCATGGCTGCCGGCCCCCAACCGGTGTGCCCATGGCCTTTCATGGCGGCATTCCCGTCCATACACATGCCTTCTACAGTTCGTCCTGAACCAGTCTCTCTCACGCCACAAACAAAGACCTTTGCTCAAGCTCTCGGCAATGTCTGTGATGTGCCATATAGCCAGCTTCCCAAACCTTGTCTCAAAGGGGACGAGCTATCCATCCAAATACCTGAAGAAGCTTACCTTGCAGGTCTGGAAAGGTGCAAAAATCACCTCCACGGTCGCCTCTTTCTTTCTAAGGGTGACGCCCCCATGAAAGCTGCTGCCTTGCGGTCCAAGCTACAGGCACTGTGGAAACCTATTGGACAATGGCATATGATCCCATTAGGCAAAGGATATTACGAGTTTGAATTCTCATCGGTTGAGGACCTTCGAAGCGTACGATCCATCTCCTCGTGGCAACTGAAACCGGGTTATCTCAGTACGTGTATGTTTTTCGAATCACCAATACTGGACATCCAACATGCCATGGACTTATTTCCTAAAAATGTCTTCCTACATAAGTCATATTATTAGATGAGTACAAAAGAGCATGGATGAAGCAAGGCGTTTGATTCGAGGGTGAATCTTCTCCATCCCGGGGATAATGATACAGTGCAAAGTGGCTAAACCAAACCAACTGATAATATCTTTTTTTATTTTTACTTTTGGATAATCTTATCGTTTGATTTGTTTCTCTTTTATTATTATCCTTTCCTTTTTTTAGGAACTATCAGTTTGTTAGGATTTGATTTGCATTAGGAATTATCTTCTTAGGATTTGTTTTGCATTAGGTTTTATCATTTTATTTCCTTTATATGTTTGCTTCCCAAATACAATGGAAGTCAGTTTTGAATTATTAATGAAAATCGAGAAGCTTTTCTCAAACCCTTTGTGTCAATTCCACGGTATTCTTTGAATCAACGAGTTTTGAATCAACGAGGTGTTATCATCAACCTCTCGGGTATTCTTTGACTAAACGAGTAGTTGAATCCTTTTTTTCTGCCCATCACATACGCTGCATTAGATTGGTATCGATGGTTAGTATGCGTTCTGCATAATGTCGTAGTGGAGACATGATATCAATACTAACCTGGAGCACATGCTTGTGAGAATGAGATTCAGCGGACGAGATCACACGCGTTTGCAATGGCGGGTGGAACATTTGACGCAACAATTGGTCGCTCTTGACCATCGACACATTAACATGTGTTTAATGAAAACCCGTTGTATGATGAAGAGCCAACATATGATGAAGTGTCGGAATACGATGTTGAAGATGAACCAATGTTTGCTAAAGAACTCATCTTTGATGGAAAACCACTATTTGCTGACAAGCATGAAGAAGATGAATGGTCGATGTTTGACAAAAAAGCCAACTTTGATGAAGGACCCATTTTTGACCAAGAACTAGAGTATGATGCAGACCATAATGTTGAGCTCAAAAAGCTAGAGATATTGGAAGAGCATTGATTTGAGACAGAAAGTATATGGAATATTGAAAGACAATCTTGGCCCGTGGAAGGACCTACAAAGGAAACTATGCCACTAGTTTTTGATTCTGCAAACAAAAAGTTAAAGGTGACAAACGACGAAGCCCACGTCATGATTTTTGTTTGGTTGTTCGAATCACCAATACTGGACATCCAACATGCCATGGACTTATTTCCTAAAAATGTCTTCCTACATAAGTCATATTATTAGATGAGTACAAAAGAGCATGGATGAAGCAAGGCGTTTGATTCGAGGGTGAATCTTCTCCATCCCGGGGATAATGATACAGTGCAAAGTGGCTAAACCAAACCAACCGATAATATCTTTTTTTATTTTTACTTTTGGATAATCTTATCGTTTGATTTGTTTCTATTTTATTATTATCCTTTCCTTTTTTTAGGAACTATCAGTTTGTTAGGATTTGATTTGCATTAGGAATTATCTTCTTAGGATTTGTTTTGCATTAGGTTTTATCATTTTATTTCCTTTATATGTTTGTTTCCCAAATACAATGGAAGTCAGTTTTGAATTATTAATGAAAATCGAGAAGCTTTTCTCAAACCCTTTGTGTCAATTCCACAGTATTCTTTGAATCAACGAGTTTTGAATCAACGAGGTGTTATCATCAACCTCTCGGGTATTCTTTGACTAAACGAGTAGTTGAATCCTTTTTTTCTGCCCATCACGTACGCTGCATTAGATTGGTATCAGTAGTTAGTACGTTCCTGCATAATGTCGCCGTGGAGACATGATATCAATACTAACCTGGAGCACATGCTTCAGCAGAATGAGATTCAGCGGGACGAGATCACACGTTTGCAATGGCAGGTGGAACATTTGACGCAACAATTGGCTGCTCTTCAGCCACTGACACATCAACATGTGTTTAATGAAAACCCGTTGTATGATGAAGAGTCAACATATGATGAAGTGTCGGAATACGATGTTGAAGATGAACCAATGTTTGCTAAAGAACTCATCTTTGATGGAAAACCACTATTTGCTGACAAGCATGAGGAAGATGAATGGTCGATGTTTGACAAAAAAGCCAACTTTGATGAAGGACCCATTTTTGACCAAGAACTAGAGTATGATGCAGACAATAATGTTGAGCTCAAAAAGCTAGAGATATTGGAAGAGCATTGATTTGAGACAGAAAGTATATGGAATATTGAAAGACAATCTTGGCCCGTGGAAGGACCTACAAAGGAAACTATGCCACTAGTTTTTTCAGTTGCAAACAAAAAGTTAAAGGTGACAAGCAGCGAAGCCCACGTCATGATTTTTGTTTGGTTGTTCGAATCACCAATCTTGGACATCCAACATGCCATGGACTTATTTCCTAAAAATGTCTTTCTACATAAGTCATATTATTAGATGAGTACAAAAGAGCATGGATGAAGCAAGGCGTTTGATTCGAGGTGAATCTTCTTCATCCAGGGATAATGATCTGATGCAAAGTGGCTAAACCAAACCAACCGATAATATCTTTTTATTTTTACTTTTGGTTAATTTTATCGTTTGATTTATTTCTTTTTTATTATTATCTTTTACTTTTTTTAGGAACTATCAGTTTGTTAGGATTTGATTTGCATTAGGAATTATCTTCTTAGGATTTGTTTTGCATTAGGTTTTATCATTTTATTTCCTTTATATGTTTGTTTCCCAAATACAATGGAAGTCAGTTTTGAATTATTAATGAAAATCGAGAAGCTTTTCTCAAACCCTTTGTGTCAATTCCACAGTATTCTTTGAATCAACGAGTTTTGAATCAACGAGGTGTTATCATCAACCTCTCGGGTATTCTTTGACTAAACGAGTAGTTGAATCCTTTTTTTCTGCCCATCACGTACGCTGCATTAGATTAGTATCAGTAGTTAGTATGTTCCTGCATAATGTCGCCGTGGAGACATGATATCGATACTAACCTGGAGCACATGCTTCAGCAGAATGAGATTCAGCGGGACGAGATCACACGTTTGCAATGGCAGGTGGAACATTTGACGCAACAATTGGCTGCTCTTCAGCCACTGACACATCAACATGTGTTTAATGAAAACCCGTTGTATGATGAAGAGTCAACATATGATGAAGTGTCGGAATACGATGTTGAAGATGAACCAATGTTTGCTAAAGAACTCATCTTTGATGGAAAACCACTATTTGCTGACACGCATGAGGAAGATGAATGGTCGATGTTTGACAAAAAAGCCAACTTTGATGAAGGACCCATTTTTGACCAAGAACTAGAGTATGATGCAGACAATAATGTTGAGCTCAAAAAGCTAGAGATATTGGAAGAGCATTGATTTGAGACAGAAAGTATATGGAATATTGAAAGACAATCTTGGCCCGTGGAAGGACCTACAAAGGAAACTATGCCACTAGTTTTTTCAGTTGCAAACAAAAAGTTAAAGGTGACAAACGACGAAGCCCACGTCATGATTTTTGTTTGGTTGTTCGAATCACCAATACTGGACATCCAACATGCCATGGACTTATTTCCTAAAAATGTCTTTCTACATAAGTCATATTATTTGATGAGTACAAAAGAGCATGGATGAAGCAAGGCGTTTGATTCGAGGGTGAATCGTCTCCATCCCGGGGATAATGATACAGTGCAAAGTGGCTAAACCAAACCAACCGATAATATCTTTTTTTATTTTTACTTTTGGATAATCTTATCGTTTGATTTGTTTCTCTTTTATTATTATCCTTTCCTTTTTTTAGGAACTATCAGTTTGTTAGGATTTGATTTGCATTAGGAATTATCTTCTTAGGATTTGTTTTGCATTAGGTTTTATCATTTTATTTCCTTTATATGTTTGTTTCCCAAATACAATGGAAGTCAGTTTTGAATTATTAATGAAAATCCAGAAGCTTTTCTCAAACCCTTTGTGTCAATTCCACGGTATTCTTTGAATCAACGAGTTTTGAATCAACGAGGTGTTATCATCAACCTCTCGGGTATTCTTTGACTAAACGAGTAGTTGAATCCTTTTTTTCTGCCCATCACGTACGCTGCATTAGATTGGTATCAGTAGTTAGTACGTTCCTGCATAATGTCGCTGTGGAGACATGATATCAATACTAACCTGGAGCATATGCTTCAGCAGAATGAGATTCAGCGGGACGAGATCACACGTTTGCAATGGCAGTTGGAACAATTGACGCAACAATTGGCTGCTCTTCAGCCACTGATACATCAACATGTGTTTAATGAAAACCCGTTGTATGATGAAGAGCCAACATATGATGAAGTGTCGGAATACGATGTTGAAGATGAACCAATGTTTGCTAAAGAACTCATCTTTGATGGAAAACCACTATTTGCTGACAAGCATGAAGAAGATGAATGGTCGATGTTTGACAAAAAAGCCAACTTTGATGAAGGACCCATTTTTGACCAAGTACTAGAGTATGATGCAGACCATAATGTTGAGCTCAAAAAGCTAGAGATATTGGAAGAACATTGATTTGAGACAGAAAGTATATGGAATATTGAAAGACAATCTTGGCCCGTGGAAGGACTTACAAAGGAAACTATGCCACTAGTTTTTTCAGTTGCAGACAAAAAGTTAAAGGTGACAAACGACGAAGCCCACGTCATGATTTTTGTTTGGTTGTTCGAATCACCAATACTGGACATCCAACATGCCATGGACTTATTTCCTAAAAATGTCTTCCTACATAAGTCATATTATTAGATGAGTACAAAAGAGCATGGATGAAGCAAGGCGTTTGATTCGAGGGTGAATCTTCTCCATCCCGGGGATAATGATACAGTGCAAAGTGGCTAAACCAAACCAACCGATAATATCTTTTTTTATTTTTACTTTTGGATAATCTTATCGTTTGATTTGTTTCTATTTTATTATTATCCTTTCCTTTTTTTAGGAACTATCAGTTTGTTAGGATTTGATTTGCATTAGGAATTATCTTCTTAGGATTTGTTTTGCATTAGGTTTTATCATTTTATTTCCTTTATATGTTTGTTTCCCAAATACAATGGAAGTCAGTTTTGAATTTTTAATGAAAATTGAGAAGCTTTTCTCAAACCCTTTGTGTCAATTCCACGGTATTCTTTGAATCAACGAGTTTTGAATCAACGAGGTGTTATCATCAACCTCTCGGGTATTCTTTGACTAAACGAGTAGTTGAATCCTTTTTTCCTGCCCATCACGTACGCTGCATTAGATTGGTATCAGTAGTTAGTACGTTCCTGCATAATGTCGCCGTGGAGACATGATATCAATACTAACCTGGAGCACATGCTTCAGCAGAATGAGATTCAGCGGGACGAGATCACACGTTTGCAATGGCAGGTGGAACACTTGACGCAACAATTGGCTGCTCTTCAGCCACTGATACATCAACATGTGTTTAATGAAAACCCGTTGTATGATGAAGAGCCAACATATGATGAAGTGTCGGAATACGATGTTGAAGATGAACCAATGTTTGCTAAAGAACTCATCTTTGATGGAAAACCACTATTTGCTGACAAGCATGAAGAAGATGAATGGTCGATGTTTGACAAAAAAGCCAACTTTGATGAAGGACCCATTTTTGACCAAGTACTAGAGTATGATGCAGACCATAATGTTGAGCTCAAAAAGCTAGAGATATTGGAAGAACATTGATTTGAGACAGAAAGTATATGGAATATTGAAAGACAATCTTGTAGTGGAAGGACCTACAAAGGAAACTATGCCACTAGTTTTTTCAGTTGCAAACAAAAAGTTAAAGGTGACAAACGACGAAGCCCACGTCATGATTTTTGTTTGGTTGTTCGAATCACCAATACTGGACATCCAACATGCCATGGACTTATTTCCTAAAAATGTCTTCCTACATAAGTCATATTATTAGATGAGTACAAAAGAGGAGGGAAGAAGCAAGGCGATTGATTCGAGGTGAATCTTCTCCATCCAGGGATAATGATCTGATGCAAAGTGGCTAAACCAAACCAACCGAAAATATTTTTTTTATTTTTACTTTTGGATAATCTTATCGTTTGATTTGTTTCTCTTTTATTATTATCCTTTCTTTTTTTTAGGAACTATCAGTTTGTTTGGATTTGATTTGCATTAGGAATTATCTTCTTAGGATTTGTTTTGCATTAGGTTTTATCATTTTATTTCCTTTATATGTTTGTTTCCCAAATACAATGGAAGTCAGTTTTGAATTATTAATGAAAATCGAGAAGCTTTTCTCAAACCCTTTGTGTCAATTCCACGGTATTCTTTGAATCAACGAGTTTTGAATCAACGAGGTGTTATCATCAACCTCTCGGGTATTCTTTGACTAAACGAGTAGTTGAATCCTTTTTTTCTGCCCATCACGTACGCTGCATTAGATTGGTATCGATGGTTGAATGCGTTCTGCGCATAATGTCATTGTGGAGACATGATATCAATACTAACCTGGAGCATATGCTTGTGAGAATGAGATTCGGCGGGGCGAGATCACACGTTTGCAATGGCGGGTGGAACAATTTGGCGCAACAATTGGCTGCTCTTGATTCGACACATCACCATGTGTTTAATGAAAACCCGTTGTATGATGAAGAGTCAACATATGATGAAGTGTCGAATCGATGTTGAAGATGAACCAATGTTTGCTAAAGAACTCATCTTTGATGGAAAACCACTCTTTCTTTGACAAGCATGAAGAAGATGAATGGTCGATGTTTGACAAAAAAGCCAACTTTGATGAAGTACCCATTTTTGACCAAGTACTAGAGTATGATGCAGACCATAATGTTGAGCTCAAAAAGCTAGAGATATTGGAAGAACATTGATTTGAGACAGAAAGTATATGGAATATTGAAAGACAATCTTGGCCCGTGGAAGGACTTACAAAGGAAACGATGCCACTAGTTTTTCGATTGCAAACAAAAAGTTAAAGGTGACAAGCAGCGAAGCCCACGTCATGATTTTTGTTTGGTTGTTCGAATCACCAATACTGGGACATCCAACATGCCATGGACTTATTTCCTAAAAATGTCTTCCTACATAAGTCATATTATTAGATGAGTACAAAAGAGCATGGATGAAGCAAGGCGTTTGATTCGAGGGTGAATCTTCTCCATCCCGGGGATAATGATACAGTGCAAAGTGGCTAAACCAAACCAACCGATAATATCTTTTTTTATTTTTACTTTTGGATAATCTTATCGTTTGATTTGTTTCTCTTTTATTATTATCCTTTCCTTTTTTTAGGAACTATCAGTTTGTTAGGATTTGATTTGCATTAGGAATTATCTTCTTAGGATTTGTTTTGCATTAGGTTTTATCATTTTATTTCCTTTATATGTTTGTTTCCCAAATACAATGGAAGTCAGTTTTGAATTATTAATGAAAATCGAGAAGCTTTTCTCAAACCCTTTGTGTCAATTCCACGGTATTCTTTGAATCAACGAGTTTTGAATCAACGAGGTGTTATCATCAACCTCTCGGGTATTCTTTGACTAAACGAGTAGTTGAATCCTTTTTTTCTGCCCATCACGTACGCTGCATTAGATTGGTATCGATGGTTGAAATGCGTTCTGCATAATGTCATTTGTGGAGACATGATATCAATACTAACCTGGAGCATATGCTTCAGCAGAATGAGATTCAGCGGGACGAGATCACACGTTTGCAATGGCAGTTGGAACAATTGACGCAACAATTGGCTGCTCTTCAGCCACTGATACATCAACATGTGTTTAATGAAAACCCGTTGTATGATGAAGAGCCAACATATGATGAAGTGTCGGAATACGATGTTGAAGATGAACCAATGTTTGCTAAAGAACTCATCTTTGATGGAAAACCACTCTTTGCTGACAAGCATGAAGAAGATGAATGGTCGATGTTTGACAAAAAAGCCAACTTTGATGAAGGACCCATTTTTGACCAAGTACTAGAGTATGATGCAGACCATAATGTTGAGCTCAAAAAGCTAGAGATATTGGAAGAACATTGATTTGAGACAGAAAGTATATGGAATATTGAAAGACAATCTTGGCCCGTGGAAGGACTTACAAAGGAAACTATGCCACTAGTTTTTTCAGTTGCAGACAAAAAGTTAAAGGTGACAAGCAGCGAAGCCCACGTCATGATTTTTGTTTGGTTGTTCGAATCACCAATACTGGACATCCAACATGCCATGGACTTATTTCCTAAAAATGTCTTCCTACATAAGTCATATTATTAGATGAGTACAAAAGAGCATGGATGAAGCAAGGCGTTTGATTCGAGGGTGAATCTTCTCCATCCCGGGGATAATGATTGATGCAAAGTGGCTACCCCAATCCAATCGATATTATCTTTTTTTATTTTTACTTTTGGATAATCTTATCGTTTGATTTGTTTCTATTTTATTATTATCCTTTCCTTTTTTTAGGAACTATCAGTTTGTTAGGATTTGATTTGCATTAGGAATTATCTTCTTAGGATTTGTTTTGCATTAGGTTTTATCATTTTATTTCCTTTATATGTTTGTTTCCCAAATACAATGGAAGTCGGTTTGAATTATTAATGAAAATCGAGAAGCTTTTCTCAAACCCTTTGTGTCAATTCCACGGTATTCTTTGAATCAACGAGTTTTGAATCAACGAGGTGTTATCATCAACCTCTCGGGTATTCTTTGACTAAACGAGTAGTTGAATCCTTTTTTCCTGCCCATCACGTACGCTGCATTAGATTGGTATCAGTAGTTAGTACGTTCCTGCATAATGTCGCCGTGGAGACATGATATCAATACTAACCTGGAGCACATGCTTCAGCAGAATGAGATTCAGCGGGACGAGATCACACGTTTGCAATGGCAGGTGGAACATTTGACGCAACAATTGGCTGCTCTTCAGCCACTGATACATCAACATGTGTTTAATGAAAACCCGTTGTATGATGAAGAGCCAACATATGATGAAGTGTCGGAATACGATGTTGAAGATGAACCAATGTTTGCTAAAGAACTCATCTTTGATGGAAAACCACTATTCTTTGACAAGCATGAAGAAGATGAATGGTCGATGTTTGACAAAAAGCCAACTTTGATGAAGGACCCATTTTTGACCAAGTACTAGAGTATGATGCGCAGACCATAATGTTGAGCTCAAAAAGCTAGAGATATTGGAAGAACATTGATTTGAGACAGAAAGTATATGGAATATTGAAAGACAATCTTGGCCCGTGGAAGGACCTACAAAGGAAACTATGCCACTAGTTTTTTCAGTTGCAAACAAAAAGTTAAAGGTGACAAACGACGAAGCCCACGTCATGATTTTTGTTTGGTTGTTCGAATCACCAATACTGGACATCCAACATGCCATGGACTTATTTCCTAAAAATGTCTTCCTACATAAGTCATATTATTAGATGAGTACAAAAGAGCAGGGATGAAGCAAGGCGTTTGATTCGAGGGTGAATCTTCTCCATCCCGGGGATAACGATACAGTGCAAAGTGGCTAAACCAAACCAACCGATAATATCTTTTTTTATTTTTACTTTTGGATAATCTTATCGTTTGATTTGTTTCTCTTTTATTATTATCCTTTCTTTTTTTTAGGAACTATCAGTTTGTTTGGATTTGATTTGCATTAGGAATTATCTTCTTAGGATTTGTTTTGCATTAGGTTTTATCTTTTTATTTCCTTTATATGTTTGTTTCCCAAATACAATGGAAGTCAGTTTTGAATTATTAATGAAAATCGAGAAGCTTTTCTCAAACCCTTTGTGTCAATTCCACGGTATTCTTTGAATCAACGAGTTTTGAATCAACGAGGTGTTATCATCAACCTCTCGGGTATTCTTTGACTAAACGAGTAGTTGAATCCTTTTTTTCTGCCCATCACGTACGCTGCATTAGATTGGTATCAGTAGTTAGTACGTTCCTGCATAATGTCGCTGTGGAGACATGATATCAATACTAACCTGGAGCATATGCTTCAGCAGAATGAGATTCAGCGGGACGAGATCACACGTTTGCAATGGCAGGTGGAACAATTGACGCAACAATTGGCTGCTCTTCAGCCACTGACACATCAACATGTGTTTAATGAAAACCCGTTGTATGATGAAGAGCCAACATATGATGAAGTGTCGGAATACGATGTTGAAGATGAACCAATGTTTGCTAAAGAACTCATCTTTGATGGAAAACCACTCTTTGCTGACAAGCATGAAGAAGATGAATGGTCGATGTTTGACAAAAAAGCCAACTTTGATGAAGGACCCATTTTTGACCAAGTACTAGAGTATGATGCAGACCATAATGTTGAGCTCAAAAAGCTAGAGATATTGGAAGAACATTGATTTGAGACAGAAAGTATATGGAATATTGAAAGACAATCTTGGCCGTGGAAGGACCTACAAAGGAAACTATGCCACTAGTTTTTGGTTGCAAACAAAAAGTTAAAGGTGACAAACGACGAAGCCGCGTCATGATTTTTGTTTGGTTGTTCGAATCACCAACACTGGACATCCAACATGCCATGGACTTATTTCCTAAAAATGTCTTCCTACATAAGTCATATTATTAGATGAGTACAAAAGAGCATGGATGAAGCAAGGCGTTTGATTCGAGGGTGAATCTTCTCCATCCCGGGGATAATGATCTGATGCAAAGTGGCTAAACCAAACCAACCGATAATATCTTTTTTTATTTTTACTTTTGGATAATCTTATCGTTTGATTTGTTTCTATTTTATTATTATCCTTTCCTTTTTTTAGGAACTATCAGTTTGTTAGGATTTGATTTGCATTAGGAATTATCTTCTTAGGATTTGTTTTGCATTAGGTTTTATCATTTTATTTCCTTTATATGTTTGTTTCCCAAATACAATGGAAGTCAGTTTTGAATTATTAATGAAAATCGAGAAGCTTTTCTCAAACCCTTTGTGTCAATTCCACAGTATTCTTTGAATCAACGAGTTTTGAATAAACGAGGTGTTATCATCAACCTCTCGGGTATTCTTTGACTAAACGAGTAGTTGAATCCTTTTTACGCCCATCACGTCTGTTGCATTAGATTGGTATCGATGGTTAATGCGTTCTGCATAATGTCGTAGTGGAGACATGATATCAATACTAACCTGGAGCACATGCTTGGTAGAATGAGAATCGGCGGGGCGAGATCACACGTTTGCAATGGCGGTGGAACATTTGGCGCAACAATTGGCTGCTCTTGACCAGCGACACATCAACATGTGTTTAATGAAAACCCGTTGTATGATGAAGAGTCAACATATGATGAAGTGTCGAATACGATGTTGAAGATGAACCAATGTTTGCTAAAGAACTCATCTTTGATGGAAAACCACTATTCTTTGACAAGCATGAAGAAGATGAATGGTCGATGTTTGACAAAAAGCCAACTTTGATGAAGGACCCATTTTTGACCAAGAACTAGAGTATGATGGACCATAATGTTGAGCTCAAAAAGCTAGAGATATTGGAAGAGCATTGATTTGAGGCAGAAAGTATATGGAATATTGAAAGACAATCTTGGCCGTGGAAGGACCTACAAAGGAAACTATGCCACTAGTTTTTCAGTTGCAAACAAAAGTTAAAGGTGACAAGCAGCGAAGCCCACGTCATGATTTTTGTTTGGTTGTTCGAATCACCAATACTGGACATCCAACATGCCATGGACTTATTTCCTAAAAATGTCTTTCTACATAAGTCATATTATTTGATGAGTACAAAAGAGCATGGATGAAGCAAGGCGTTTGATTCGAGGGTGAATCTTCTCCATCCCGGGGATAAAGATACAGTGCAAAGTGGCTAAACCAAACCAACCGATAATATCTTTTTTTATTTTTACTTTTGGATAATCTTATCGTTTGATTTGTTTCTCTTTTATTATTATCCTTTCCTTTTTTTAGGAACTATCAGTTTGTTAGGATTTGATTTGCATTAGGAATTATCTTCTTAGGATTTGTTTTGCATTAGGTTTTATCATTTTATTTCCTTTATATGTTTGTTTCCCAAATACAATGGAAGTCAGTTTTGAATTTTTAATGAAAATCGAGAAGCTTTTCTCAAACCCTTTGTGTCAATTCCACGGTATTCTTTGAATCAACGAGTTTTGAATCAACGAGGTGTTATCATCAACCTCTCGGGTATTCTTTGACTAAACGAGTAGTTGAATCCTTTTTCACCGCGCCCATCACGTGGCTTGCATTAGATTGGTATCGATGGTTGAATGCGTTCTCGCATAATGTCGCCGTGGAGACATGATATCAATACTAACCTGGAGCACATGCTTGTGAATGAGATTCACGGGGCGAGATCACACGTTTGCAATGGCAGGTGGAACATTTGACGCAACAATTGGCTGCTCTTCAGCCACTGATACATCAACATGTGTTTAATGAAAACCCGTTGTATGATGAAGAGCCAACATATGATGAAGTGTCGGAATACGATGTTGAAGATGAACCAATGTTTGCTAAAGAACTCATCTTTGATGGAAAACCACTATTCTTGACAAGCATGAAGAAGATGAATGGTCGATGTTTGACAAAAAAGCCAACTTTGATGAAGGACCCATTTTTGACCAAGAACTAGAGTATGATGCAGACCATAATGTTGAGCTCAAAAAGCTAGAGATATTGGAAGAGCATTGATTTGAGACAGAAAGTATATGGAATATTGAAAGACAATCTTGGCCCGTGGAAGGACCTACAAAGGAAACTATGCCACTAGTTTTGATTTGCAAACAAAAAGTTAAAGGTCACAAACGCCGAAGCCCACGTCATGATTTTTGTTTGGTTGTTCGAATCACCAATACTGGACATCCAACATGCCATGGACTTATTTCCTAAAAATGTCTTCCTACATAAGTCATATTATTAGATGAGTACAAAAGAGCTTGGATGAAGCATGGCGTTTGATTCGAGGGTGAATCTTCTCCATCCGAGGATAATGATCTGATGCAAAGTGGCTAAACCAAACCAACCGATAATATTTTTTTTTATTTTTACTTTTGGATAATCTTATCGTTTGATTTGTTTCTCTTTTATTATTATCCTTTCCTTTTTTTGGGAATTATCAGTTTGTTAGGATTTGATTTGCATTAGGAATTATCTTCTTAGGATTTGTTTTGCATTAGGTTTTATCATTTTATTTCCTTTATATGTTTGTTTCCCAAATACAATGGAAGTCAGTTTTGAATTATTAATGAAAATCGAGAAGCTTTTCTCAAACCCTTTGTGTCAATTCCACGGTATTCTTTGAATCAACGAGTTTTGAATCAACGAGGTGTTATCATCAACCTCTCGGGTATTCTTTGACTAAACGAGTAGTTGAATCCTTTTTTTCTGCCCATCACGTACGCTCATTAGATTGGTATCAGTAGTTAGTACGTTCCTGCATAATGTCGCCGTGGAGACATGATATCAATACTAACCTGGAGCATATGCTTCAGCGGAATGAGATTCAGCGGGACGAGATCACACGCGTTTGCAATGGCGGTGGAACATTTGGCGCAACAATTGGTGCTCTTGACCAGCGACACATCAACATGTGTTTAATGAAAACCCGTTGTATGATGAAGAGCCAACATATGATGAAGTGTCGGAATACGATGTTGAAGATGAACCAATGTTTGCTAAAGAACTCATCTTTGATGGAAAACCACTATTTCTTGTGAGCATGAAGAAGATGAATGGTCGATGTTCGACAAAAAAGCCAACTTTGATGAAGGACCCATTTTTGACCAAGAACTAGAGTATGATGCAGACCATAATGTTGAGCTCAAAAAGCTAGAGATATTGGAAGAGCATTGATTTGAGACAGAAAGTATATGGAATATTGAAAGACAATCTTGGCCCGTGGAAGGACCTACAAAGGAAACTATGCCACTTGTTTTTTCAGTTGCAAACAAAAAGTTAAAGGTGACAAACGACGAAGCCCACGTCATGAATTTTGTTTGGTTGTTCGAATCACCAATACTGGACATCCAACATGCCATGGACTTATTTCCTAAAAATTTCTTCCTACATAAGTCATATTATTGGATGAGTACAAAAAAGCATGGATGAAGCAAGACGTTTGATTCGAGGGTGAATCTTCTCCATCCCGGGGATAATGATGCTGTGCAAAGTGGCTAGACCAAGGCAACTGATAATATCTTTTTTTATTTTTATTTTTAGATAATCTTATCGTTTGATTTGTTTCTCTTTTATTATTATCCTTTCCATTTTTTAGGAACTATCAGTTTGTTAGGATTTGATTTGCATTAGGAATTATCTTCTTAGGATTTGTTTTGCATTAGGTTTTATCATTTTATTTCCTTTATATATTTATTTCCCAAATACAATGGAAGTCAGTTTTGAATTATTAATGAAAATCGAGAAACTTTTCTCATACCCTTTGTGTCAATTCCTCGGTATTCTTTGAATCAACGAGGTGTTATCATCAACCTCTCGGGTATTCTTTGACTAAACGAGTAGTTGAATCCTTTTTTTCTGCCCATCACGTACGCTGCATTAGATTGGTATTAGTAGTTAGTACGTTCCTGCATAATGTCGCCATGGAGACATGATATCAATACTAACCTGGAGCACATGCTTCAGCGGAATGAGATTCAGCGGGACGAGATCACACGTTTGCAATGGCAGGTGGAACATTTGACGCAACAATTGGCTGCTCTTGACCAGCGACACATCAACATGTGTTTAATGAAAACCCGTTGTATGATGAAGAGCCAACATATGATGAAGTGTCGAATACGATGTTGAAGATGAACCAATTTTGCTAAAGAACTCATCTTTGATGGAAAACCACTATTTCTTTGACGAGCATGAAGAAGATGAATGGTCGATGTTTGACAAAAAAGCCGACTTTGATGAAGGACCCATTTTTGACCAAGAACTAGAGTATGATCACGAGACCATAATGTTGAGCTCAAAAAGCTAGAGATATTGGAAGAGCATTGATTTGAGACAGAAAGTATATGGAATATTGAAAGACAATCTTGGCCCGTGGAAGGACCTACAAAGGAAACTATGCCACTAGTTTTTTCAGTTGCAAACAAAAAGTTAAAGGTGACAAACGACGAAGCCCACGTCATGATTTTTGTTTGGTTGTTCGAATCACCAATACTGGACATCCAACATGCCATGGACTTATTTCCTAAAAATGTCTTTCTACATAAGTCATATTATTTGATGAGTACAAAAGAGCATGGATGAAGCAAGGCGTTTGATTCGAGGGTGAATCTTCTCCATCCCGGGGATAAAGATACAGTGCAAAGTGGCTAAACCAAACCAACCGATAATATCTTTTTTTATTTTTACTTTTGGATAATCTTATCGTTTGATTTGTTTCTCTTTTATTATTATCCTTTCCTTTTTTTAGGAACTATCAGTTTGTTAGGATTTGATTTGCATTAGGAATTATCTTCTTAGGATTTGTTTTGCATTAGGTTTTATCATTTTATTTCCTTTATATGTTTGTTTCCCAAATACAATGGAAGTCAGTTTTGAATTTTTAATGAAAATCGAGAAGCTTTTCTCAAACCCTTTGTGTCAATTCCACGGTATTCTTTGAATCAACGAGTTTTGAATCAACGAGGTGTTATCATCAACCTCTCGGGTATTCTTTGACTAAACGAGTAGTTGAATCCTTTTTTCCTGCCCATCACGTACGCTGCATTAGATTGGTATCAGTAGTTAGTACGTTCCTGCATAATGTCGCCGTGGAGACATGATATCAATACTAACCTGGAGCACATGCTTCAGCAGAATGAGATTCAGCGGGACGAGATCACACGTTTGCAATGGCAGGTGGAACATTTGACGCAACAATTGGCTGCTCTTGACCAGCGATACATCAACATGTGTTTAATGAAAACCCGTTGTATGATGAAGAGCCAACATATGATGAAGTGTCGAATCACGATGTTGAAGATGAACCAATGTTTGCTAAAGAACTCATCTTTGATGGAAAACCACTATTTCTTGACAAGCATGAAGAAGATGAATGGTCGATGTTTGACAAAAAGCCAACTTTGATGAAGGACCCATTTTGACCAAGAACTAGAGTATGATGCAGACCATAATGTTGAGCTCAAAAGCTAGAGATATTGGAAGAGCATTGATTTGAGACAGAAAGTATATGGAATATTGAAAGACAATCTTGGCGAGTGGAAGGACCTACAAAGGAAACTATGCCACTAGTTTTTCGATTGCAAACAAAAAGTTAAAGGTGACAAGCAGCGAAGCCCGTCATGATTTTTGTTTGGTTGTTCGAATCACCAATACTGGACATCCAACATGCCATGGACTTATTTCCTAAAAATGTCTTTCTACATAAGTCATATTATTTGATGAGTACAAAAGAGCATGGATGAAGCAAGACGGGTGAGTCGAGGGTGAATCTTCTCCATCCAGGATAAAGATCTGATGCAAAGTGGCTAAACCAAACCAACCGATAATATCTTTTTTTATTTTTACTTTTGGATAATCTTATCGTTTGATTTGTTTCTCTTTTATTATTATCCTTTCCTTTTTTTAGGAACTATCAGTTTGTTAGGATTTGATTTGCATTAGGAATTATCTTCTTAGGATTTGTTTTGCATTAGGTTTTATCATTTTATTTCCTTTATATGTTTGTTTCCCAAATACAATGGAAGTCAGTTTTGAATTTTTAATCAAAATCGAAGCTTTTCTCAAACCCTTTGTGTCAATTCCACGGTATTCTTTGAATCAGCGAGTTTTGAATCAGCAGTGTTATCATCAACCTCTCGGGTATTCTTTGACTAAACGAGTAGTTGAATCCTTTTTTCCTGCCCATCACGTACGCTGCATTAGATTGGTATCAGTAGTTAGTACGTTCCTGCATAATGTCGCCGTGGGGACATGATATCAATACTAACCTGGGGCACATGCTTGTGAGAATGAGATTCAATGGGGCGAGATCACACGTTTGCAATGGCGGGTGGAACATTTGGCGTAACAATTGGTGCTCTTGACCAGCGATACATCAACATGTGTTTAATGAAAACCCGTTGTATGATGAAGAGCCAACATATGATGAAGTGTCGGAATACGATGTTGAAGATGAACCAATGTTTGCTAAAGAACTCATCTTTGATGGAAAACCACTATTTGCTGACAAGCATGAAGAAGATGAATGGTCGATGTTTGACAAAAAAGCCAACTTTGATGAAGGACCCATTTTTGACCAAGAACTAGAGTATGATGCAGACCATAATGTTGAGCTCAAAAAGCTAGAGATATTGGAAGAGCATTGATTTGAGACAGAAAGTATATGGAATATTGAAAGACAATCTTGGCAGTGGAAGGACCTACAAAGGAAACTATGCCACTAGTTTTTCGATTTGC
Source organism: Calophaca sinica (assembly GCA_037113605.1). Taxonomy (NCBI): domain Eukaryota; kingdom Viridiplantae; phylum Streptophyta; class Magnoliopsida; order Fabales; family Fabaceae; genus Calophaca; species Calophaca sinica. Next base: position 66,161 of record JBAFXK010000053.1, on the reverse strand, counting down.
AAACAAAAAGTTAAAGGTGACAAGCAGCGAAGCCCACGTCATGATTTTTGTTTGGTTGTTCGAATCACCAATCTTGGACATCAACATGCCATGGACTTATTTCCTAAAAATGTCTTCCTACATAAGTCATATTATTAGATGAGTACAAAGAGCTTGGATGAAGCATGGCGTTTGATTCGAGGTGAATCTTCTCCATCCAGGGATAATGATCTGATGCAAAGTGGCTAAACCAAACCAACCGATAATATTTTTTTTTATTTTACTTTTGGATAATCTTATCGTTTGTTTTGTTTCTCTTTTTTTTTTATTTTTTCTTTTTTTTAGGAATTATCAGTTTGTTAGGATTTGATTTGCATTAGGAATTATCTTCTTAGGATTTGTTTTGCATTAGGTTTTATCATTTTATTTCCTTTATATGTTTGTTTCCCAAATACAATGGAAATCGAGTTTGAATTATTAATGAAAATCGAGAAGCTTTTCTCAAACCCTTTGTGTCGATTCCACGGTATTCTTTGAATCAACGAGTTTTGAATCAACGAGGTGTTATCATCAACCTCTCGGGTATTCTTTGACTAAGCGAGTAGTTGAATCCTTTTTACGCCCATCACGTCGCTCATTAGATTGGTATCGATGGTTGAATGCGTTCTGCATAATGTCGCCGTGGAGACATGATATCAATACTAACCTGGAGCATATGCTTGTGGAATGAGATTTAGCGGGGCGAGATCACCGCGTTTGCAATGGCGGTGGAACATTTGGCGCAACAATTGCCGCTCTTGACCAGCGACACATCAACATGTGTTTAATGAAAACCCGTTGTATGATGAAGAGCCAACATATGATGAAGTGTCGGAATACGATGTTGAAGATGAACCAATGTTTGCTAAAGAACTCATCTTTGATGGAAAACCACTATTTGCTGACGAGCATGAAGAAGATGAATGGTCGATGTTCGACAAAAAAGCCAACTTTGATGAAGGACCCATTTTTGACCAAGAACTAGAGTATGATGCAGACCATAATGTTGAGCTCAAAAAGCTAGAGATATTGGAAGAGCATTGATTTGAGACAGAAAGTATATGGAATATTGAAAGACAATCTTGGCCCGTGGAAGGACCTACAAAGGAAACTATGCCACTTGTTTTTTCAGTTGCAAACAAAAAGTTAAAGGTGACAAGCAGCGAAGCCCACGTCATGAATTTTGTTTGGTTGTTGAATCACCAATCTTTGGACATCCAACATGCCATGGACTTATTTCCTAAAAATTTCTTCCTACATAAGTCATATTATTGGATGAGTACAAAAAAGCATGGATGAAGCAAGACGTTTGATTCGAGGGTGAATCTTCTCCATCCCGGGGATAATGATGCTGTGCAAAGTGGCTAGACCAAGGCAACTGATAATATCTTTTTTTATTTTTATTTTTAGATAATCTTATCGTTTGATTTGTTTCTCTTTTATTATTATCCTTTCCATTTTTTAGGAACTATCAGTTTGTTAGGATTTGATTTGCATTAGGAATTATCTTCTTAGGATTTGTTTTGCATTAGGTTTTATCATTTTATTTCCTTTATATATTTATTTCCCAAATACAATGGAAGTCAGTTTGAATTATTAATGAAACTCGAGCAACTTTTCTCATACCCTTTGTGTCAATTCCTCGGTATTCCTTGAATCAACGAGGTGTTATCATCAACCTCTCGGGTATTCTTTGACTAAACGAGTAGTTGAATCCTTTTTACGCCCATCACGTCTGTTGCATTAGATTGGTATTAGTAGTTGAAATGCGTTCTGCATAATGTCGCCATGGAGACATGATATCAATACTAACCTGGAGCACATGCTTGACGGAATGAAGATTCAATGGGACGAGATCACACGTTTGCAATGGCGGTGGAACATTTGGCGCAACAATTGGGCGCTCTTGACCAGCGACACATCAACATGTGTTTAATGAAAACCCGTTGTATGATGAAGAGCCAACATATGATGAAGTGTCGAATACGATGTTGAAGATGAACCAATTTTGCTAAAGAACTCATCTTTGATGGAAAACCACTATTCTTTGACGAGCATGAAGAAGATGAATGGTCGATGTTTGACAAAAGCCGACTTTGATGAAGGACCCATTTTGACCAAGAACTAGAGTATGATCTGAGACCATAATGTTGAGCTCAAAAAGCTAGAGATATTGGAAGAGCATTGATTTGAGGCAGAAAGTATATGGAATATTGAAAGACAATCTTGGCAGTGGAAGGACCTACAAAGGAAACTATGCCACTAGTTTTTCGATTTGCAAACAAAAAGTTAAAGGTGACAAGCAGCGAAGCCAGCGTCATGTTTTTTGTTTGGTTTTCGAATCACCAATACTGGACATCCAACATGCCATGGACTTACTTCCTAAAAATGTCTTCCTACATAAGTCATATTATTGGATGAGTACAAAAAAGCATGGATGAAGCAAGACGTTTGATTCGAGGGTGAATCTTCTCCATCCCGGGGATAATGATACAGTGCAAAGTGGCTAAACCAAACCAACCGATAATATTTTTTTTTATTTTTACTTTTGGATAATCTTATCGTTTGATTTGTTTCTCTTTTATTATTATCCTTTCCTTTTTTTAGGAACTATCAGTTTGTTAGGACTTGATTTGCATTAGGAATTATCTTCTTAGGATTTGTTTTGCATTAGGTTTTATCATTTTATTTCCTTTATATGTTTGTTTCCCAAATACAATGGAAGTCAGTTTTGAATTTTTAATGAAAATCGAGAAGCTTTTCTCAAACCCTTTGTGTCAATTCCACGGTATTCTTTGAATCAACGAGTTTTGAATCAACGAGGTGTTATCATCAACCTCTCGGGTATTCTTTGACTAAGCGAGTAGTTGAATCCTTTTTCACCGCCCATCACGTCTGTGCATTAGATTGGTATCGATAGTTGATGCGTTCTGCATAATGTCGTAGTGGAGACATGATATCAATACTAACCTGGAACACGTGCTTGTGAGAATGAGATTGACGGGGACGAGATCACTGCGTTTGCAATGGCGGTGGAACATTTGGCGCAACAATTGGTGCTCTTGACCAGCGATACATCAACATGTGTTTAATGAAAACCCGTTGTATGATGAAGAGCCAACATATGATGAAGTGTCGAATACGATGTTGAAGATGAACCAATGTTTGCTAAAGAACTCATCTTTGATGGAAAACCACTATTCTTTGACAAGCATGAAGAAGATGAAAGGTCGATGTTTGACAAAAAGCCAACTTTGATGAAGGACCCATTTTTGACCAAGAACTAGAGTATGATGCGAGACCATAATGTTGAGCTCAAAAGCTAGAGATATTGGAAGAGCATTGATTTGAGGCAGAAAGTATATGGAATATTGAAAGACAATCTTGGCAGTGGAAGGACCTACAAAGGAAACTATGCCACTAGTTTTTCAGTTGCAAACAAAAAGTTAAAGGTGACAAGCAGCGAAGCCCACGTCATGATTTTTGTTTGGTTGTTCGAATCACTGTCTTGGACATCCAACATGCCATGGACTTATTTCTAAAAATGTCTTCCTACATAAGTCATATTATTAGATGAGTACAAAAGAGCTTGGATGAAGCATGGCGTTTGATTCGAGGTGAATCTTCTCCATCCAGGGATAATGATCTGATGCAAAGTGGCTAAACCAAACCAACCGATAATATTTTTTTATTTTTACTTTTGGATAATCTTATCGTTTGATTTGTTTCTCTTTTATTATTATTCTTTCCTTTTTTTGGGAATTATCAGTTTGTTAGGATTTGATTTGCATTAGGAATTATCTTCTTAGGATTTGTTTTGCATTAGGTTTTATCATTTTATTTCTTTTATATGTTTGTTTCCCAAATACAATGGAAGTCAGTTTTGAATTATTAATGAAAATCGAAGCTTTTCTCAAACCCTTTGTGTCGATTCCACGGTATTCTTTGAATCAACGAGTTTTGAATCAACGGTGTTATCATCAACCTCTCGGGTATTCTTTGACTAAGCGAGTAGTTGAATCCTTTTTACGCCCATCACGTCGCTCATTAGATTGGTATCGATGGTTAAATGCGTTCTGCATAATGTCGTAGTGGAGACATGATATCAATACTAACCTGGAGCATATGCTTGGTGGAATGAGATCGGCGGGACGAGATCACCGCGTTTGCAATGGCGGGTGGAACATTTAGCGCAACAATTGGTTGCTCTTGACCAGCGACACATCAACATGTGTTTAATGAAAACCCGTTGTATGATGAAGAGCCAACATATGATGAAGTGTCGAATCGATGTTGAAGATGAACCAATGTTTGCTAAAGAACTCATCTTTGATGGAAAACCACTATTTCTTTGTGAGCATGAAGAAGATGAATGAGTCGATGTTCGACAAAAAGCCAACTTTGATGAAGGACCCATTTTGACCAAGAACTAGAGTATGATGCAGAACCATAATGTTGAGCTCAAAAGCTAGAGATATTGGAAGAGCATTGATTTGAGGCGAAAGTATATGGAATATTGAAAGACAATCTTGGCAGTGGAAGGACCTACAAAGGAAACTATGCCACTTGTTTTTCGATTGCAAACAAAAAGTTAAAGGTGACAAACTTGAAGCCCACGTCATGAATTTTGTTTGGTTGTTGAATCACGTCTTGGACATCCAACATGCCATGGACTTATTTCCTAAAAATTTCTTCCTACATAAGTCATATTATTGGATGAGTACAAAAAGCATGGATGAAGCAAGGCGTTTGATTGAGGGTGAATCTTCTCCATCCAGGGGATAATGATCTTTGTGCTGAAAGTGGCTAGAACCAAGGCAGTGATAATATCTTTTTTTATTTTTATTTTTAGATAATCTTATCGTTTGATTTGTTTCTCTTTTATTATTATCCTTTCCATTTTTTAGGAACTATCAGTTTGTTAGGATTTGATTTGCATTAGGAATTATCTTCTTAGGATTTGTTTTGCATTAGGTTTTATCATTTTATTTCCTTTATATATTTATTTCCCAAATACAATGGAAGTCAGTTTTGAATTATTAATGAAAATCGAGAAACTTTTCTCATACCCTTTGTGTCAATTCCTCGGTATTCTTTGAATCAACGAGGTGTTATCATCAACCTCTCGGGTATTCTTTGACTAAACGAGTAGTTGAATCCTTTTTTTCTGCCCATCACGTACGCTGCATTAGATTGGTATTAGTAGTTAGTACGTTCCTGCATAATGTCGCCATGGAGACATGATATCAATACTAACCTGGAGCACATGCTTCAGCGGAATGAGATTCGGCGGGGCGAGATCACACGTTTGCAATGGCGGTGGAACATTTGCGCAACAATTGGCTGCTCTTGACCAGCGACACATCAACATGTGTTTAATGAAAACCCGTTGTATGATGAAGAGCGAGCATATGATGAAGTGTCGAATACGATGTTGAAGATGAACCAATTTTGCTAAAGAACTCATCTTTGATGGAAAACCACTATTCTTTGTGAGCATGAAGAAGATGAATGGTCGATGTTTGACAAAAAGCCGACTTTGATGAAGGACCCATTTTGACCAAGAACTAGAGTATGATCACGAGACCATAATGTTGAGCTCAAAAAGCTAGAGATATTGGAAGAGCATTGATTTGAGGCAGAAAGTATATGGAATATTGAAAGACAATCTTGGCCGTGGAAGGACCTACAAAGGAAACTATGCCACTAGTTTTTCGATTTGCAAACAAAAAGTTAAAGGTAATGACAGCGAAGCCCGCGTCATGTTTTTTGTTTGGTTTTCGAATCACCAATACTGGACATCCAACATGCCATGGACTTACTTCCTAAAAATGTCTTCCTACATAAGTCATATTATTGGATGAGTACAAAAAAGCATGGATGAAGCAAGACGTTTGATTCGAGGGTGAATCTTCTCCATCCCGGGGATAATGATACAGTGCAAAGTGGCTAAACCAAACCAACCGATAATATTTTTTTTTATTTTTACTTTTGGATAATCTTATCGTTTGATTTGTTTCTCTTTTATTATTATCCTTTCCTTTTTTTAGGAACTATCAGTTTGTTAGGATTTGATTTGCATTAGGAATTATCTTCTTAGGATTTGTTTTGCATTAGGTTTTATCATTTTATTTCCTTTATATGTTTGTTTCCCAAATACAATGGAAGTCAGTTTTGAATTTTTAATGAAAATCGAGAAGCTTTTCTCAAACCCTTTGTGTCAATTCCACGGTATTCTTTGAATCAACGAGTTTTGAATCAACGAGGTGTTATCATCAACCTCTCGGGTATTCTTTGACTAAACGAGTAGTTGAATCCTTTTTTTCTGCCCATCACATACGCTGCATTAGATTGGTATCAGTAGTTAGTACGTTCCTGCATAATGTCGCCGTGGAGACATGATATCAATACTAACCTGGAGCACATGCTTGTGAGAATGAGATCGACGGGGCGAGATCTACGTTTGCAATGGCGGGTGGAACATTTGGCGCAACAATTGGTCGCTCTTGACCAGCGATACATCACCATGTGTTTAATGAAAACCCGTTGTATGATGAAGAGCCAACATATGATGAAGTGTCGGAATACGATGTTGAAGATGAACCAATGTTTGCTAAAGAACTCATCTTTGATGGAAAACAACTATTTGCTGACAAGCATGAAGAAGATGAATGGTCGGTGTTTGACAAAAAAGCCAAGTTTGATGAAGGACCCATTTTTGACCAAGAACTAGAGTATGATCTGAGACCATAATGTTGAGCTCAAAAGCTAGAGATATTGGAAGAGCATTGATTTGAGACAGAAAGTATATGGAATATTGAAAGACAATCTTGGCCCGTGGAAGGGACCTACAAAGGAAACTATGCCACTAGTTTTTCGATTTGCAAACAAAAAGTTAAAGGTGACAAGCAGCGAAGCCCACGTCATGATTTTTGTTTGGTTGTTCGAATCACCAATCTTTGGACATCCAACATGCCATGGACTTATTTCCTAAAAATGTCTTCCTACATAAGTCATATTATTAGATGAGTACAAAGAGCTTGGATGAAGCATGGCGTTTGATTCGAGGCTGAATCTTCTCCATCCCGGGGATAATGATACAGTGCAAAGTGGCTAAACCAAACCAACCGATAATATTTTTTTTTATTTTTACTTTTGGATAATCTTATCGTTTGATTTGTTTCTCTTTTATTATTATCCTTTCCTTTTTTTGGGAACTATCAGTTTGTTAGGATTTGATTTGCATTAGGAATTATCTTCTTAGGATTTGTTTTGCATTAGGTTTTATCATTTTATTTCCTTTATATGTTTGTTTCCCAAATACAATGGAAGTCAGTTTTGAATTATTAATGAAAATCGAGAAGCTTTTCTCAAACCCTTTGTGTCAATTCCACGGTATTCTTTGAATCAACGAGTTTTGAATCAACGAGGTGTTATCATCAACCTCTCGGGTATTCTTTGACTAAACGAGTAGTTGAATCCTTTTTTTCTGCCCATCACGTACGCTCATTAGATTGGTATCAGTAGTTAGTACGTTCCTGCATAATGTCGCCGTGGAGACATGATATCAATACTAACCTGGAGCATATGCTTCAGCGGAATGAGATTCAGCGGGACGAGATCACACGTTTGCAATGGCAGGTGGAACATTTGACGCAACAATTGGCTGCTCTTGATAGCGACACATCAACATGTGTTTAATGAAAACCCGTTGTATGATGAAGAGCCAACATATGATGAAGTGTCGGAATACGATGTTGAAGATGAACCAATGTTTGCTAAAGAACTCATCTTTGATGGAAAACCACTATTTCTTGTGAGCATGAAGAAGATGAATGGTCGATGTTAGACAAAAAGCCAACTTTGATGAAGGACCCATTTTTGACCAAGAACTAGAGTATGATCTGAGACCATAATGTTGAGCTCAAAAAGCTAGAGATATTGGAAGAGCATTGATTTGAGGCAGAAAGTATATGGAATATTGAAAGACAATCTTGGCCCGTGGAAGGACCTCTGAAAACTATGCCACTTGTTTTTAGGTTGCAAACAAAAAGTTAAAGGTGACAAGCAGTGAAGCCCACGTCATGAATTTTGTTTGGTTGTTCGAATCACCAATACTGGACATCCAACATGCCATGGACTTATTTCCTAAAAATTTCTTCCTACATAAGTCATATTATTGGATGAGTACAAAAAAGCATGGATGAAGCAAGACGTTTGATTCGAGGGTGAATCTTCTCCATCCCGGGGATAATGATGCTGTGCAAAGTGGCTAGACCAAGGCAACTGATAATATCTTTTTTTATTTTTATTTTTAGATAATCTTATAGTTTGATTTGTTTCTCTTTTATTATTATCCTTTCCATTTTTTAGGAACTATCAGTTTGTTAGGATTTGATTTGCATTAGGAATTATCTTCTTAGGATTTGTTTTGCATTAGGTTTTATCATTTTATTTCCTTTATATATTTATTTCCCAAATACAATGGAAGTCAGTTTTGAATTATTAATGAAAATCGAGAAACTTTTCTCATACCCTTTGTGTCAATTCCTCGGTATTCTTTGAATCAACGAGGTGTTATCTTCAACCTCTCGGGTATTCTTTGACTAAACGAGTAGTTGAATCCTTTTTTTCTGCCCATCACGTACGCTGCATTAGATTGGTATTAGTAGTTAGTACGTTCCTGCATAATGTCGCCATGGAGACATGATATCAATACTAACCTGGAGCACATGCTTCAGCGGAATGAGATTGTGGGGCGAGATCACACGTTTGCAATGGCGGTGGAACATTTGGCGCAACAATTGGCTGCTCTTGACCAGCGACACATCAACATGTGTTTAATGAAAACCCGTTGTATGATGAAGAGCCAACATATGATGAAGTGTCGGAATACGATGTTGAAGATGAACCAATTTTTGCTAAAGAACTCATCTTTGATGGAAAACCACTATTTGCTGACGAGCATGAAGAAGATGAATGGTCGATGTTTGACAAAAAAGCCGACTTTGATGAAGGACCCATTTTTGACCAAGAACTAGAGTATGATGCAGACCATAATGTTGAGCTCAAAAAGCTAGAGATATTGGAAGAGCATTGATTTGAGACAGAAAGTATATGGAATATTGAAAGACAATCTTGGCCCGTGGAAGGACCTACAAAGGAAACTATGCCACTAGTTTTTTCAGTTGCAAACAAAAAGTTAAAGGTGACAAGCAGCGAAGCCAGCGTCATGTTTTTTGTTTGGTTTTGAATCACTGTCTTGGACATCCAACATGCCATGGACTTACTTCCTAAAAATGTCTTCCTACATAAGTCATATTATTGGATGAGTACAAAAAGCATGGATGAAGCAAGACGTTTGATTCGAGGGTGAATCTTCTCCATCCCAGGGATAATGATGCAGTGCAAAGTGGCTAGACCAAGCCAACTGATAATATCTTTTTTTATTTTTATTTTTAGATAATCTTATCGTTTGATTTGTTTCTCTTTTATTATTATCCTTTCCTTTTTTTAGGAACAATCAGTTTGTTAGGATTTAATTTGCATTAGGAATTATCTTCTTAGGATTTGTTTTGCATTAGGTTTTATCATTTTATTTCCTTTATATATTTATTTCCCAAATACAATGGAAGTCAGTTTTGAATTATTAATGAAAATCGAGAAGCTTTTCTCAAACCCTTTGTGTCAATTCCTCGGTATTCTTTGAATCAACGAGGTGTTATCATCAACCTCTCGGGTATTCTTTGACTAAACGAGTAGTTGAATCCTTTTTTTCTGCCCCTCACGTACGCTGCATTAGATTGGTATCAGTAGTTAGTACGTTCCTGCATAATTTCGCCGTGGAGACATGATATCAATACTAACTGCGGCACGTGCTTGGTGGAATGAGATTCAGCGGGATGAGATCACACGTTTGCAATGGCAGGAGGAACATTTGACGCAACAATTGGCTGCTCTTCAACCACTGACACATCAACATGTGTTTAATGAAAACCTGTTGTATGATGGAGAGCCAACATATGATGAAGTGTCGGAATACGATGTTGAAGATGAACTAATGTTTGCTAAAAAACTCATCTTTGATGGAAAACCACTATTTGCTGACGAGCATGAAGAAGATGAATGGTCGATGTTTGACAAAAAAGCCAACTTTGATGAAGGACCCATTATTGAGCAAGAACTAGAGTATGATCTGAGACCATAATGTTGAGCTCTAAAAGCTAGAGATATTGGAAGAGCATTGATTTGAGACAGAAAGTATATGGAATATTGAAAGACAATCTTGGCCCGTGGAAGGACGTACAAAGGAAACTATGCCACTAGTTTTTTTAGTTGCAAACAAAAAGTTAAAGGTGACAAACGACGAAGCCCACGTCATGATTTTTGTTTGGTTTTCGAATCACCAATACTGGACATCCAACATGCCATGGACTTACTTCCTAAAAATGTCTTCCTACATAAGTCATATTATTGGTTGAGTATAAAAAAGCATGGATGAAGCAAGATGTTTGATTCGAGGGTGAATCTTCTCCATCCCGGGGATAATGATGCAGTGCAAAGTGGCTAGACCAAGCCAACTGATAATATCTTTTTTTATTTTTATTTTTAGATAATCTTATCGTTTGATTTGTTTCTTTTTTATTATTATCCATTCCTTTTTTTAGGAACTATCAGTTTGTTAGGATTTAATTTGCATTAGGAATTATCTTCTTAAGATTTGTTTTGCATTAGGTTTTATCATTTTATTTCCTTTATATATTTATTTCCCAAATACAATGGAAGTCAGTTTTGAATTATTAATGAAAATCGAGAAGCTTTTCTCAAACCCTTTGTGTCAATTCCTCGGTATTCTTTGAATCAACGAGGTGTTATCATCAACCTCTCGGGTATTCTTTGACTAAACGAGTAGTTGAATCCTTTTTACGCCCCTCACGTCTGTTTGCATTAGATTGGTATCGATGGTTAGTGCGTTCTGCATAATTCGCCGTGGAGACATGATATCAATACTAACTGCATGACACATGCTTGATGGAATGAGATTCAGCGGGATGAGATCACCACGTTTGCAATGGCGGGAGGAACATTTGGCGCAACAATTGGTGCTCTTGACCAGCGACACATCAACATGTGTTTAATGAAAACCCGTTGTATGATGGAGAGCCAACATATGATAAAGTGTCGGAATACGATGTTGAAGATGAACCAATGTTTTCTAAAGAACTCATCTTTGATGGAAAACCACTATTTGCTGACGAGCATGAAGAAGATGAATGGTCGATGTTTGACAAAAAGCCAACTTTGATGAAGGACCCATTTTTACCAAGAACTAGAGTATGATGCGAGACCATAATGTTGAGCTCAAAAGCTAGAGATATTGGAAGAGTATTGATTTGAGGCCGAAAGTATGTGGAATATTGAAAGACAATCTTGGCGTGGAAGGACCTCTGAAGGAAACTATGCCACTAGTTTTTCGATTTGCAAACAAAAAGTTAAAGGTGACAAGCAGCGAAGCCCACGTCATGTTTTTGTTTGGTTGTTCGAATCACCAATCTTTGGACATCCAACATGCCATGGACTTATTTCCTAAAAATGTCTTCCTACATAAGTCATATTATTAGATGAGTACAAAAGAGCATGGATGAAGCAAGGCGTTTGATTCGAGGGTGAATCTTCTCCATCCCGGGGATAATGATACAGTGCAATGTGGCTAAACCAAACCAACCGATAATATCTTTTTTTATTTTTACTTGTAGATAATCTTATCGTTTGATTTGTTTCTCTTTTATTATTATCCTTTCCTTTTTTTAGGAACTATCAGTTTGTTAGGGTTTAATTTACATTAGGAATTATCTTCTTAGGATTTGTTTTGCATTAGGTTTTATCATTTTATTTCCTTTATATGTTTGTTTCCCAAATACAATGGAAGTCAGTTTTGAATTATTAATGAAAATCGAGAAGCTTTTCTCAAACCCTTTGTGTCAATTCCACGATATTCTTTGAATCAACGAGTTTTGAATCAACGGGGTGTTATCATCAACCTCTCGGGTATTCTTTGACTAAACGAGTAGTTGAATCCTTTTTTTCTGCCCATCACGTACGCTGCATTAGATTGGTATCGATGGTTAGTGCGTTCTGCATAATGTCGCCCGTGGAGACATGATATCAATACTAACAGGAGCACATGCTTCAGCGGAATGAGATTCAGCGGGGCCGAGATCACTGCGTTTGCAATGGCAAGTGGAACATTTGGCGTAACAATTGCATTTGCTCTTGACCAGCGACACATCAACATGTGTTTAATGAAAACCCGTTGTATGATGAAGAGCCAACATATGATGAAGTGTCGGAATACGATGTTGAAGATGAACCAATGTTTGCTAAAGAACTCATCTTTGATGGAAAACCACTATTTGCTGACGAGCATGAAGAAGATGAATGGTCGATGTTTGACAAAAAAGCCAACTTTGATGAAGGACCCATTTTTGACCAAGAACTAGAGTATGATGCAGACCATAATGTTGAGCTCTAAAAGCTAGAGATATTGGAAGAGCATTGATTTGAGACAGAAAGTATATGGAATATTGAAAGACAATCTTGGCAGTGGAAGGACCTACAAAGGAAACTATGCCACTAGTTTTTCGGTTGCAAACAAAAAGTTAAAGGTGACATGACAGCGAAGCCCACGTCATGATTTTTGTTTGTTTGTTCGAATCACCAATCTTGGACATCAACATGCCATGGACTTATTTCCTAAAAATGTCTTCCTACATAAGTCATATTATTAGATGAGTACAAAGAGCATGGATGAAGCACGGCGTTTGATTCGAGGGTGACTCTTCTCCACCGGGGATAATGATACTGATGCAAAGTGGCTAAACCAAACCAACCGATAATATCTTTTTATTTTTACTTTTGGATAATCTTATCGTTTGATTTGTTTCTCTTTTATTATTATCCTTTCCTTTTTTAGGAACTATCAGTTTGTTAGGGTTTGATTTGCATTAGGAATTATCTTCTTAGGATTTGTTTTGCATTAGATTTTATCATTTATTTCCTTTTTATGTTTGTTTCCCAAATACAATGGAAGTCAGTTTTGAATTATTAATGAAAATCGAAGCTTTTCTCAAACCCTTTGTGTCAATTCCACGGTATTCTTTGAATCAACGAGTTTTTGAATCAACGAGGTGTTATCATCAACCTCTCGGGTATTCTTTAACTAAGCGAGTAGTTGAATCCTTTTACTGCCCATCACGCGTCTGTTGCATTAGATTGGTATCGATGGTTAATGCGTTCTGCATAATGTCGTAGTGGAGACATGATATCAATACAAACCTGGAGCACATGCTTGTGGAATGAAGATTCGGCGGGGCGAGATCACCACGTTTGCAATGGCGGGTGGAACATTTGGCGCAACAATTGGCTGCTCTTGACCAGCGACACATCAACATGTGTTTAATGAAAACCCGTTGTATGACGAAGAGCCAACATATGATGAAGTGTGAATACGATGTTGAAGATGAACCAATGTTTGCTAAAGAACTCATCTTTGATGGAAAACAACTATTCTTTGACGAGCATGAAGAAGATAAATGGTCGATGTTTGACAAAAAGCCAACTTTGATGAAGGACCCATTTTTGACCAAGAACTAGAGTATGATCTGACCATAATGTTGAGCTCAAAAAGCTAGAGATATTGGAAGAGCATTGATTTGAGAGCGAAAGTATATGGAATATTGAAAGACAATCTTGGCAGTGGAAGGACCTACAAAGGAAACTATGCCACTAGTTTTTCAGTTGCAAACAAAAGTTAAAGGTGACAAGCAGCGAAGCCCACGTCATGATTTTTGTTTGGTTATTGAATCCTGTCTTGGACATCGACATGCCATGGACTTATTTCTAAAAATGTCTTCCTACATAAGTCATATTATTAGATGAGTACAAAAGAGCATGGATGAAGCAAGGCGTTTGATTCGAGGGTGAATCTTCTCCATCCCGGGGATAAGGATACAGTGCAAAGTGGCTAAACCAAACCAACCGATAATATCTTTTTATTTTTACTTTTGGATAATCTTATCGTTTGATTTGTTTCTCTTTTATTATTATCCTTTCCTTTTTTAGGAACTATCGGTTTGTTAGGGTTTAATTTGCATTAGGAATTATCTTCTTAGGATTTGTTTTGCATTAGGTTTTATCATTTTATTTCCTTTATATGTTTGTTTCCCAAATACAATGGAAGTCAGTTTTGAATTATTAATGAAAATCGAGAAGCTTTTCTCAAACCCTTTGTGTCGATTCCACGGTATTCTTTGAATCAGCGAGTTTTGAATCAGCGAGGTGTTATCATCAACCTCTCGGGTATTCTTTGACTAAGCGAGTAGTTGAATCCTTTTTACGCCCCTCACGTCTGTTGCATTAGATTGGTATCGATGGTTAATGCGTTCTGCATAATTCGCCGTGGAGACATGATATCAATACTAACTGCGACACATGCTTGTGGAATGAGATTGACGGGATGAGATCACACGTTTGCAATGGCAGGAGGAACATTTGACGCAACAATTGGCTGCTCTTCAGCCACTGACACATCAACATGTGTTTAATGAAAACCCGTTGTATGATGGAGAGCCAACATATGATGAAGTGTCGGAATACGATGTTGAAGATGAACCAATGTTTTCTAAAGAACTCATCTTTGATGGAAAACCACTATTTGCTGACGAGCATGAAGAAGATGAATGGTCGATGTTTGACAAAAAAGCCAACTTTGATGAAGGACCCATTTTTTACCAAGAACTAGAGTATGATCTGAGACCATAATGTTGAGCTCAAAAGCTAGAGATATTGGAAGAGTATTGATTTGAGGCAGAAAGTATGTGGAATATTGAAAGACAATCTTGGCCCGTGGAAGGACTCTACAAAGGAAACTATGCCACTAGTTTTTTGATTGCAAACAAAAAGTTAAAGGTGACAAGCAGCGAAGCCCACGTCATGTTTTTGTTTGGTTGTTGAATCACCAATCTTGGACATCCAACATGCCATGGACTTATTTCCTAAAAATGTCTTCCTACATAAGTCATATTATTAGATGAGTACAAAGAGCATGGATGAAGCAAGGCGTTTGATTCGAGGTGAATCTTCTCCATCCAGGGATAATGATACAGTCTGATGTGGCTAAACCAACCGGCCAGATAATATCTTTTTATTTTTACTTGTAGATAATCTTATCGTTTGATTTGTTTCTCTTTTATTATTATCCTTTCCTTTTTAGGAACTATCAGTTTGTTAGGGTTTAATTTGCATTAGGAATTATCTTCTTAGGATTTGTTTTGCATTAGGTTTTATCATTTTATTTCCTTTATATGTTTGTTTCCCAAATACAATGGAAGTCAGTTTTGAATTATTAATGAAAATCGAAGCTTTTCTCAAACCCTTTGTGTCAATTCCACGATATTCTTTGAATCAACGAGTTTTGAATCAACGGGGTGTTATCATCAACCTCTCGGGGATTCTTTGACTAAACGAGTAGTTGAATCCTTTTTTTCTGCCCATCACGTACGCTGCATTAGATTGGTATCGATGGTTAGTGCGTTCTGCATAATGTCGTAGTGGAGACATGATACCAATACTAACCTGGAGCACATGCTTCAGCGGAATGAGATTCAGCGGGCCGAGACCACACGTTTGCAATGGCAAGTGGAACATTTGACGCAACAATTGGCTGCTCTTCAGCCACTGACACATCAACATGTGTTTAATGAAAACCCGTTGTATGATGAAGAGCCAACATATGATGAAGTGTCGAATACGATGTTGAAGATGAACCAATGTTTGCTAAAGAACTCATCTTTGATGGAAAACCACTATTCTTGTGACGAGCATGAAGAAGATGAATGGTCGATGTTTGACAAAAAGCCAACTTTGATGAAGGACCCATTTTTGACCAAGAACTAGAGTATGATGGAGACCATAATGTTGAGCTCTAAAAGCTAGAGATATTGGAAGAGCATTGATTTGAGGCAGAAAGTATATGGAATATTGAAAGACAATCTTGGCGTGGAAGGACCTACAAAGGAAACTATGCCACTAGTTTTTCGATTTGCAAACAAAAAGTTAAAGGTGACAAGCAGCGAAGCCCACGTCATGATTTTTGTTTGTTTGTTGAATCACGAATCTTGGACATCAACATGCCATGGACTTATTTCCTAAAAATGTCTTCCTACATAAGTCATATTATTAGATGAGTACAAAGAGCATGGATGAAGCACGGCGTTTGATTCGAGGTGACTCTTCTCCACCGGGGATAATGATACGATGCAAAGTGGCTAAACCAAACCAACCAGATAATATCTTTTTATTTTTACTTTTGGATAATCTTATCGTTTGATTTGTTTCTCTTTTATTATTATCCTTTCCTTTTTTTAGGAACTATCAGTTTGTTAGGGTTTGATTTGCATTAGGAATTATCTTCTTAGGATTTGTTTTGCATTAGATTTTATCATTTTATTTCCTTTATATGTTTGTTTCCCAAATACAATGGAAGTCAGTTTGAATTATTAATGAAAATCGAAGCTTTTCTCAAACCCTTTGTGTCAATTCCACGGTATTCTTTGAATCAACGAGTTTTGAATCAACGAGGTGTTATCATCAACCTCTCGGGTATTCTTTAACTAAGCAGTAGTTGAATCCTTTTACGCCCATCACGTCTGTTGCATTAGATTGGTATCGATGGTTAATGCGTTCTGCATAATGTCTCCGTGGAGACATGATATCAATACAAACCTGGAGCACATGCTTCAGCGGAATGAGATTGGCGGGGCGAGATCACACGTTTGCAATGGCGGGTGGAACATTTGGCGCAACAATTGGCTGCTCTTGACCAGCGACACATCAACATGTGTTTAATGAAAACCCGTTGTATGGCGAAGAGCCAACATATGATGAAGTGTCGGAATCGATGTTGAAGATGAACCAATGTTTGCTAAAGAACTCATCTTTGATGGAAAACAACTATTCTTTGACGAGCATGAAGAAGATAAATGGTCGATGTTTGACAAAAAGCCAACTTTGATGAAGGACCCATTTTTGACCAAGAACTAGAGTATGATCTGACCATAATGTTGAGCTCAAAAAGCTAGAGATATTGGAAGAGCATTGATTTGAGACAGAAAGTATATGGAATATTGAAAGACAATCTTGGCAGTGGAAGGACCTACAAAGGAAACTATGCCACTAGTTTTTCCGATTTGCAAACAAAAAGTTAAAGGTGACAAGCAGACGAAGCCCACGTCATGATTTTTGTTTGGTTATTGAATCTGTCTTGGACATCCAACATGCCATGGACTTATTTCTAAAAATGTCTTCCTACATAAGTCATATTATTAGATGAGTACAAAGAGCATGGATGAAGCAAGGCGTTTGATTGAGGGTGAATCTTCTCCATCCCGGGGATAATGATACAGTGCAAAGTGGCTAAACCAAACCAACCGATAATATCTTTTTTTATTTTTACTTTTGGATAATCTTATCGTTTGATTTGTTTCTCTTTTATTATTATCCTTTCCTTTTTTTAGGAACTATCAGTTTGTTAGGGTTTAATTTGCATTAGGAATTATCTTCTTAGGATTTGTTTTGCATTAGGTTTTATCATTTTATTTCCTTTATATGTTTGTTTCCCAAATACAATGGAAGTCAGTTTTGAATTATTAATGAAAATCGAGAAGCTTTTCTCAAACCCTTTGTGTCAATTCCACGGTATTCTTTGAATCAACGAGTTTTGAATCAACGAGGTGTTATCATC
Source organism: Calophaca sinica (assembly GCA_037113605.1). Taxonomy (NCBI): domain Eukaryota; kingdom Viridiplantae; phylum Streptophyta; class Magnoliopsida; order Fabales; family Fabaceae; genus Calophaca; species Calophaca sinica. The sequence continues at coordinate 48,343 of JBAFXK010000053.1, read as the reverse complement.
AACCTCTCGGGTATTCTTTGACTAAACGAGTAGTTGAATCCTTTTTTTCTGCCCCTCACGTACGCTGCATTAGATTGGTATCAGTAGTTAGTACGTTCCTGCATAATTTCGCCGTGGAGACATGATATCAATACTAACCTGCAGCACATGCTTCAGCGGAATGAGATTCAGCGGGATGAGATCACACGTTTGCAATGGCAGGAGGAACATTTGACGCAACAATTGGCTGCTCTTCAGCCACTGACACATCAACATGTGTTTAATGAAAACCCGTTGTATGATGGAGAGCCAACATATGATGAAGTGTCGGAATACGATGTTGAAGATGAACCAATGTTTTCTAAAGAACTCATCTTTGATGGAAAACCACTATTCTTGTGAGCATGAAGAAGATGAATGGTCGATGTTTGACAAAAAAGCCAACTTTGATGAAGGACCCATTTTTTACCAAGAACTAGAGTATGATGCAGACCATAATGTTGAGCTCAAAAAGCTAGAGATATTGGAAGAGTATTGATTTGAGACAGAAAGTATGTGGAATATTGAAAGACAATCTTGGCCCGTGGAAGGACCTACAAAGGAAACTATGCCACTAGTTTTTTCAGTTGCAAACAAAAAGTTAAAGGTGACAAACGACGAAGCCCACGTCATGTTTTTTGTTTGGTTGTTCGAATCACCAATACTGGACATCCAACATGCCATGGACTTATTTCCTAAAAATGTCTTCCTACATAAGTCATATTATTAGATGAGTACAAAAGAGCATGGATGAAGCAAGGCGTTTGATTCGAGGGTGAATCTTCTCCATCCCGGGGATAATGATACAGTGCAATGTGGCTAAACCAAACCAACCGATAATATCTTTTTTTATTTTTACTTGTAGATAATCTTATCGTTTGATTTGTTTCTCTTTTATTATTATCCTTTCCTTTTTTTAGGAACTATCAGTTTGTTAGGGTTTAATTTGCATTAGGAATTATCTTCTTAGGATTTGTTTTGCATTAGGTTTTATCATTTTATTTCCTTTATATGTTTGTTTCCCAAATACAATGGAAGTCAGTTTTGAATTATTAATGAAAATCGAGAAGCTTTTCTCAAACCCTTTGTGTCAATTCCACGATATTCTTTGAATCAACGAGTTTTGAATCAGCGAGGTGTTATCATCAACCTCTCGGGTATTCTTTGACTAAGCGAGTAGTTGAATCCTTTTTACGCCCATCACGTCTGTTGCATTAGATTGGTATCGATGGTTAGTGCGTTCTGCATAATGTCGTAGTGGAGACATGATATCAATACTAACCTGGAGCACATGCTTGTGGAATGAGATCGGCGGACGAGATCACACGTTTGCAATGGCAAGTGGAACATTTGACGCAACAATTGGCTGCTCTTCAGCCACTGACACATCAACATGTGTTTAATGAAAACCCGTTGTATGATGAAGAGCCAACATATGATGAAGTGTCGGAATACGATGTTGAAGATGAACCAATGTTTGCTAAAGAACTCATCTTTGATGGAAAACCACTATTTGCTGACGAGCATGAAGAAGATGAATGGTCGATGTTTGACAAAAAAGCCAACTTTGATGAAGGACCCATTTTTGACCAAGAACTAGAGTATGATGCAGACCATAATGTTGAGCTCAAAAAGCTAGAGATATTGGAAGAGCATTGATTTGAGACAGAAAGTATATGGAATATTGAAAGACAATCTTGGCCCGTGGAAGGACCTACAAAGGAAACTATGCCACTAGTTTTTGATTTGCAAACAAAAAGTTAAAGGTAATGACAAGCGAAGCCCACGTCATGATTTTTGTTTGTTTGTTGAATCACCAATACTGGACATCCAACATGCCATGGACTTATTTCCTAAAAATGTCTTCCTACATAAGTCATATTATTAGATGAGTACAAAAGAGCATGGATGAAGCACGGCGTTTGATTCGAGGGTGACTCTTCTCCACCCCGGGGATAATGATACGATGCAAAGTGGCTAAACCAAACCAACCAGATAATATCTTTTTATTTTTACTTTTGGATAATCTTATCGTTTGATTTGTTTCTCTTTTATTATTATCCTTTCCTTTTTTTAGGAACTATCAGTTTGTTAGGGTTTGATTTGCATTAGGAATTATCTTCTTAGGATTTGTTTTGCATTAGATTTTATCATTTTATTTCCTTTATATGTTTGTTTCCCAAATACAATGGAAGTCAGTTTTGAATTATTAATGAAAATCGAGAAGCTTTTCTCAAACCCTTTGTGTCAATTCCACGGTATTCTTTGAATCAACGAGTTTTGAATCAACGAGGTGTTATCATCAACCTCTCGGGTATTCTTTAACTAAACGAGTAGTTGAATCCTTTTTTCTGCCCATCACGTACGCTGCATTAGATTGGTATCAGTAGTTAGTACGTTCCTGCATAATGTCTCCGGGGGGACATGATATCAATACAAACCTAGAGCACATGCTTGTGGAATGAAGATCGGCGGGGCGAGATCACACGTTTGCAATGGCGGGTGGAACATTTGGCGCAACAATTGGCTGCTCTTCAGCCACTGACACATCAACATGTGTTTAATGAAAACCCGTTGTATGACGAAGAGCCAACATATGATGAAGTGTCGGAATACGATGTTGAAGATGAACCAATGTTTGCTAAAGAACTCATCTTTGATGGAAAACAACTATTTGCTGACGAGCATGAAGAAGATAAATGGTCGATGTTTGACAAAAAAGCCAACTTTGATGAAGGACCCATTTTTGACCAAGAACTAGAGTATGATCACGGACCATAATGTTGAGCTCAAAAAGCTAGAGATATTGGAAGAGCATTGATTTGAGGCGAAAGTATATGGAATATTGAAAGACAATCTTGGCGTGGAAGGACCTCTGAAAGGAAACTATGCCACTAGTTTTTCGATTTGCAAACAAAAAGTTAAAGGTGACAAGCAGCGAAGCCCACGTCATGATTTTTGTTTGGTTATTGAATCACCAATCTTGGACATCCAACATGCCATGGACTTATTTCTAAAAATGTCTTCCTACATAAGTCATATTATTAGATGAGTACAAAAGAGCATGGATGAAGCAAGGCGTTTGATTCGAGGGTGAATCTTCTCCATCCCGGGGATAATGATACAGTGCAAAGTGGCTAAACCAAACCAACCGATAATATCTTTTTTTATTTTTACTTTTGGATAATCTTATCGTTTGATTTGTTTCTCTTTTATTATTATCCTTTCCTTTTTTTAGGAACTATCAGTTTGTTAGGGTTTAATTTGCATTAGGAATTATCTTCTTAGGATTTGTTTTGCATTAGGTTTTATCATTTTATTTCCTTTATATGTTTGTTTCCCAAATACAATGGAAGTCAGTTTTGAATTATTAATGAAAATCGAGAAGCTTTTCTCAAACCCTTTGTGTCAATTCCACGGTATTCTTTGAATCAACGAGTTTTGAATCAACGAGGTGTTATCATCAACCTCTCGGGTATTCTTTGACTAAACGAGTAGTTGAATCCTTTTTTTCTGCCCCTCACGTACGCTGCATTAGATTGGTATCAGTAGTTAGTACGTTCCTGCATAATTTCGCCGTGGAGACATGATATCAATACTAACCTGCAGCACATGCTTCAGCGGAATGAGATTCAGCGGGATGAGATCACACGTTTGCAATGGCAGGAGGAACATTTGACGCAACAACTGGTTGCTCTTGACCAGCGACACATCAACATGTGTTTAATGAAAACCCGTTGTATGATGGAGAGCCAACATATGATGAAGTGTCGGAATACGATGTTGAAGATGAACCAATGTTTTCTAAAGAACTCATCTTTGATGGAAAACCACTATTTGCTGACGAGCATGAAGAAGATGAATGGTCGATGTTTGACAAAAAAGCCAACTTTGATGAAGGACCCATTTTTTACCAAGAACTAGAGTATGATGCAGACCATAATGTTGAGCTCAAAAAGCTAGAGATATTGGAAGAGTATTGATTTGAGACAGAAAGTATGTGGAATATTGAAAGACAATCTTGGCCCGTGGAAGGACCTACAAAGGAAACTATGCCACTAGTTTTTTCAGTTGCAAACAAAAAGTTAAAGGTGACAAGCAGCGAAGCCCACGTCATGTTTTTGTTTGGTTGTTGAATCACCAATCTTGGACATCCAACATGCCATGGACTTATTTCCTAAAAATGTCTTCCTACATAAGTCATATTATTAGATGAGTACAAAGAGCATGGATGAAGCAAGGCGTTTGATTAGAGGTGAATCTTCTCCATCCAGGGATAATGATGCGATGCAATGTGGCTAAACCAAACCAACCGATAATATCTTTTTATTTTACTTGTAGATAATCTTATCGTTTGATTTGTTTCTCTTTTATTATTATCCTTTCCTTTTTTTAGGAACTATCAGTTTGTTAGGGTTTAATTTGCATTAGGAATTATCTTCTTAGGATTTGTTTTGCATTAGGTTTTATCATTTTATTTCCTTTATATGTTTGTTTCCCAAATACAATGGAAGTCAGTTTTGAATTATTAATGAAAATCGAGAAGCTTTTCTCAAACCCATTGTGTCAATTCCACGATATTCTTTGAATCAACAAGTTTTGAATCAACGGGGTGTTATCATCAACCTCTCGGGTATTCTTTGACTAAACGAGTAGTTGAATCCTTTTTTTCTGCCCATCACGTACGCTGCATTAGATTGGTATCAGTAGTTGGTACGTTCCTGCATAATGTCGCCGTGGAGACATGATATCAATACTAACCTGGAGCACATGCTTCAGCGGAATGAGATTCAGCGGGACGAGATCACACGTTTGCAATGGCAAGTGGAACATTTGACGCAACAATTGGCTGCTCTTCAGCCACTGACACATCAACATGTGTTTAATGAAAACCCGTTGTATGATGAAGAGCCAACATATGATGAAGTGTCGGAATACGATGTTGAAGATGAACCAATGTTTGCTAAAGAACTCATCTTTGATGGAAAACCACTATTCTTGCGAGCATGAAGAAGATGAATGGTCGATGTTTGACAAAAAAGCCAACTTTGATGAAGGACCCATTTTTGACCAAGAACTAGAGTATGATGCAGACCATAATGTTGAGCTCTAAAAGCTAGAGATATTGGAAGAGCATTGATTTGAGGCAGAAAAGATATGGAATATAGAAAGACAATCTTGGCAGTGGAAGGACCTACAAAGGAAACTATGCCACTAGTTTTGATTTGCAAACAAAAAGTTAAAGGTGACAAGCAGCGAAGCCCACGTCATGATTTTTGTTTGTTTGTTCGAATCACCAATCTTTGGACATCAACATGCCATGGACTTATTTCCTAAAAATGTCTTCCTACATAAGTCATATTATTAGATGAGTACAAAGAGCATGGATGAAGCAAGATGTTTGATTGAGGTGACTCTTCTCCACCGGGGATAATGATCTGATGCAAAGTGGCTAAACCAAACCAGCCGATAATATCTTTTTTATTTTTACTTTTGGATAATCTTATCGTTTGATTTGTTTCTCTTTTATTATTATCCTTTCCTTTTTTTAGGAACTATCAGTTTGTTAGGGTTTGATTTGCATTAGGAATTATCTTCTTAGGATTTGTTTTGCATTAGATTTTATCATTTTATTTCCTTTATATGTTTGTTTCCCAAATACAATGGAAATCAGTTTTGAATTATTAATGAAAATCGAGAAGCTTTTCTCAAACCCTTTGTGTCAATTCCACGGTATTCTTTGAATCAGCGAGTTTTGAATCAACGAGGTGTTATCATCAACCTCTCGGGTATTCTTTAACTAAGCGAGTAGTTGAATCCTTTTACGCCCATCACGTCTGTTGCATTAGATTGGTATCGATGGTTAATGCGTTCTGCATAATGTCGCCGTGGAGACATGATATCAATACAAACCTGGAGCACATGCTTGAGTGAATGAGATCGGCGGGGCGAGATCACACGTTTGCAATGGCGGTGGAACATTTGGCGCAACAATTGGGCGCTCTTGACCAGCGACACATCAACATGTGTTTAATGAAAACCCGTTGTATGATGGAAGAGCCAACATATGATGAAGTGTCGAATACGATGTTGAAGATGAACCAATGTTTGCTAAAGAACTCATCTTTGATGGAAAACAACTATTTCTTGTGAGCATGAAGAAGATAAATGGTCGATGTTTGACAAAAAGCCAACTTTGATGAAGGACCCATTTTTGACCAAGAACTAGAGTATGATGCAGACCATAATGTTGAGCTCAAAAAGCTAGAGATATTGGAAGAGCATTGATTTGAGGCAGAAAGTATATGGAATATTGAAAGACAATCTTGGCGTGGAAGGACCTACAAAGGAAACTATGCCACTAGTTTTCGGTTGCAAACAAAAAGTTAAAGGTGACAAGCAGCGAAGCCCACGTCATGATTTTTGTTTGGTTATTGAATCACCAATCTTGGACATCCAACATGCCATGGACTTATTTCCTAAAAATGTCTTCCTACATAAGTCATATTATTAGATGAGTACAAAGAGCATGGATGAAGCAAGGCGTTTGATTGAGGTGAATCTTCTCCATCCGGGGATAATGATACGATGCAAAGTGGCTAAACCAAACCAACCGATAATATCTTTTTATTTTTACTTTTGGATAATCTTATCGTTTGATTTGTTTCTCTTTTATTATTATCCTTTCCTTTTTAGGAACTATCAGTTTGTTAGGGTTTAATTTGCATTAGGAATTATCTTCTTAGGATTTGTTTTGCATTAGGTTTTATCATTTTATTTCCTTTATATGTTTGTTTCCCAAATACAATGGAAGTCAGTTTTGAATTATTAATGAAAATCGAGAAGCTTTTCTCAAATCCTTTGTGTCAATTCCACGGTATTCTTTGAATCAACGAGTTTTGAATCAACGAGGTGTTATCATCAACCTCTCGGGTATTCTTTGACTAAACGAGTAGTTGAATCCTTTTTACGCGCCCATCACGTCTGTTGCATTAGATTGGTATCGATGGTTAGTGCGTTCTGCATAATGTCGCAGATGGAGACATGATATCAATACTGACCTGGAGCACGTGCTTGTGGAATGAGATTCAGCGGGATGAGATCTGCGTTTGCAATGGCGAGGTGGAACATTTGGCGCAACAATTGGCTGCTCTTGACCAGCGACACATCAACATGTGTTTAATGAAAACCCGTTGTATGATGAAGAGCCAACATATGATGAAGTGTCGAATACGATGTTGAAGATGAACCAATGTTTGCTAAAGAACTCATCTTTGATGGAAAACCACTATTTCTTTGACGAGCATGAAGAAGATGAATGGTCGATGTTTGACAAAAAGCCAACTTTGATGAAGGACCCATTTTGACCAAGAACTAGAGTATGATCACGAGACCATAATGTTGAGCTCTAAAAGCTAGAGATATTGGAAGAGCATTGATTTGAGGCAGAAAGTATATGGAATATTGAAAGACAATCTTGGCGTGGAAGGACCTACAAAGGAAACTATGCCACTAGTTTTTAGGTTGCAAACAAAAAGTTAAAGGTGACAAGCAGCGAAGCCCACGTCATGATTTTTGTTTGTTTGTTCGAATCACCAATCTTGGACATCAACATGCCATGGACTTATTTCCTAAAAATGTCTTCCTACATAAGTCATATTATTAGATGAGTACAAAGAGCATGGATGAAGCACGGCGTTTGATTCGAGGTGACTCTTCTCCACCAGGGGATAATGATACAGTGCAAAGTGGCTAAACCAAACCAATAGATAATATCTTTTTATTTTTACTTTTGGATAATCTTATCGTTTGATTTGTTTCTCTTTTATTATTTTTCTTTCCTTTTTTTAGGAACTATCAGTTTGTTAGGGTTTGATTTGCATTATGAATTATCTTCTTAGGATTTGTTTTGCATTAGATTTTATCATTTTATTTCCTTTATATGATTGATTCCCAAATACAATAGAAGTCTATTTTTAATTATTAATGAAAATCGAGAAGCTTTTCTCAAACCCTTTGTGTCAATTCCACGGTATTCTTTGAATCAACGAGTTTTGAATCAACGAGGTGTTATCATCAACCTCTCGGGTATTCTTTAACTAAACGAGTAGTTGAATCCTTTTTTCTGCCCATCACGTACGCTGCATTAGATTGGTATCAGTAGTCAGTACGTTCCTGCATAATGTCGCCGTGGAGACATGATATCAATACAAACCTGGAGCACATGCTTCAGCGGAATGAGATTCAGCGGGACGAGATCACACGTTTGCAATGGCAGGTGGAACATTTGACGCAACAATTGGCTGCTCTTCAGCCACTGACACATCAACATGTGTTTAATGAAAACCCGTTGTATGACGAAGAGCCAACATATGATGAAGTGTCGGAATACGATGTTGAAGATGAACCAATGTTTGCTAAAGAACTCATCTTTGATGGAAAACAACTATTTCTTTGTGAGCATGAAGAAGATAAATGGTCGATGTTTGACAAAAAAGCCAACTTTGATGAAGGACCCATTTTGACCAAGAACTAGAGTATGATCACGGACCATAATGTTGAGCTCAAAAAGCTAGAGATATTGGAAGAGCATTGATTTGAGGCAGAAAGTATATGGAATATTGAAAGACAATCTTGGCAGTGGAAGGACCTACAAAGGAAACTATGCCACTAGTTTTTCGATTGCAAACAAAAAGTTAAAGGTGACAAGCAGCGAAGCCCGTCATGATTTTTGTTTGGTTATTGAATCACTGTCTTGGACATCCAACATGCCATGGACTTATTTCCTAAAAATGTCTTCCTACATAAGTCATATTATTAGATGAGTACAAAGAGCATGGATGAAGCAAGGCGTTTGATTCGAGGTGAATCTTCTCCATCCGGGGATAATGATACGATGCAAAGTGGCTAAACCAAACCAGCAGATAATATCTTTTTTTATTTTTACTTTTGGATAATCTTATCGTTTGATTTGTTTCTCTTTTATTATTATCCTTTCCTTTTTTTAGGAACTATCAGTTTGTTAGGGTTTAATTTGCATTAGGAATTATCTTCTTAGGATTTGTTTTGCATTAGGTTTTATCATTTTATTTCCTTTATATGTTTGTTTCCCAAATACAATGGAAGTCAGTTTTGAATTATTAATGAAAATCGAGAAGCTTTTCTCAAACCCTTTGTGTCAATTCCACGGTATTCTTTGAATCAACGAGTTTTGAATCAACGAGGTGTTATCATCAACCTCTCGAGTATTCTTTGACTAACCGAGTAGTTCAATCCTTTTTACGCCCATCACGTCTGTTGCATTAGATTGGTATCGATGGTTAGTGCGTTCTGCATAATTCGCGGTGGAGACATGATATCAATCTTGACCTGGAGCACGTGCTTGACGGAATGAGATTCAGCGGGATGAGATCTGCGTTTGCAATGGCGAGGTGGAACATTTGGCGCAACAATTGGCTGCTCTTGACCAGCGACACATCAACATGTGTTTAATGAAAACCCGTTGTATGATGAAGAGCCAACATATGATGAAGTGTCGAATACGATGTTGAAGATGAACCAATGTTTGCTAAAGAACTCATCTTTGATGGAAAACCACTATTCTTGTGAGCATGAAGAAGATGAATGGTCGATGTTTGACAAAAAGCCAACTTTGATGAAGGACCCATTTTTGACCAAGAACTAGAGTATGATGCAGACCATAATGTTGAGCTCTAAAAGCTAGAGATATTGGAAGAGCATTGATTTGAGGCAGAAAGTATATGGAATATTGAAAGACAATCTTGGCGTGGAAGGACCTACAAAGGAAACTATGCCACTAGTTTTTCGATTTGCAAACAAAAAGTTAAAGGTGACAAACTTGAAGCCCACGTCATGATTTTTGTTTGTTTGTTCGAATCACCAATCTTGGACATCCAACATGCCATGGACTTATTTCCTAAAAATGTCTTCCTACATAAGTCATATTATTAGATGAGTACAAAGAGCATGGATGAAGCACGGCATTTGATTCGAGGTGACTCTTCTCCACCAGGGATAATGATACGATCTGCAAAGTGGCTAAACCAAACCAATAGATAATATCTTTATTTATTTTTACTTTTGGATAATCTTATCGTTTGATTTGTTTCTCTTTTATTATTATCCTTTCCTTTTTAGGAACTATCAGTTTGTTAGGATTTGATTTGCATTAGGAATTATCTTTTAGGATTTGTTTTGCATTAGATTTTATCATTTTATTTCCTTTATATGTTTGTTTCCCAAATACAATGGAAGTCGGTTTTGAATTATTAATGAAAATCGAGAAGCTTTTCTCAAACCCTTTGTGTCAATTCCACGGTATTCTTTGAATCAGCGAGTTTTGAATCAACGAGGTGTTATGATCAACCTCTCGGGTATTCTTTGACTAAGCGAGTAGTTGAATCCTTTTTACGCGCCCATCACGTCTGTTGCATTAGATTGGTATCGATGGTTGAAATGCGTTCTGCATAATGTCGTAGTGGAGACATGATATCAATACTAACACTGGAGCACGTGCTTGTGGAATGAGATTCAGCGGGGCGAGATCACCGTTTGCAATGGCGGGTGGAACATTTGGCGCAACAATTGGTGCTCTTGACCAGCGACACATCAACATGTGTTTAATGAAAACCCGTTGTATGATGAAGAGCCAACATATGATGAAGTGTCGAATCGATGTTGACGATGAACCAATGTTTGCTAAAGAACTCATCTTTGGTGGAAAACAACTATTTGCTGACGAGCATGAAGAAGATAAATGGTCGATGTTTGACAAAAAAGCCAACTTTGATGAAGGACCCATTTTTGACCAAGAACTAGAGTATGATCACGGACCATAATGTTGAGCTCAAAAAGCTAGAGATATTGGAAGAGCATTGATTTGAGGCAGAAAGTATAAGGAATATTGAAAGACAATCTTGGCCCGTGGAAGGACCTACAAAGGAAACTATGCCACTAGTTTTTCGAGTTGCAAACAAAAGTTAAAGGTGACAAACTACGAAGCCCACGTCATGATTTTTGTTTGTTTGTTCGAATCACCAATACTGGACATCCAACATGCCATGGACTTATTTCCTAAAAATGTCTTCCTACATAAGTCATATTATTGGATGAGTACAAAAGAGCATGGATGAAGCAAGGCGTTTGATTCGAGGGTGACTCTACTCCATCCCGGGGAAAATGATATAGTGCAAAGTGGCTAAACCAAACCAACCGATAATATCTTTTTTTATTTTTACTTTTGGATAATCTTATCATTTGATTTATTTCTCTTTTATTATTATCCTTTCCTTTTTTTAGGAACTATCAGTTTGTTAGTATTTGATTTGCACTAGGAATTATCTTCTTAGGATTTGTTTTGCATTAGGTTTTATCATTTTATTTCCTTTATATATTTGTTTCCCAAATTCAATGGAAGTCAGTTTTGAATTATTAATGAAAATCGAGAAGCTTTTCTCAAACCCTTTGTGTCAATTCCACGGTATTCTTTGAATCAACGAGTTTTGAATCAACGAGGTGTTATCATCAACCTCTCGGGTATTCTTTGTCTAAACGAGTAGTTGAATCCTTTTACGCCCATCACGTCTGCTGCAATAGATTGGTATCGATGGTTAATGCGTTCTGCATAATGTTGTGCGTGGACATGATATCAATACTAACCTGGAGCACATGCTTGTGAAATGAGATTTAGCGGGATGAGATCACCGCGTTTGCAATGGCGGTGGAACATTTGGCGCCAACAATTGGTGCTCTTGACCAGCGACAAAGTCAACATGTGTTTAATGAAAACCCGTTGTATGATGAAGAGCCAACATATGATGAAGTGTCGGAATACGATGTTGAAGATGAACCAATGTTTGCTAAAGAACTCATCTTTGATGGAAAACCACTATTTGCTGACGAGCATGAAGAAGATGAATGGTCGATGTTTGACAAAAAAGCCAACTTTGATGAAGGACCCATTTTTGACCAAGAACTAGAGTATGATGCAGACCATAATGTTGAGCTCAAAAAGCTAGAGATATTGGAAGAGCATTGATTTGAGACAGAAAGTATATGGAATATTGAAAGACAATCTTGGCAGTGGAAGGACCTACAAAGGAAACTATGCCACTAGTTTTTAGTTGCAAACAAAAAGTTAAAGGTGACAAGCAGCGAAGCCCACGTCATGATTTTTGTTTGGTTGTTCGAATCACCAATCTTTGGACATCAACATGCCATGGACTTATTTCCTAAAAATGTCTTCCTACATAAGTCATATTATTGGATGAGTACAAAAAGCATGGATGAAGCAAGGCGTTTGATTCGAGGTGAATCTTCTCCATCCCGGGGATAATGATGCTGTGCAAAGTGGCTAGACCAAGGCAACTGATAATATCTTTTTTTATTTTTATTTTTAGATAATCTTATCGTTTGATTTGTTTCTCTTTTATTATTATCCTTTCCTTTTTTTAGGAACTATCAGTTTGTTAGGATTTGATTTGCATTAGGAATTATCTTCTTAGGATTTGTTTTGCATTAGGTTTTATCATTTTATTTCCTTTATATAATTATTTCCCAAATACAATGGAAGTCAGTTTTGAATTATTAATGACAATCGAGAAGCTTTTCTCAAACCCTTTGTGTCAATTCCTCGGTATTCTTTGAATCAACGAAGTGTTATAATCAACCACTCGGGTATTCTTTGACTAAACGAGTAGTTGAATCCTTTTTTTCTGCCCATCACGTACGCTGCATTAGATTGGTATCAGTAGTTAGTACGTTCCTGCATATTGTCGCCATGGAGACATGATATCAATACTAACCTGGAGCACATGCTTCAGTGGCGGGACGAGATCACACGTTTGCAATTGCAGGTGGAACATTTGACGCAACAATTGGCTGCTCTTCAGCCACTGACACATCAACATGTGTTTAATGAAAACCCGTTGTATGATGAAGAGCCAACATATGATAAAGTGTCGGAATACGATGTTGAAGATGAACCAATGTTTGCTAAAGAACTCATATTTGATGGAAAACCACTATTTGCTGACGAGCATGAAGAAGATGAATGGTCGATGTTTGACAAAAAAGCCAACTTTGTTGAAGGACCCATTTTTGACCAAGAACTAGAGTATGATGCAGACCATAATGTTGAGCTCAAAAAGCTAGAGATATTGGAAGAGCATTGATTTGAGACAGAAAGTATATGGAATATTGAAAGACAATCTTGGCCCGTGGAAGGACCTACAAAGGAAACTATGCCACTAGTTTTTTCAGTTGCAAACAAAAAGTTAAAGGTGACAAGCAGCGAAGCCCACGTCATGATTTTTGTTTGGTTGTTCGAATCACCGTCTTGGACATCAACATGCCATGGACTTATTTCCTAAAAATGTCTTCCTACATAAGTCATATTTTGGATGAGTACAAAGAGCATGGATGAAGCAAGGCGTTTGATTCGAGGTGAATCTTCTCCATCCCGGGGATAATGATACAGTGCAAAGTGGCTAAACCAAACCAACCGATAATATCTTTTTTTATTTTTACTTTTAGATAATCTTATCGTTTGATTTGTTTCTCTTTTATTATTATCCTTTCCTTTTTTTAGGAACTATCAGTTTGTTAGGATTTGATTTGCATTAGGAATTATCTTCTTAGGATTTGTTTTGCATTAGGTTTTATCATTTTATTTCCTTTATATATTTATTTCCCAAATACAATGGAAGTCAGTTTTGAATTATTAATGAAAATCGAGAAGTTTTTCTCAAACCCTTTGTGTCAATTCCACGGTATTCTTTGAATCAACGAGTTTTAAATCAACGATGTGTTATCATCAACCTCTCGAGTATTCTTTGACTAAACGAGTAGTTGAATCCTTTTTTTCTGCCCATCACGTACGCTGCATCAATGACCCATCTGGGCCTCCACAAATTCCTCATTTGGGAAGTATTTAGCATCATGGTCAGTTGCTAATTTCCAACCCTGCTTCCCTAGCATGACTAAATTAAAGATGTACATATGTCAGAAACCCATACCTCCATATTATTTACTCATCGCTAAACAGACTCAACTAAGCTATTTTATTCTTATTTCTGAAATGATACTTCTCTTTTATTTTTTTTCCTGAAATATACCTTATGTTTTTTTTTCCGATTTGGTTCAACACATACCGCCATATAAGCCACAATTAACAACAGCAGAAATGGAACTGATAAAAAGATTTTATTATAGCTTTTGTATGATAAAAAACCATTTCTTAAAAAACTAATAATAAAAAACTAAATTAAAATCTAAAATAAAAATATGGGAACAAAACTTATATTGTATTTGATTACACTTTTTAAAGACAGTTTTTTGTTTTTAAAAATTTAACAAGAACAAAATTTATTCTTTACCTATTCTTAAAAACAGAAAAACTATTTCTAAAACGAGAATCAAACAGGCGCTTAGTCTTTTCTTTTTCCCCTAAAGCCCATTGTGATAAAGAAATAGTCTATAAGACTTGAATTTCCATCAAATCTAATAAATTATCCTTTTTTTTCCATTAATTTCCATCATGATTATTTTCTATTTATTTTCAATTAATTATAATTCTATGAAATATAATACAATCATTTAATCTATCCGCACAAGCTGGTGTCTACATCTAGTTAAGTCATTATTCTTAGAGAAGGAGATGACCTACTTCCGTCGTCCTTAATTTCGTGCATCTTCATATGCACGGGATGGATAACTTTAGCGAACTTAGTTAATTGACGAACAAACAAGGAGCCGAATTTAATTTAGAAGATGCATATATGAAGATGCACTTGCGCGGGAAGTAACGCCCACACCCAAAGAGGAAAAAAATGTTGCACCCGTCTTCATTTCGTTGCTCCAACCACGCTTCTACGACGGCGTTGTCTTCCCCATTGCTGCTCAATACTTCGTCGTTTAATCTCACCAGGCAGTCTCCAATTTTCCCGGTTCCTCGCCAGCCGTTCAATCCGCCGGCACTCCGATCAGTTCTCCCGGTGAGTGCTGGCGCCTCTGTACCACTATTCGATCTCAGCGGGGGCAAAGGGTACTGGTAATTTCCCCGCACATCTCTGGTTTATGCTTCATTGTTAATTATTGTCTTTCCCACTGATGTTGAAGGTAGAAGCTTGAATGAAATTGGGGCTTCATTTTTCGCAATTGATGGGGACCATATACATTTTTTGCTGATTTTTGGCTTCCCAGATATATGCAATTTACATTCAAGTTTCTCCCATTTCAATTGATATATTTGTTTTTTTTTAAGTGAAGTATGTTCTTCAATAAGATTCTGTACTCGTATAATTTGTTTAGAGTAAAAAAGTTTATTTATTTTTTGATATTACTTTTATTTATTCACACCTCATCCTATAATACATTGAATGATTTTTTTATTTTTTTTTATCTAACTAGCTTCTAACGAGGATATTTTAGTCAAATGAAGTTATTTTACCATTGTAATGAGTACTATTAATAAAGATGCTTGCGGTAGACTGGTAGACTGGTGCTTAAGGTAAATTCTAAGGTGGACCACTTTGAAAGGTGGTTTACAGTAGACTGGTACTTGAAAATCGTTCAACGACCACTGACGTCCCCCGGAAGCATAACCTCATGGTTCTCCTCGTTCTCAGGGCTGAGACGATAAACTGATTGGTGTCAGTTCGAAAATAAAAAGGGGAAACGAATATGAGTACCTCAAAACTCAACTCATATTCGTTTCTCATTGGTTTTGTCGAACTGACACTAATTAGGTCATCGTCTCAGCCTTGCGATGAGAAAAATCGTGAGCTTCTACTTTCGGAGCCAATGTCGGTCGACATTGTAGTTTCGAGCTATTTTCAAATACCGATTCATCATGGACTATCAATCAAGATGGTCCACCATAGAAGCCGCCTACTTAGAAGACTAATAATATGAGTCGGAAGGTGTAGGTGTGACATAATATTAGTATTAGTATTATTGTTATTGTTGTTATTTGGTGGAATTATACAAGTTTCTCTAAAAGTTTTGAAAAAAAACTGTGCTGTATATCAGACAACTTTGGATGTAATAATTTTATAGTGGCCTTTTCTTTTTGTTTTAACTTTCATTTGCTTGTGTATAGAAAAGTTTGAGCAGCTTGGGTAGGGTTATTTATTTCTAGTTTGACAGCATTGTAGTGCTTATGTTTATGGGTATTATATTTTTATTGAATTTGTGGAAATGGAAATGTCAATCCGTTCAATCTTCAGATCATACTATACTATTCTTCTTACAAGTTGACACTTTCTAATATAACAGGCTGGTTATACTCATTTGTCTTTGTCATTTTGCAGCATGAGTAGGTTCTTTGATGTCGAACTGAAAGTCCGTGATTATGAGTTGGATCAGTATGGTGTGGTCAATAATGCAGTTTATGCTAGTTATTGCCAACACGGTGAGACCTCATGAGCTATTACATGTAGAATTTCAGAACCACAAACTGTTACTATTACTTGAATGTTCGTTGTTGAGATTACTTTTTCCTGATGATGTTGTAAAAACCTTTCGTTTTGTATGTATATCTCTTGTAATTCATGTTGAAATTGAAAATAGTTGTTAACTTTGAGGTGTTTACAATCCCAATTGAAAACTAGATTTTGACATGGCATAATACAAATAGCAATGCTGTGGTAAGTTGGTGACTTTTAGTATCAGTGATTGTCTGTTTTTCTATGTTTATCAAAGCTAGTTGGTGATTGTCTGTTTTTCTAGGTTTATCAAAGCTAATCCCTTTATTTAGGATAGATAGTTATATTTTGATTTATATTCCTGAGATAAAATTTATATAATCTATTTTTTTCAACATGAAACAAATTTATAGACTCAATAGTCAGATAAAGAAGGAATATCATTGAAAAGCAGTCTAAACTTGGTCTTAAATGTAAAAGGAGCAAAGAATATGTGTGTCTATGCGTGTAATGCAATTTTCAGGTAGAAATATCCAGAAGTTACATGTGCACTTAGATGCATATTCTAAGATTTGCATCTTGACAAAAGAATAATTCTCCCCGTTAATTAATGTACCATTACCCAAGGGAATCTTTGCCAATGCAGGCTATCTATAGTTTCGGACTTGAGTGATGTCTAAACCATAGGATTTTGGAGGGTCAGATCAAAACTTTTCTATACTTTTCTATTCAAATTTGGATGCAATCTAATGGTTATTCACACTGTTAGTTTCTTTTAGTGTCTCGTAAGTGTTGTCAATGTAGTATTTTCATAATTTGGTTATGCTTGGAAATGTTTCCCCCTTTTTTTCAATCTCTATTCTGGTATATCTGAGCCTTATTAAGTGTTGTGATAAGGGGATAACCCTTAACCGGATACTGAATTGAAATGTATTGAGTTGAATAATCTGCAAAATTTTTAATTTATCTTTCTGAATTTTGTGGCAATTAGAAGGCATACTTACTTTCTTTTTTATATGCATAAACTGATCATTTGTCTATAAATATCTTCATAAGGTCGTCATGAACTCTTGGAAAGCATTGGTATTAATTGTGATGCTGTGGCTCGCAGTGGTGATGCATTGGCATTGACAGAATTATCCCTCAAATTCCTTGCACCTCTAAGAGTAAGTGTCTCACCAATTTTGTGGAGTCATTTGTGTTTGTTAGGATACATTGTTTATAATCTCTTGATATAGGGTAGTACTCTAAAGGATAGATCTGTTTTCCAATGTTTTCTCATTTTAAAAAACCTGCAACCAGAGTGGAGACAGATTTGTTGTGAAGGTTAAGATTTCTGGCTCTTCAGCTGCTCGTTTATACTTTGATCACTTCATCTATAAGCTACCAAACCAAGAGGTCTATTTCCATCACTTACAGTTTATTCTTTTTCCATCTTTGAGAATATTTGTTGATATTTGTTGAACTTGCTGACAGCCTATTTTGGAAGCCAAGGCCACAGCGGTGTGGCTTGACAAAAACTATCGTCCTACTCGAATTCCTGCAGATATGAAGTCTAAATTTGTTAAATTTATTCGTAATGAGGACTCTTAATGAAGTTTGCAGGTGAACATAGTTTCTTGGTTAATAGATCATTGGGAAAGGTATTTGTTTCAGTACTTGCCTTCATTTTGGCTAGGTACATGGGCAAGGAGGTAACACTTCTGTAATGGAAAATCCAGTAATTTTATTTAATCAGAAGCCTAGTTTGTACTACAATTCTAGCAATATTAAACAGTTTTTCTTGATGCTTAGTAAAAACAACAAATGGACTTTTTGTTGTTTTTCTGAATCCTGAGCTCTTTCTGGCTTTGTCATTGTTACTCACCGATAGAGAGGGGAGGAATTACAGGTTTGAACCATTTTCTTGAATCTGTATCCTTAGGGCCAGTTTGGATTGAGAGTTCACGAGGGTTTGGATAAAAAGAGTTTTGGAGGGCTAAGCCTAAATCTTGATATATAGAATGTTTTTAAATGAATAAAAAGTGATTGAAATGTCATATAATTATTTATCATGTTATTCCTTCAATTTTTTTAAAATCTCAAAAATATGTCAAGATATAAACTTCAAAAGCCTTCTAAACACTCCATCCAAACAGACCATTAGTTTCTTTTGGTGTTGAGGAAATGCTTGAGGTATTGAATACTGATGTCAAGTTCAAAAATCCTGGACAACGTGAACCAAGTGAAGAATTAAACGTTACATTTTATAACGGAAATATCCTAATTAAATGAATGCTGAAACGGATTATAGAAGATGCTTTAATCCAATATGGCCTTTTAGACTTCTTAAAGTGCACATGTGGGAACATTGATTTTTATTTTTTATATAAATAATACTACAAAGCGACATGGGGATGCCGAGACTGGGATTCAAACTCGGGTGTTGTCATTTAGACGTGTGTGTGTGTTTGTTGTTTATTATTTCTATTAGCTGACCAAAAAAATATATATATTGGTAATTGTTTTCTGTAAAACGTTGCAATGTAACTTGTATATGTAACCTTCCAATAAAAGAATCTTGTATTGTTGAACATTTTGTGAAATACGGTGCACTATTGAAACATCTTCAGCCTCGCTTTCGTGAGTCTTCACAAAAATTAAGATTAAATTATATTTTTAATTTCTTATGCTTATTATAAGTTTTAGTTTGGTTTCTTATGTATTATTTGTTTGAATTAATTAAAGCTATGTGTAAAGATTACACCAATGTGGTCTTTTTATTTTGAAGTGGTCTCTTATGTTACAGAAATTATATTAATGTGATTCATTTTTTGCAAAATAAGGGGCAAAAAAGGGACCATATTGGTATAATATTTGTAACATAAGGGACATTTCGGAACAAAAAAAAGCAAGAGAGACTATACTGATATAACTTTTATACATAAGGGACTAATTTGGAACTTTTAATATATAAGGGACCGAACCAAAACTTAAAATAAACATAAAAGACTAAAAGTATAATTTAATCAAAAATTTAAGATAGAGTTTGTTGGTTAATAATATGATATTTTACGAAGTTCATAGGTGACGGATCCAAAATTTTAAGTAGCGGACAATACTCATAAATTTGTAGCATTAAAAATATATATAACATATCATTTTGAATTCTTTACGGTAATCTTCTTCATATAAAATAAAATAGTATAATTATTTCGCTTAAATTATGTCAAAATCTTTATGTCATTTTCAAATTTTATAAAATCCAGCTTCTTAAATTTTTATATTGTTTAATATAGTAAATAATATAAAAATATATTTATTTATTATTGATATGATGAGGATTCAAATTTCTTATCTAATCTAATATAAAAACAATAAAAAAATATTGTTTCATACAAAAAAAAAAAAACCACCGAGACCTGCTAGCTCAAAAATCAAAGTGTGCTATATATTTTTCTCTCTTTCTCCAACAAAATCGCGCTTCTTGTGGAAACTCGATCTTTTTGCCTTTTTAACAACCCTCACATCATAAACTCATAATCGCCAGAAACAAGAACCCTACTCCATAATATATATCTCATGACCCACGTCCCTATCTTGAGACACCTTTCTGATGGAGATCAAGACAATTCAAATGAAGCCCAATGGGCTTAAGGCCCAAAGATGCACTACAAGGGTTTGGGGACCCATTACAAGGTCAAGGACTAAGAAGGCTATAAAGACTTTGGACAACGAAGTCAACTCTTTTTCATTCACTCAAGTCCATTGCAGAAGAAGCACCACTTAAGATGGTCTAGATGATCCAAGTTGATGAAAGAGCCCAATATAGGCATGATTTTTTCTTTTAGTTATTTTTATTTAAAATATGTATTTGAACCTTTTAATTTTCAGATTGGTTTAATTTTTTGTATTAAAGGCATAGAGTAATAAGGAGAGTGCAGCTTGTGTATCCCATATTTGAGCACTACACCTAGGGTTAATAAGCGCCACTTGCTAACGTCCTTAGTAAGGTCTAACCGTTTTCCTATATTAGGAAATGAGGGGAATTAATAATATGTTATGGCTATAAATAGTCTTGTAACCTCCTTGTTTTAAGGACTTTTGAATCAGATTTTATTTGCACTCTATTATGAGACTATGAGAGCTAGTTCTCTTAGGTTCTTTGATGAACTATCTTTGATTCTTATCAAAAGCATCTCTACTCTTGTAGTGAATCTTCATTGGACTTATCACTTTCAAGAAAGTGTGGCGTATTCTTTCATCTTTGTCTTTATTCCATATTTTTGTTTTGGTTTTGTTCTGTTGTTCCTTAGATTCTTGCGCCAATTTGCATAAAGGTTACATCTTGAGCGCTTATCATCTTGCTTCCCTTTTATTTATGTGCGCCATTTTCAATTGAGAATAAAGCTTGCATTTTGTTCTTCCTTCTTTATTAAGAAGGGCGCCGTTGTGGAAGGTTAAGGAAACGATCTTTAAAGTTATCATTTTTATTCATCCTTAATTCTTATAACAAGAGTCAATTCAAGGGAGATCCGTTAAAAACAAGATGAAACCCACTTGGTTCATGTCATGTGGTATCTAGAGCTTGGATCCTAGAATTGACAAAGTTCTTATAATGTGTCTTGTTCTTGTTGCTTTCTAACACCAAGAACAGTTGCTTGAGAGTCATATTTGTACACATCCTTGATCATTTTGATCACTATCATTTCTAAAAATTGATAACATCAATATCAATATCAATATCAACATCATAAACAATACACTTGAGAATAGATAAAATGGTTCGGATGCCACGTGTCCTAATTCTACAACACCGATATAAAGGAAAAAATACATAATGAAAGGTTAAGATTCAAAGTATTTGATTTGGGTGATGATCGAGTGTCTTGCATTGGTTCGTACGATACTAAAGGCCCAAATCCGAAGCTAGCAATAACTAACCTACAAAACATAGAACATTGATTGCACAAATTAAAGAGGAAAACATCACGCAGGAGCGTGATAACCGCGGTAGGAAGAAACGGGAATACAATAAATGAGTATATTACTGTTACAGCCTAAATTGATCGTAATTATTTTATTTTCCCTTCTGATTTTCAAATCCATGGCACATTATAGCGTGTTTATCTAATCTGTATAACACTAAAACAAGAAAAGGAATAAATAGTGCTTATTTTTGCCTTAAATAGTGCTTAAAGTATTGCCTATTAATGCTCTTGATTGTGTTTAAAAAATAAGCGTTCTGCGGCGCTATTTAAAATCGGGAATAAATAGTGCTTATTTCAAAGCGCTACTTATTGCGTAGAAATAAGCGTGAGAATAAGTAGCGCTTTCTAAAATAAATATTACTTATTTTGCGGGAATAAATAGCACTTAGAAAGGAGCGCTACTTATACTGTGAGAATAGCGGCGCTTTCTATAAAGCGCTATTTATTTGATTTTTTCTATTTTTGTCAGCATATACATACAGAATGCATTCTCTACATATTGTCATACGTATCAAACAACCAAAACTACCAAAATATTATCATCAACAACCCTGCTCAAAAAATTTGGACTTTACACTGTGGCCACTTCTCTGCGCAAAACCAATAGGATAATATAGAGATCATGATGATGGAAAAAAGAAAAACAAAACCTCATGCACAACAGGAAGATGCACTACGCAAAAACGGACAGATAGCGGCGGTTAATTTTGTCAGTGGCGACAGTTTGAACCGCCGCTAGACAACGGTGGTGGCGGTTCCAAAAGCGACCTCAATTTTCACCGTCGGGAGCTCAGCGGCGGTGGTGGTTTGAGAACATTGAACAAGCGGACGTGAAAGTTAGCGGCGGTTTATAAGCGCCTCTAACATTTGACTTGCGGCGGTTCATGCTGCCGCCAAATGCGAGGAAAAATGTACTATTCCACTTTCTTGGCGGTATTTCAAAACCGCTTGTAAATGCGTGGAAAATTTTAATTCTTGCACTTTGCGGCGGTTTCTAACCGCCGCTATCTACCATCAACATTTTTTTAATCCGTGCTTTGTTTTGCATTCTGATTTATTAATTAAATGAAAATTAATTTATAATAAAAACACATACATTCATTAACCAAAATACATATTCCAAATTAAAAAAACAATTCAACAAAGTATAAACACGGTATAATTTATATAAAGAAAGTTTTCCAAATTCCTAACATAACATGAATATAATAAAAACCATCTATCTAGATGATCACGAGTGAAGTTTCTCGAGTGGGTAACAACAAAATAAAACCAATCTAGGCGATTATGAGTCAAGTTTCTCAGTGGGTAACAACAAAATAAAACCATCTAGAAGATCCCATGGATCGAAGCTTCTTGAGTTCATAACATCAAAATAAAACCAACTATATAGTCAGTGTGATGATCTTTGCTTGCCGATCTCCTATGTGACTAGACCCAGAAGAGACTCTCACTCCGGTTGGTGATTCCAAGTCAGGCTGGAGAAGCAAAATCATAAATCAGATTAGAACCACTAATTGAACAAATTATTGATTTCTAAAATCATTTTAATCACAACTCTTGACTGATTTTCTTAGCATTTTGCATAAGGAAAGCAAGTTGTTCCTTCAATACATCAACTTCAACACCTTGTGCCTTTAGTACATCAACTTCAGCAACTTGTGCCTTTAGCACATCAATTTCAATCTGCATCTTTGCCATCTTTGCATTAGCATCTATTTGCGTTCTTTGAATGAAGCGCCTCCAAAGAGTGGGTTGGTGTTACACCAAGTCCCATGCCTCGAACATACCCAGGATGTTCTTTCCCAAAAACTTTCACGAAGGCTTCATTCTCGGAAGACGACTCAGAAATTTCATGTTGTAATTGTTCCTATATATATATATATATATATATATATATATATATATATATATATATTGTAGACAAACATAAAAATCAGGATATCAGAATAATATGGCGGAACAAAGAGCACCAATCACGAGGAAACAACGACAAGCTAGCAAATTGATAACAATCATGAAAAGGTCATATGAATATTTTTGGTGATTAATGGACTAATTAAGTAATTAAGCATCTAATTAGTAAATTTCTTGGAACATAAGCATCTGAGACAGTAGCAGACATTATTGATCACCTTTTTAGCGATCGACCATATATAACAACATAAAATTAAAAAAGAGATATTACTAAAGGAAGGAACAGGACAAATGTCACCTCTTGTTTCCCACTTTTGATTCACCAATGTAATGTACCATGTAATTTCACCTTAAAATGGTTGCAGTGGCAGTTAAACTAGAAGGAAAAAAAAAAAGAAAATGAAAGGTTTCCTTTTGGTAGCGATTCTGATTTATTAGGGAGTGGTGGAAAAGTCATTATAGCTTGATTCTTATTTGAGCATTCTTCCCACAAATCTCTCTCTCTCTCTCTCTCTCTCTCTCTGTCGCATGTCTTCAAGGAAAACCTGGGAGTCACCCTCACCAACTACTCCTTTCTTCGACTATCACACACGACACTTAATAAGCTGACATTTCCCACTTGCTTTTAATCCAAACCACTATCCATCATCATATTCTATTCTACTCACTACTTCCTCTTCTGTACTACCATTCTTAACCATAATTCAATCTTTAAATTCGGCCTGATCTCCATTTCTTTGAATGTCCAGGTAAGTCTTGTTAATAAATCAAGTAAGTCTTGTTTCTAGATCCTGATGTTTACAAATTGTCACTTGAATGAAATTGGCACATGAAACTGATAGATTATCAACACAGAATTAAGAGAAGTAGCTGCTGCTAGTGTAGCAGAGCTGTTGTATATTGATTTAATGGAAAAACAAATGTAGAATCAGTGTAATTCTACTTGATTACAAGTATGAAAGCTGGAAAAAACAAAAGAAAATGTATATCAGAAACAAAAATATACCCTTACTATGTGTATCAGAAACTTACAGTGCCTGAGGCATACACAGTGAAAAAAATGTACTCAATGATTTAGCAATTAATTCAATGTCTCTCCATTCTAACTGAATGTCTCTCAAACTTCAATTTATAGCCAGAGAAACAAAAGAGATAAGTTTAAGCGAACAATAATATTGCACTTACATGTTTTTCTCTAGCCTCATCATTAACGAAACCACCATCCCTTTTCTTGTGAGCAATTTGATACATCTCTGCTCTATTGTAGTGACGCCCATCTTGCAGTTCCTAAAATTTGCACCATATAAATATAATTATATAATTAAACTATTTTCTAAAATTTCCAAACAATACAAGCAAGCAAGCTATACCATCTCATCCCTCTTTCTTGCTAGTGTCTTGGAGCCTAATGTATGGGGAATCTGTTGCTTTTGGCGGTTTTCGGCATTTTTATCAGCTATCTCCTGTATCACACAACAAACTTAATAGTAAATAAAACTTAATATGCATTTTATAAAATGCATGTATATCTATAATAAGCAAAGTCATGCTAAAAAACACAATTTTGCTTATTACCATCTGTTTTTGACTCAGCCTATGATCTAAATACATCCTCCAATGATCTTTGTCAATGCTTGGCGGTACCCTCTGAAGATTTTGTTCACGGCTAAGCTCCCAGTCATAATATTCACGAAAAATCTTACACCGGTTATCCCGCCATTTCTTTCCCATGCTAGTTAAGATATATTTCTTGTTATCTCCATCATTGACAACAAATTTTTCCTTCAAGACAAACATAATAAAAGGTGTTAGTAACAACACTTAAAAGCCAAATTAAATGTATTAAGTTAATTATAGTTCATACCTTTATGGTCTTATCATAGATATTATCCTTGTATTCACCAGGAACTTTGCATGAACTCTTATACATAATAGGGAATTTGTCAAAATTACTACTTAATAGAACAAAAACCCGACTAATAATCATGAAATTTCCCTCTTGGTTGACCTTACGCATTCCAATTTGTCGATACCTAAACCCTATATGGTTTGGAATCACATCTCGCACCCTTAGCGTTTTTGGCTAAGATTATCCTTATCATCTAACACGTAAAATAAACCAAAATATTAGTATACTAAAATATAACACAATAAAAAATCAAGCGAAACTCAAATTATAGTAGATATACCAATAACATCTCTTTATCCGGTATGCATTAGTCTTGGTATGAAGTGTGGATGAATCTTGATAACATCGGGTTGAGCAGGTTCATGGTTTCCTGACTTCTAGAATGCGGTTCAATATTTGGCAAATCATGTAACCCAGGAACTCGTTTTCAGAAGATGAGGAAATGTGAGGCATGGGCTCCCTTTGGGGTATCGGTGCACTATGAGGAGTGCTTATAGAAGATCCATGCTCTTGGATTGGTGTGGATCGACAACTACGAGGACCATATCTTCTTGTATGAGACATACCTACATGACATTTAAATAGATAATGATAATTCCATAAGATAATGATATTATGATTCAACAAAAATAAATGCAAGTCTGAAAAACCTATAACTAAAACTCCAGTTAGAATGGGCTGTATCTTTAGCACCATAGCTTTAACCAAAAAATGATATTCATCCATTCCATTTAATAATATCATGCAGTCAAATAAAAATTCAGAATACATATTCAGAATAAAAAGTCACAAACTCGCAAGGCATCTGCGGTAAGAAAAACTATAAACTAAGACATAAACCAAAACAAGAAATATCCTCCTCCCGACCAATCATATTCATAAAACCATATCCTGATTATCTTCATCAATATTTTCATTAACTGCTGAATTTTCAAGATCATCATCTAAAGCCGCTCTTGCTAAAGGAATATGTGTGTTATCATCTGAGAAAAGTTGTTCCAAATTTTGTGATGGGTATGTCTCATTGGATGCCATAATTTCATCCTCATCTTCACCCATGTCGTACAAGTCTCTTGGCTTCAAATGAACTGGTATACTCCAACCTTGCTCCTTCTCATCCTCTACATAATAGACCATTTGAGCTTCAGAAGCTTTAATGTATGGTTCATCATCTTCATGTTCTCCGCTATGTATTAGTCGTGCAAAGTTTATAGAGGTGAAACCCAACTTATCCATCTTCATACCTCTTGGATTAGTGGTATTAGCCCATTCACATTTAAACATGACTCTTTGTGAAGCCCTTTGTAGGATAGCTCGATGATGTCTATTAATCTTCCATAGTAAGGCACCCCACGAGCCTCATTTGGGCATCCTTTATTGCTTGAATAACTTCTTGTTCCAAACATGCCAAAAACTCCACTATTTTGAGTTTTTAATAACTTGTCTCGTTCTAAAGTCCGAAATTTGCATCCGTTAACATTAAATCAGTGAACCTTCTAGCTTGATCAAAGGACCTTGTGCAAGGCTAATAAGAACATCTTTATCCGGCATATTAAGGTTGTCAAGATTATTGCAAATCTGGATGTCATAATGTAAATTGTTAGTCTCATTCCTATAAAAATGTAAATGCAATACATACATGCATAACCACTCACCACGATTGGCGAACGTGAACAAATTCTCTATGTACCTTTTTGTCTATCTCGGAAGCATTCTTTGTCCTAAGTTGCCTTTGTACAATAATTCTATATTGCCTATTTAGTTTACAATATTAGATGTAATGAAAGAAAAAAATGAATAATTGTAGCTTAGTGAAAGAGACACTTACTGAAGAAAATAATCAACAATAGAGCTATTTGTTAACACATGTCGATGAGCCTGCAACTTTTCTCTGGGTGTAAGGGTAAAATATGAAGAACCACCAACCGATTTTCCAATTACAGGAAATAATTCAGCTATTCGCGATTGAGATTGCGTATCATTAGGCTCATCATCTACACGACCACGTCTATTCCATCTTGTCTCAATATTGTCTAAATACCTTGAACAAAATGTGAGAATCTCATCCATAAGATAGCCTTCTGCTATAGACCCTTCCGGACGTGCTTTATTACGAACATAGGATTTTAGATGTCCTAAGTACCTATTTATAAACCATAACAAATATTATTCTAAATAACCATTACATTATCGAATTGTCAAAATGAAAAGGAAGCTAACACATGTGTTTTACCTCTCTATAGGATACATCCAGCGGTAATGGACGGGACCTCCAACCTTAGCTTCTTCAACAAGGTGAACAACCAAGTGAACCATAACAGTGAAAAATGAAGGAGGAAATAACATTTCCATGTGGCATAAAGTGAGGACAACTTGATTATGCAATTTGTCCAAATCTTCAACTTTCAATACTTTCCCACATAATTGTCTAAAGAATGAGCACAACTCAATCAACAACTGCTTAGAAACCTCATTGGGCAATCTTTGTTACATAAGGCTAACGGTAGCAATTGCTCCATCAATATATGACAATCATGACTTTTCAACATACCATTCATCTTGAGATTATCTAAGTCAATGCACCTAGAAATGTTGCTCGAATAACCATCTGGCACAGTAATATTCTTTAAAGTTGACAAAAAAGCCCTTTTGCCCATTTTAGTAATTGTAAAGACAGCTAAAGGATATTTTCCATTTTCATTTGGCCAAAGGTCAGCACTTACGCCCATATCTTTAAGGTCTCTTCGAGCATTGATATGATCTTTTGACTTTGCACTGTCATTTAGCAAAGTGAATATGATATTATCACATACGTTCTTCTCAATATGCATCACATCGAGATTGTGGCGCACACAATTATCTTTCCAGTATGGAAGTTCAAAGAATATGCTTTTCTTTTTCCATTGCTCAGTGCTACCCTGTGGTTGTCGTCCTCGTCCACCTCTTGTTCTTTTTCTTGACCCTTCATTCTCTGGTCTTAGCCCAAATGTGGCATTAATGTTAAGAACTTGTTCAAGAATTTCAGAACCAGACAGTGTTTTGGGCGGACTACGCATATCTTGCTCACCATTAAAGCGAATTCGATTCAATCGAAATTTGTGTCTCTGGTCAAGAAAGCGGCGATGACCCGTAAAACACCATTTTCTACTTTGAGGAAGGCGACAAGGAGTAGAGTCAAAGTTCTGGGATGGACAAGCAAGTCAGGTGTGCGTGTTCCACCAGAAAGTGTTCCTAGCCGGGAAAATCGCTTATTGTCCACATTAAAGCTGCATGTAATTTGAACATCTCACGCTTGAAAGAATCATAAGCATCCACACCCGTTGTCACAACTCTTTTAACTCTTTGATGAGAGGCTGCAAATAAACATCTATTTTATGTCTGGCATTTTTTTGCGAGGAATTATCATCGAAATGATGAAAGATGATGGTTTCATGCACACCCGTGGAGGAGTGTTGTATGGAATGAGAATAAGCGGCCAAATACTATAATTTGAACTCATAACAGAAGGGATTAAAACCATCGATAGCCAATCCAAGGCGGATATTAGTGAATCAGATGCAAACAAAGAGTGTGTTGAGTCAAATCTTTTCCAAGCTTCAGAATCTCTAGGGTGCCTCATCATTCCATCATTATTATTATTAGTAGCATGCCATCGCATATCATCAGCTGTCTTTGAAGATAAAAATAGTCTCTAATGTCGGGGTTTTAATGGAAAGTAGCGAAGAACTTTTGCCAGAACTTTCTTCATACTATTGCCATCAGTGGACACGTTTGTCCTACCAGGTTTTGCCCTTGATTTCCATTTAGAAGTGTGACAAAATTTGCAAGTTTCTCTCTCTTCATCTTCCCTATTTCCCCAATAGAGCATACAATTATTTGAATGACCAGGCAATTATCTTTTCATAGTTCAAACCAAGCTTGGTGATCGTTTTCTTTGCCTCATAAAATGAACTTGGAATCTTTGCATGTTCAAATGCATCTTGCAAGAGTTCTAAAATCATTGTCATGGCTTTGTCGGTCATTCCACACAAGCATTTGATATGATACAACTTCACCAAAAAGATAACCTTGAATATTTTGTACACCCTTCATATAAGGGTTGTTCTCCATCTCTTGCTAATTCATAAAATTCTTTGGCTTCATTCCTTTCTTGAGTAGCGTTCAGCATCACATCTTCATCGCTTTCAATCTCCACATTCGATGCAATTGGTACTTCATTTGAATGGTGCCTAGCAACACCAAAAGCATCATTGATCATGTCTGGATAGGACCTTCTTCAATAGTGGTGTTTTGAGCTGGATTTAGTGTGTTACCATGGGAGGTGTTATGGTTTTCTTCTCTCTCCCGTGGTAGAACCAAAGCGTGTATCCTCTTTGGAAATGGTGTACATATTAAGTGATCATACACCACATCCCAGGTCTTCCATTTTTGAAGCCACATTCTTGACAAGGACATATTGTTTTGCCATTTGCGAGCGATGTTTAAAGGCAAAATTAATGAATCCCTTAACCCCTTGCACATACTCATCCGTGTTTCACGGCCCGTAATCCATGACTTATCCATTGCTAAAATGTTATTCTTTCAATAAAACACATCACTTAGTAAGACACATATGACAAAAGTAATTTATTTATATTATACGCTAGTGATTTTTAGTCACTAGCAAACAACCAGGAGTCAAATATCTAACACGAATAACTATAAATGATAATAAGCATAGCAAACTAAAGAAAAGGATCGTGACACACAAAAATACTATTAGTTCATGTTCATAAAGTGTTGATCTTTGTTGAATTACTGTCATGCTCTTATTTTCATGTTCATTGACATTGATTTATCCTAAACCTTTGAATTCAAAAACTTGCCAACTCTCCCTACTCAGCTAGGTCAAGTAGCCATTTTTCTTCTAGCAAGCACAACTCAATTTGTTGGTAGAAACATCGATGTAAAAAACCACGAAACATCAGTCACTATATTTTCTTTAGGATAATAGATATGGATTATTGTTAATTAATGGGAATGAATCAACTCATCTAGACTATTCTTAAATTGAAGACAACATCCCAGATAAGCTTTGTAAATACTCTTATGGAGAGGAAAATTAGAAAGTTCCTTTCATAGCTTGAGCAACATTTATCATGATTATCTAACTTATCTTATTAAAGAAAGCGTTGTAAGCAAGCTAATCAATGAAAGGCATATGCAAAACAGCAAATGAGACATTGAAGTGTAAGTTTCTTAATAGTATGAGAAACAATAGAATGGATACATTGCTTGAGCAAAGAGACGAGCAAAGAGAGAACCGCTAACTTTGTTGAAGCGGATGATGGCCAAAGACAATGCAGCGCCAAAGAGGCGATCTGAGCTTTAGGGATTTAGGGAAAAGAGAGATAGACCAAAGTAGAGTTAGATGAGAATGCTTTAGCAAAAATATGATTATAAGTTTGGAAATTAGATGAGAATGCTTCTGAAAAGGCTATGAAGCAAAAATTACCAGAAATATTTTGCAATCAGTTTTGGGGGAGAAGAAGTACAAAGAAGTCCTTCTCCGGCGTCCCCCTAGTTCGGCTTACCCCCTTCGTTTCGCATCCCTTCGTTCGGCGTCTCCACTTCTTTCTTTGTCAGGGTTTGCGAGAACAGATTGTAGAGTGTGGGGATTCGAATGAACAGACTGTCAGGGTTTTTGGTTTATTTTCGAATGGAGAGAATGGAAAAATGGGCGCAGCGTAGGGAAAGTGTTATTTGAAGAATTGAGGCTTTTTTAAAAAAAAAAATATTTTGACCGCCCTTCAGCTATCTGTATGCATAAACATTAAAACAAGAAAGCGGTTATGTAGAGCGATGATAGCAGCGGAAGCTTCAGCGGCAGCGGTTCTTACAAAGCTTGACATAATCGTAGCCTCTATTCGTTCAATTTCTTGTAGTGATGCAGATTTCCATACATTGTTCTTAATTTGCAGCACAAGAGTCTCCTTCTTTCAAGCGTAGTCAGCGAGGAACTTTCTTTGGTAATGTTGCTCCATCTCTTCTGCAGTTTTCTTTTTGTTCAGGTATCTTCAAAACAATTAAGGAAAAGACATGCTTATTATTTGGCGGGAAAAAGCATGAAGACCTTTACCCTCTAAGCTAACTTGAATAAAAAAAAAAAGTGTAAATAAAGACAACCAATTTTTGCAGATAGTGACATAGCCAATAAAAATGGTAAATCCAAAAATACTAGATGGAGGATACTTCATATGATCATGCAAGGCAGCTTGGAAGTCATAAGCCTCTATTCTTTCTCGAAATCATATGCCAATAAAAGCATGCCGAAGGCGATCACCTGCATGATTTTCCAGTAATAAATAGACCAAACTTCATAAGTAATAAGAATAGAGTGCTACAAAATAACAAATATTAATTGATATTAAGGAAGCAAAACTCAACAGTCTTTCCAACTTGAAATGTCCAAACTTCCTCATGCTAAAAAGAAGTAATGCTAATGCAGTATGATAAGTGGAGACAGGTTTCAATGGACTCAAAAGTAATAAATTATGGACGTTAAACATCCAGAAAGTGGAACTATGGAAGATAGAAATAAAAGCCACTTGGCATTAAAGGATCAAAGAATCAATTTCCCTCATATTGCAATAGATTATCCTAATATCCACAAGTAGAAGATTACCAAGAATATGATAGTGGTACGGTCATATTCTGCAAATTTACTATTTTGAGACAATTTGAGCAAAAATGTAAAGATTCTGATTCTGAAGTAAGGAATATCTATGGAAGTTAAACACTATGTTCGTTCACATATTCAGAAGGACTGAAAATTAGGATTTCCTATATTAGTCTACAGCAAGGTTTTAAAAAGCGGACGCTCTGACAAAAGCAGGCGTTACAAAGCGGAATCGGTCTTGTCAGAAACCGTGATTGAACAAAATCACGGTGTGATAGAAAATCACAGCGACGGCCGCTGACGAAGCGGCGTTGCTTGGCGCGGCGGCGCGACGAGCGGCGTTCACGGTGGTGACAAAATGAAGGTTTGGGATTTTAATAGATGTAACAACAGAGCTCATCGAAAGAAGAAGAAGTTTCATCAGAAATAGATTAACAAAAACAAAAAACATTTGATGAGAGCCAGATCTGTTAGCATTTTGCATCTCAATTAGATACATTTGCTCGCCAGTTGAGATAAGTGAAGCGGATCGAGAGAGATCCGAGAAAACGAGTGGGAGAAACGATCGAGGCGGTTTGAGCATAGCATGAGGAGAAAAGGAGCAGATTGGAAGAGATGGGGTTAGTGAGAGATGATGGTTAGATAGATGAGGTTTGATAGATGAGCAGATTGAGAGAGGAGAGGAAACACTGTTCTCGTGTGAGAGCAGCCGGTTGAAGGGTTGAGTGTGAGGATTTTGTGAGAGAAGCTTCTAGGTGGGTTTGACTATTATTTTTTGGAAATAAAAAGGGTTTCATTTATCTGTTGAAGAAGCATGAGCGGCGTATATCCCCTTTCTCTTTCTAGTGTATAACAGTAGTATGCCACTAACCTTGGTTGTTCTTTTTATTTTAAAATTTTTCTTTAATTTTGTCTTTTACTATGGGCCAAATTTGTTTGATTAGGATGGTTTTGTTTGTTTTAATAAATGCATCAAACCAAAGCACTAGGGATTGGAGTGAGCATTTGGAATTTTCTTTTCGACTTTTAAATACAATAAACAAATTTATATATTTGATTTTTAATTATTTTATGAATTTTAATTGTGCTAAATTATTCATATTTTAAAATTACTTTAGACATCTTATAATAATTGAAAAAACATTGATTTAAGTTATTATACATTATATAATAATACAAATAATTTTAATATAATTTGTGCAATGGTGGGATTAATTCACACATGACAATAGTAATTTATATCGCGACATACATGTAGCAGTAGAAATCGCGAAATCCTTATCAGCATTGCGGCCGTTTTTAGAACCTTGGTCTCAGTCTCAACTCTTTAACAAAGAATGACTTCTATATATTGATGTGTCCTTCAGAAATTTTTGTTCATGTTCGTTCACACATTCAGAAGGACTAGAACTGGGGTTTGCAATATCAGTCTCAAACAAAGAATGATTTTGATATATTGATTTGTCCTACTAGTATTTTTGTTCTCATCTGGTGTTTGCTCAGAAAATTCAAGGATTACTTAAATAATGAAAGAACACATCTATGCCAGGGCTGAAGCGAATCACATTAATCAGATACATGATTGAAACCTATCCTTAACAAAAAACAAAAACAGGAGGAGCGGAGGGCGGCGGCGGTAGAGGCCAACTAAAACCTACCCTTAAAAAAAAATACAAGAGGTAACAAAAAAGGAGGTATGTATGCATGTATCCATAGAATAACTACTACGTAAGTAATGTCAAAATAAAGCAGCGAACAACGTCTGAAATAAACATATTCTCAATACCAAAAGCCCAAATCCTATTTTTTATTCCCCAAAAACCCTAATCAAGCACCCCCAAACATTACAAAACCAACGCAAATAAGTCCATTTAAAGATAGAAAAGAAACCCAATCTAAACGGTGAAAGAAGAATCGAAATCAGAACTAACCAGGATGAGATCGAAAAGCGTGGCCTGGTCAACCTTGACGAATGCGGCGGCCCAAGCCTTGAGGTCGTCTTCGGTGTGGCCTCAATGTGCTTCTTGTAGTACTCGATGACCTTCGCCAAGATCTTCTTTGGTGATGTTAGGCAAAGGAATCCCATTGTTGGCGCCAATCGTCCTCGATCATGTGCTTGATCGTTTGTGACTCAACGCCAGCGCCTCGTTCACGTCGAGAGCTCCACCCGCGGAACTCTTGGGGACATGATTGGATTGGGTTTTGGATTTTGGAGATATTTTCTTCGCCTTTGGAAGTAAAATCCCTAACCCGATTTTTCCTAATTGGAAAATTGTGTGAAAAGCAATGGGTTGGGATTAATAAATTAATTTTAGGTCTCAAGAATAAGTAGCACTTCCAGCTAGAGCGTTACTTATTGAATCTTGCCCTAGAAGTAACACTTTTTACGAGAGCGCTACTTATTCTTGTTCCACACCCATAAGTGACGCTTGGTATGGGAAGCGCTACTTATTCCTATATCCTTCAATAGCACTTCTTCAATGAAGCGCTAGTAAATGCATTCTACCTAATTTTAAGTAGCACTTTAATAGTTAAGCGCTATTTAAAGTGGTGTAATCTTTTAACTAATTTGTTATAGTGTAACCAAATAGGAATACTTTTTATTCAGATGAAAATAAATTTGCAAAAATCATAAACAAATATTATTTTGTCCATAAATAAGTCATGAATAAATCGTTTGATCTAATTTGACTGATTTTCATATCCTTCCAAATGATACATCAAATACAATACTGAAATATTAATATTAAATTTAGTCAATCAAATCAATCAGAAATCAAAAATCAAAATTCAAAAATTTACGTCAATCATGAACAAATCAGAATTCACAAATCACAACCCAAATTTCCAATGAATTTAATGAGATTGATACATTACGAAAGCATAATGCTTGGCTATTTAAGCTCTTGCTCACTAGGTCTACTCCTCAACGCATCACAGTAACTTGATATGATCAATAGCCAAGCATTTAACTTTATTCATCCAAAAAATGGCGCCTAAATACATTTTCTTTCGACATTGATTCAAAAGATGAAATACCTTGAGTACTAATGCGGGTTGTCAGTAAATGGTGAGTGTTAGACAACGACAATCCTGGTGAATATTCGATTTACAATTGGTTCTAATGGACAACAAGGTTTACATACCTTGATGTCAATCTTCTGTACATTTTATAAATTATTCGTTTCTGTATATCATCAATTTGATTCTAATCAGCTATGTACATATTTTTCAGGGTGATCGAATTGGTTGCTGTCTGTAATCGGTGGTCTACATGTTCCATGATCGGTTGGTAGAGGATGAGGTTTACCTACTCACAAAGTTGTTAGTTGTGGAAGCGTAGGAGAGTATCGCGGGACACACCATCCTTACAAACTGAGTTTTGATTACAAAACTAATGTTGCCAAGCAGTAAAATAGACTACCCACTGTCGGTTATCAGTTTACTCCTCTGCTTTGTTGTTTTTCTTCCACTTTTGACATCAATTATTTAGTGGAGATGCGTATACAATTCTAACATCCCTCACTTGTTTTCATTGATTTAAAATTATATTTTGACATTATAAAACTAGCTGATTTGGTCAAATGTTAATAGATTTGTGGGGAATTATTCTTTGGAGTTAGTAAAGAAAGGGAATATTACAAGAAAGGGGAGAAATCAGGCGATAGTCATTGAGTTGGATAATGAAGGATATCATTTCAAAGTAAATCTGTTTGGAGATGAGGTTGATGCCTTGAACACATTCCTTGCATCTAGTGACACACTAAATGGTGTGGTTGTCATTCTCTTTGCCAAAGTTAAAAAAATGGAGTGGTAAGTTCAAATAATGTTTGTTTCATACATTTAGTATTTTGAATATCAAATACAATACACATCTGTTTAATATAATTTTTCTGAGGTAATAACACTATCAACAACAATTTTCAACAAAGGTACTTGTTGAAAATAAAATAGAGATCTTTGTATTTATTGTATAGGCAAATCATATCATGTAATTAGGAATAGGATATCTTGT
This sequence comes from Calophaca sinica, assembly GCA_037113605.1. Classification (NCBI taxonomy): domain Eukaryota; kingdom Viridiplantae; phylum Streptophyta; class Magnoliopsida; order Fabales; family Fabaceae; genus Calophaca; species Calophaca sinica. The sequence goes on along the minus strand of JBAFXK010000053.1, from coordinate 12,411 downwards.
AATTAATTGTTTTGATTTCTTTTAAGCCTATATAAAGAACCTCAGATTGTGTAGTTGAAACACCACGGTATTCAACATATGTCTCTCTCTTTTCTCTCATTTAACATGGTATCTAGAGCCTAAACCGTGTTTACCTGGTGGACCCACTGTCCTCAGGTGACAAAATTACCGACAAGCGGTGTCTCGACTCAGGTTTGCCCATGCTCTCTCATTCAGTGACCCATTTAGACACCACTTTTTTGGCTGAGATAAGCCTCTGCCGCCGTCGACCGCCCTCACTCCGGCGACCTTTCCGGTGGGCGCCGCCACCATCGTGACCGACTCCGTCAGACCGGCCCACCCCTAAAACCTACGACTCGGCGACCCTCAGCCTTGGCGCCTCCGCGCGCTTTGTTCTCCGTCGCGACTCCTCTTACTCCCGACCACCGTCGCCAGCCGTGGCATGGCGGGCGTGCGACCTCCTCTCCGGCCGTCCTTTCATCTCCGGCGTCACCCTACCACCCTGGTCCTCGATCTGCTATTAGTTTTTCATTTTGGTACACGGTTGACCACGTTCCAGTGCAAACAACCCCGTTTCCTCTCTCCTGGACCTGTTTTTCTCTCTCCTGTGGTGAAAAATGGGGTCCTCTCTGCCGATGCTTCAAATGCGCATTCACCAACTTTGTCACTTCTCCCTCTCTGAGAGAAGTTAGGCGGTTCCAACTATGAAACTTGGGCTTGGACATTTAGTTATGGCTTATTGGTCAGGGTATAAAGACCATCTCACCAAAAAGGCGAATCGTGCTTGACACGGTGAGCGTGCGAAATGGGATAAGATTGATGCTCGGTTAATGCGGTCTCATTAAGTCCACGCTTCATCCCACCATCAAATAGATTTTCTATCCTCATCTCACGTGTGAATCGGTTCGGAGTCAGGCTAAGGCACTCTACACCAATGATATTCAGCGTCTCTATAGTGTGGTTTATGTTGTGGGCACCCTCATTGGACCAAAGAAGTTGGATGGCCCTATGTCTGCCTATCTCGGTCGTGTTCATGCTGCACTCCATCAATTTAATGAGCTCCTACCTCCAGCCGCATCTGCCGCAGATGAGAAGAAGAAGGAACACAGCGGCCGAAGCACATTCTTTATGCTCCTTGGCCTTTAGGGCTTACCTCAGGAGTACACTGCCATCTGTGATTAGATTTTGGGATCTACTGTTATTCCCACTATGTCTGCCGCTTCTTCTGCCCTTCTTCGGGTCCCTTTGAAGTCCACCTCTGAGCTTTCTGTTGCTCACGGCTGGTGACAACTTCTTTGCCCTTGCATCTCGACACAACAATCGGCGTGCTCAAGGTTCCACATCAACACTTAGAATCGTCCCAAATGTGATCATTGCAACCGTATGGGACATACTATCGATCGATACTGAAAGCTACATGGGCGCCCTCCACGTCCGGTAAATTCAGCTCAGACCACTCCGTCTGACACACATCAGAACTCGGCTCAGCCTAAGTGCGACAACCACACCAAATTTGAAATGGAGCCGCCACCTATGTTTATTAGGGAAAAACAATAGGAAAAACCCTTTTATGAAAATAATTTGAAAAAATGGTCTTTGAACCAGATTTTGAGCAGGGAGTTATTCAGCGATGGGAAGGTATTAACACCTGACGGCCTTGATAAGCGGTACCTTTAATTGTTTAAAAATAATTGTTTGCCTTTTATTAAAAAATGGAATTCCCTTTATCAAAATTTATTAAATAATAAGAAAAAGAACCCAACAAAATTATTAAAAACTTTACAAAGATTAAATAAAATCAAGAAAGCCTTTTTGATTGTATTTATTATTATTTCATCTCCTTTTAATAAAGCAGAAATACAAAGCGAAGATAAATTAATTCCACAAGTCATTAACTTATTTATTAAAAAAATACTTAAATGAAGAAACAAAATTCAGAAACTTCTTTTTTTACTCTTTCTCTCTTCCTTTTATTTTATATTTTTAGATTATAACTTACAAAAAAATTTAATTGAGAGAGGGCCTTTGGTTGGGTTTGGCCCGCTTTGGAAGAGCCAAACCACAATCCTAATTGAAGCGGCCAGTCATATATATGATCCAATAATTCCAGAGTCAACTACTCAATATCATGATTTTAACAAAATGTAAATAAAAGCAGGAAAAGAAATAGATCACGTTTTATTCTGGTGGTTCACACATCACAGTCCAAACCCGAATTCACAGAACACACATAATAAGGATCAAAAATTAAAAAGAAGAAAAACGGGGAACCTGAGTTTAAAGCTTCAATCCCGAATTACAAAGTAGTAGAAGTTAAAAAGACTAAAGCCTAAAAACTAAGGAGTGTTTGTTTCTATCTTTTTCGTGACTACAAGCTCCACGGCCTCCTATTCTAGTTTACGCTTCTCGTCTTCTCTTTTTTCTGAATTCTTCTGTTTTTAGTGGGTTCTCCTCTCAGGGTTCCTCCCCTTTTTCACGAACCATCTCGGGCTTTTATAACCTCTTCATACTGTTATCAAGGAAAACCAATGTTGAAAATAAAATGGGAACGAAAATAAAGAGAAGAAAAAGGGAACAAATACTCCCTGATTTGTGCCCATTTCCATTGATTTGAGGGGAGATTTGTATAACTTCTCCAAATCTCTACTTGATTAATGGCCAGATGATGGTTGATTGAGTTTGAGGAAATTTGATTGAGAGAGATTCACGGAGAGATTGGGGCTGCAATGGATTTTCTAGGAGTTCATCGTGTTTAGGGTTTGGTGGTAAAGGGGGTGAAGGAAGAAGAGATGAGTTTAAGAGAGAGGAAAGCGTGGCGAGAGAGATGAGAGAAAGAGCGAGAATGAAGGAGGGAATGGGGGAATTTGTGGGTGGTTCTTTGAGGAAGTGAGGGAAGGAGAATTAGGTTTAGGGTTAAGTGAGTTTAGTGTGGTAGCCTTGAGATTGGTTGGTAGGAGAAGGAGGAAGAAGGAAAAAGATGGAGGAGAAGGCATGAATGGTGGAGGAAATTTAGGGTTAGAGAAATGAAAGAGATAGAGGGAGAAAGGATGTGGGGTTCTGAGTGGAGATTGAGAGAGTGAGGAAGAGTGAAAATGTGAATATTTTTAGGGTTAGGGTAAGGAAGAGAAAGAATGGAAGAAGCGAGAGAGAAGAGGGAGGTGGAGTGAGGTGAGGAGAGGGAGAGCACTTGTAGTGGCTTGAAGGAATTGAGGAGTGAAAGGGAGTTTAAGGTTTTACGATTAGGAGATTGGGCTTAAGTGGATGGGTAGAGTGTGTTGTGAGTAATGGGTTGCTCTCGTGGTTAGAAGCCAAAGGGGTGTGCATGAAGAAGAGGCACGGATCTGTGAGAGAAGAGCCAGTAGGCGCGAGCAGGTGGGAGGTCTTGGGTAGTGGTATTTGGACCAGCCCGATAGCTTGCTATTGGTACCTATAATATTTGTAATTTGCACCCTTTTCATGCTTTATTTTATTTCCTCTTTCTTTATTTTTCTTTTCTCACACTTACTCATTTTTGCCTTCTTCTCTCTTTTATTCCAAAACCAAAAATATCATAATTATTTATTATTATTTATTTAATACTATTACTACTAATTTAATAAAAATAAAATTTTTAAAAAAATAGATAGGACAAAATTAAGTCTGACAATTTGCCCTCCTTAATTACATTTTACTCGAAGGTCTTCGTGCATTCGTTGTAAAAGGTAATTAAGGACAAAGGACTCTAATTTTGTTCGCAACAAGTGGTTTGAGATTGTGGGATTTTCTCCCGACTTTGGTGGGAGATTCTGGGAAGGAGTATCTGGCGAATTCCCGATGAGGCATAGGTATGACTATGATTCCTTACAAAATTGGTGAGGATTCTAGGTTGAGTTCTAGTGAATTCTCGGTAAGGCATAGGTGCAGTTCCTAACCCTCACATATTTTTGTATTGATTACTTCCTGTAGGGGTAAGCCTGGAGTCACGAGCTTCTTGGTAAGCTGGAAACCTGAGTTTAGGTCGATTCCCCAGCAAGAGTAAGTCATGTTCTTAACTCTTGTTAAAAGTGCGGATTGACTACCTTACTTTAAGGAGCATTATGTGGTATGAGTTTCTCTGTCACTCAATATAGGTTGAGTCTGATTCCCAACAAGGTATAGGTCGATTCTAACTCTTGCTAAAATATGGGTGATTTACATCGAGGCTTCTCTGTCACTCGACACAAGTTCGGACTGATTCACGACAAGGTGTAGGTCGATTCTAACTCTTGTTAAAGGTGTGGATCAATTTCCATAATTGAGGAAGATCCGAGGCAGTGCAGTTCCTGAGCTAAAGGCTTGGGTCGATTCCCAAGGTGATGGGTTGATTCGACAAAGGTGTAAGACCAGGTTCCTAACTCATGCTAATAGATTGAATATTTCAGTACTAGTTCTTCTTGAGTAACAACGGACCAGTAGCGTATGTAATATTTGAGAGGGTGGGTCAATGGACCCAAAAACTTTGATAGTCATGCGGGATGTAATGAATGGTATGCCATGCATGAAATGAATTTTTTTTTATTTTTAGAGAAATGATTTTGAAGGTGGAGTGAGGCCCGAAGTATTGATGAGCATGCGGATGCAATGAATGATATCCATGCATGAATGTTGTTTTGTTTTTAGAAATGATCTTGAAGGTGGGTGGGGACCCAAAAGTATTAATGATTATGCAAAATGCAATGAATGGTATGCTATACACGAATATTATTATTGTTTGAATTTTTTGATTTCACTGAATTCCTTTGAGGACTACGCCCCTGGGCCGAGTAGGATGATAACTTTCGGTCAGTTGCTTGTCAGAATGGTTGACTTTATCTTGCACCAGGTTTGCATATTTGCCCCTTGATAGATCATTTTATGGATCCTCAAATTTTCGACTTCATACTTTGAATGCCCTTGGGAGGATTAGATTGACAACTTTGATCTATAGAGACTTCGATTGTGCACTTTGGCCTTCGTCAGGCCATGTGAGAAGGATCTATGTAAAGCGGATCACCTTGTGTAGTTAAGCGGAATGAAATCTTGAATCGCGAAGCTTCTAGGCGATGGGCTTAGCTTTTTCCCCGGCTTCTTGGTTTATGTTTGGCTTCTGTGAGGTATAATCCGGTGACATGTTTGTGAATTTGACCATAACTTTTGCCTAGGCGCTCTTTGCGAGTTTTCAACCTAATGGTAGCTCTAACTTTACCTAGACCACCCTTTCGAGTTTTCAACCTAGCGAGCATTTATTTACACTCTTTTCTTTTCTTTCTTTTTTTCTTTTTTCTTTTGGTAAAGCAACTATCTGAGAGGAGTTTATATGGATTTCCTCTTTCAAAAGTGAAGTTTTGAGAAAATATGAGCAATTTGACATTGATCGGAATGGACTTTAATAGGGTTATGCATTGGCCAAATGTTAAGGGCTATGAAAGAAAAGGATATTTCAGGCTCAAAAAGTATTTAAGGGTTTATGAAAACAAGGATCTTTGGTGCCAAATGCACTTTGATGGTTGCTAACCTGATTATCTTGTTTTGCTTTTGCATTTTATTCATTTTCTTTGCAAGTGTCTTGATCGTTACATTTGATATTTGCTTACTCGCTCTTTTTAACAGACAAAATTTAATGGACTATTGTGTTGGCCTTCAATGTATGGGTGATCTTGTTTTGGGTACTTGAAAGAAAATTTTTTTGGCTCAAAGGGTGTGGCAAGGGATATAAATATTTTGTATACTTTTGGATAGAAAAAGCGGCCAAACTTCATCTCAAAACCTTATTGCTCAAATTTTCACAAAAATTAATTTTGATTATTGTGCATTTGTTTTACCATTTTATTTTATATTTTCTTAATTACTTTTTTTATCCCGGATTGACCTATGTACCAAGAAGGAAGTTAAAATTCAAATTGCATTTCCATTGATGTATTGAAAAGATGGGAACAAAGTGGAGCCCTTTACAAGATATATGCCCCGGGGTTTAGACGGGCAAGCGTAAAAACAAATGAAGGTTTGTTTAATGCGGCGGCTATTCCTTGAAGTTTTACCACTTGGTGTTTGATCAGGCAATGACAGCTCTCAATGGGAGTTGGCCACGACTTCCCGGATGCATGTCGTGATGAGCATGCATTTAGTATCGTCGTTTGTATCTTCCAACTTCTTTGCTCTTGACCTATAATGCGCCCAATGGTTGTTGAGCTTGAGGTTACCAATCAGCCAGCTTGTTATCCGGCTTCCACTCTTTCTCCAGAAGCAACCATGACTTCGTGCCGATAAAGCTTGAAGAGACTATATTTCCGTAAATCGGATCATTAGAAAGGGTTGTTGAAGTGTGTCGATCGAAGCGTGTAGTAACCATCTCTTTCTCCCGGACTCGTGAGCGGAGGGTTCCACTTGAGCTGCAATCACCTCTCCATCTTTGGGCATACTCTTTGAAGCTTTCATTGCCCCTTTCACCATGGTTTTTACAGCTGGGCCCGGCCAGGAGCCATGTCCATATTGTATTTATCTTTGTTTGATGAAAGCTTGATTGGAAGATCATTCCATGAGTTGATTTTGCTCTAAAGCTCTATGCTTTGCATCTAGCGGCGTAGGGATGCCCGGTAAGACTCTCTTGGAAGAAGTGGATTAAGGGAGCTTATCATTCTGCTGGAGGCGAGGAGGCCATCTTCCACGGCGGAGTACACGCTGATGAGGTGGCTTCTTGAGACAGGATTAAACGCCATACTTGATGAACTCAGGAACTTTAAATTTTGGAGGAATTACCCGTCCGGAGGACCAAAGCATACTTGAGCTTTGAACCCAATATGATTTGCCTTCAATTGCTTTGAAGCCCTATACCTTCCCACAATTTGGAGTCTCTCTGATCTGGGGGGTCTCCGATAGGCCATTGGAAACCTTTCGATACTCATTAGTCTTTGATGGAATAGTTCTCATCAATGGTCAATTGCACCGAGTTACTGCCGAAGGTTAATATCTTGTCCATTTTACCGCCAGATTTAGTCGAGTTCTTCTCTCATCGCTTTCTTTGATTACATTCCCAAGCAGAGTCCATTGCTTGAGTCTAGATTGGGCTGCCGAGAATCAGGTGAGGATGCTTGAAAAACTTATTTGTATGCTCCCCATTTTACGTTGGAGGGGAAAATGAGTTATGTTATGAAGAATACCATGATTATGCATGTCATGAATTTTTTTATGTACATTTTCATGCAAAAAGAATATGATGGAGAAAAGAGAAGAAGAAACATTTTTATTTATTTTTATATAAAATAAAATGAATACAATGATAATGAGATAATGTAAGCTATAAAAGAGAGAAAATGCCTTTTTTGAAAATTTATTTTTAGAGGGAAAAAATGAGAAAGAAGAAAATACTTTTTGTGCTGAAAGCTGTGTTTTTTTTTTTGCAAAGAGAGAATAACAAATAATGTTTTTTAGAGAAAAATATCATTTATTATCTTTTACAATTTTTGAAATGTGAATGGAAAAATAAATGGATGAAAAGGAAAAAAAAGGAGCATAGTGTGCCGCACTTGTAGCGTAAACCGGTATTTCCCTAAGATCTTAGGTCATCTGACTTTTGTCCACGTGAAAAAATGGAATAAGGTATGCTCATTTTGTGATATGGGCAGTAGCTCCTTCAGCCAAAAGGGTCTATGGTCCCACATAAGTGTATCTTTCCATTGGGTGGATCTAAGTTATTAATCTAAAAAGGTCCACTAGAGCCAAGGGGTCCCACTGTGAGAATGTCCTTGCCTGATAATAGGTATACTATTAAAGGATGATTTTTTTTCTCCAAATAGAGCCAAACTCTAGGTGAAGCGCCTTCACTTAAGGAACTGCCCCCAGTCGGTCGTCACGTCGTGAGCACCCATTACCACGACCTCTCTTAACTTAATATTTACTCGGGCTGAGGTATGGGGCCACCTATTTCATAGTTATTGTTAGTAAATAAAGTGTATAAAGTGAAGTGTGTTGGAAGGAAGCAATTACCTAAAATACTACTGTATAAAACAAATCAAAACATAATATTTACAAATGTCATTACTACCCTAGGGTTTCAAATATACACAAACATATGAGCAAAATATATATAATGAACAAGTAGGAATAAAAAAATAAAGGAAATAAATCATGTAAGGCAAATAATAATCCAATACAACATGACAATTTAGGGCTAACTCTCTAAAGTCCACAGCAGCTGAGTTAAGCATATGGTATGTAACAACCACAGAAATTTGAAATGGATATAGCGTATTTATGTTTATTGAAAAGGGAAAACCAATAGGAAAAACCAGCTTTACACGAAAATAATTTGAAAAAATTGTGCTTTGAAGCCAGATTTTGAGCCAGGGGAGTTATTTCTGTGTGGAAAGATAGCTTTTAGCACTTACGCCTGGCAGTAAAATGGTACCTTTAATTGTTTTGAAAATAATTGTTTGCTTGCTTTTTAAAAAAAAAAACTTAATTCCCTTTATCAAAATTTATTAAATAATAAGAAAAAGACAACATAGGAAATTATTAAAAACTTTACAAAGATTAAATAAAATCAAGAAAGCCTTTTTTGATTGTATTTATTATTATTTCATCTCCTTTTAATAAAGCGAAATACAAGTAGAAGATAAAGAATTAATTCCTGACAAGTCATTAACTTATTTATTAAAAAAATACTTAAATGAAGAAACAAAATTCGAAACTTCTTTTTTGCTCTTTACTTCCCTTCCTTTTATTTTTATATTTTTAGATTATAACTTACAAAAATTTAATTGCGGAAGAGGCCCTTTGGATTTGGGTTTGGCACTTTGGGTTTGGCCCCTTTGGAGAGGCCAAAGCCCTAATCCTAATTTGACGGCTGAGTCAATATATATGATCCCAATAATGTTCAAGTCAACTCTCCAATATCACAGATTTTTAACAAAATGTAAATAAAAAGCATGGATGAAGCAGATCACGTTTTATTCTGATGGTTTCACACATCATGATCAGACCCAAATTCACACGAACACACATAATAAGGATCGAAAATTAAAAAGAAGAAAAAGCGGGAACCTGAGGTTTTAGAGCCCGATCAGGAATTACAAAGAAGTAGTAGTTAAAAGACTAAAGCCCTAAAAACTAAGGAGTGTTTGTTTTCTACATCTTGTTTGGTGACCTCTACAGCTCCAATACGGCCTCACTATTCGGATTTACGCTGTCTCGTGCTTCTCTTTTTTTCTTACGAATTCTTCCTGTTTTTACCAGTGGGTTCTCCTCTCGGAGTTCCTCCCCTTTTCCATGAACCATCTGCCAGAAGCTTTTATAACCTCTTCATGCACATTTATCAAAAAGCGAAAACCAATCACGTGAAATAAAATGAGGGAATCGAAAATAAAAGAGAAGAAAAAGGAGAGCGAATACTCCTGCTGATTTGTGCTAGCCCATTTCGTTGATTTCGGAGGTGAAAATGTACCAGAGCATTTTTAGAGGGCTAGGGAGTAAGGAAGAAAGAATGGAAGAGAGAGAGAAGAGGGAGGTGGAGTGAGAGCGAGGGAAGAGGAGAGGCACGTCGCGGCTTGACGGAAGAGGAATTGAGGGTGAGGAGTTTTAGGGTTTTTCACGATTAGGAGGTGGGCTTAAGTGGATGGGTAGTGTGTTAGGAGTAATGGGCTGCTCTGCGTGGTTAGAAGCGAAAGGGGGTGTGCGTGTGAAGAAGAGGCACGGGTCACGGCGAGAAGAGAGAGCGGGTAGAGAAGCGCGACAAGTGGGAGGTGCGAGTAGTGAGGCCTTTGGACCGTGCCCAATAACTTGCTAATGGTACCTATAATATTTGTAATTTGCACCACTTTTCATGCTTTATTTTATTTCCCTCTTTCTTTTGTTTTATTTTTCCACCGCTTACTCATTTTTGCCTTATACTCTGCTTTTTATTCCAAAACCAAAAATATCATAATTATTTATTATTATTTATTTAATACTATTCACACTACTAATTTAATAAAAATAATTTAAAAAAAAAAAAAAGCAGTAGAGACGAAAATTAGGGTCTGACATTCAAGCCAGCTCCACGACTATGAAAAATTTCTCGAATGGTTTGAGAATCTTGAACTCGGATCCCTTTAGCCAGATTACACACTGCGGTAATTCATTTGCTTGCATCTCATTGCCCAATTCCCGCCAGCCCCTGGGTCCTTGACTCTGGTGCATCAGAGCCACATCACTTGTAATAAAGCTCTTTAATCCTATAACTTTCTGCCATCAGTTTACTTACCTAGTATGACTTGACCGGTGAATGCGAGGCGAAATCCCGAGGGATTAGTCTTTGCCCAAACTCCTCCCTTTCTGTCGATTAATTCTATACTTTACGTTCACGAGTGTCCATTTAATTTGCTTTGAATCAGTCGTTTGACCAGTTCTGCATCGCTGTGATGTTACCTTTACTAATAACAATGTTACCTTGCCGGGCCAGAAATGCGAGGCAGACGATTGGAATCGAGATGTGAGTCTAATGGCCTACACTATATATCCTCATCCAGAGTGTGCTCTTTGCCATAAATTCCCCTCTTACTATCCATGCCTTCGGTTGGTGTCGAGTCTTCCACAAGTTTGGAAGGCGTTGCCTAGTGCTCCCAAAGTTATACAGTTTAAATTTGTGAAATTAGAGTGACCGGTTAGGGAAACGATGTAAGTCAACTTTCTGATAGAGTCAATAAGCAGACTTCGTCACTTTTGCTTTAGTTCACTTTCCGATGTTTGAGGTCCGGAGTCTCACACTAGTACTACTTTTGGGTCCAAATATTTTATTCACGTTCATTGATGATTTTCGCGTTTTACTTAGTTATTTTTAATGAAAAGCAGTGCGAGTTGTTCCCATTTTTTGAGCAACATTGTTAAGAAATTAAAACTTCGATTTGGTGTTTTTGTTAAGCTCTTTGCATAGTGACAATGCCAGTGAATACTTGTCCCAACAATTTCAAAATTTTACGAAGCGTCTGGCTGCCCACACACCAGCAACGAAATGGGGTAAAGCTGAGCATAAAAATCATTTCGTTAGAAACCGCTCGGACTCTGCTTCTTCGCAGTAATGTTTGACTCGTTTTTGGGGGGGCCGGTTCTAACACCTTATTATCTCATAAAGCGCATTCCCTCAATACATGCTTGATGATCGGAGTGCCACGCTCAAATTTTCTTTCCACGTATCCCTCTCCATTCACTTTCCACTGCGTGTCTTCGGCGTCCCACGTGTTTTGTCCCGCAATCTGCTTTCACCAGTCTTGCCGTGACTCTCACCATCGTTCACTTTCGAATGTGTCTTTCTTGGTTACCATCGGTCCTAAAATGGTTATACGTTGTTATTCACCTGCTCTTCCGCGTTACCTTGCATATGAAATTTGATGTTACGCACTAAATCTGTGCACTACTTTGGAGTAAACTCACTTGTCTATCGAGCCTCTTTCTCTGATCCTCCTGTTCTCTTTGCGATTGAGCTTCACGAGTTAAATCCTCCGGACACCCCATACGTGGACACCCCGGGTTGTGCGACCACTACGGACTTATCATCGTCGCCCGGCGACTTCACGGGAAGTACGTATCATTTGCATTCTGGCTCCTGCTCTGCTTCTTTGAGGCCGTACGAGACTCACCCATTGGCGCGTCTCCTTTCTGGAGCAGAGCCTGTCACCTGATTTGACCTTCCCATTGCCGCTTCGTAAAGGTATATATTGTACTCGTAACCCGTTCCCTCGTTATATTGCTTGGAGTTATCATCGTCTTTCTCACTCATATTTGCATTCCACACTTGTTTGTCTTCTTTGTCATACATCTCTATTCCTAACACTCCGAGGTGAAGCTTTATCCCACCCGGAATGGCGTGAAGCAATGATTGACGAGATGTGTGCTCTTCAAAGTAGTAATTACCTGAGGCTGGTCTCTCTCTACCTCTGGAAGAAATGCAGTGGTTGGTTGTGGAATTGGCTTTATCTTTGTCAAGGTTGGACACGATGGTAAGATTGATCGATATAAGGCCGGTTGGTATCCAAAGGATACACTCAAATATTTGGGCGGGGATTACGGTGACACCTTTTTCTGTGGCTAAAATAGCGTCTGGTGAGCTCATACTCTCCATTACATACATCCATTGATTGTGCTGCTTAACCAACTTGATATTAAAAAATGCTTTCTACATGGTGATCTCAAGGAAGTCTATATGGAGTAACCACCTGCGGGTTTGTTGCTTTCGAGGAGGAGTTCTCTAACATGGTTTCACCCAGGCTCCAGAGAATGCTATGGTCTTAAGCAGGTCTCCACGAGCTTAGTTTGGCGATTGAGTTCTATAGTGTAGCAGTTTGGTATGATTACGTTGTAACGATGATCAACTCTATTTTTATCGCCGTTAGCTCAAGGATGTGTTTGTCTTGGATTTATTAATAAATGGATGATATTGTGATA
>JBAFXK010000052.1:0-196350 GCA_037113605.1 Calophaca sinica | reverse complement strand
AAACAATTTCAATCAAATGCATCACTCATATCAATGCCTAAAGTATCGGAGCTATGCATGCATATAACCTTAATTTTAAGCCCCTACTACTCAAAGGTCCACTTGCCCACATCTGATTAACATGTGTATTAGGATTAAGAGGGTCTCAAGGTCGAGCACAAACAACCCTTAACGATCGAAGCAGGAAAAAAATAAGAAGAAAAAATATGACCAGGGGGCAACACGTCAATTTTGCGTGCTATGCTGCAAAATTCTACAGAAAAATGCAAACCTCGGGTATTTTATTATCCAATCAAGCGGAGTCATAATTGAACTAACGACCACTCGGTTGGAAAGCTTAGGATGTCTATTTTACAATGAAACAAAAGATCATTCAATTTCAATAAGTATTCACTGAGTTATTAACCAAAAAATACAGGGGTGTCAAATCTACTTTTCACTGTTACTGAAGCATAACTTCAACTTAATTTTTCCCTTCCTATACTGAATGGATTTTAACAGTTATTCTTGTGCCTAAAATGAAGCCCTTCGTATCTAGATTTTGCACCAAAACAAAAATAATTTCAATCCAAAGTGTATACGAGGGAGTTATCACCTTGAAAATGCCGGGAGGAGTATACAGATTATGTTTTTGGACAGATTTGAGTACCTTTTGTTCTTAGGCGCTTAGTCTAACTCTTACCCAAATAATCCTTCATTCCAAGCCATTCTCAATAAAATCAAAGCTCAAACTCAAGGATTTTAACAATGCTTTAAAAGGAAAGAACTTAACATTTTAATACATGCAATTTCCAACAAATCCACAAAACATTCACATATAAACACACTTTTACAAGCGATGCAAAATTAAATTCATCAACCCTTCCCATACCCATTTTCTACACATTCTTCCCTAAATGCCCCAAAAATGAGAAAGTGAACATGTACAGAGAGAAAAATACCACCAAAGCGGAAAAAGCTAGTGTCATTTGGTCTTATGGGTTGCCCAACACTCTAAGAAGAGAAGAACTTACACATTCCAACCTAATCATGCAATTCATTTTGAAAGTATCCCACCCAGTGCTTGAGAATTATCAACATGTTAGTCCCATACTCCAAATCAACAATTCACTACAAATACATAGTGCAACATTTTTATCTCTTGATTTACATGAAAATAATACTCTTAAAGCAAGTATACATCAGAAGCCCTAATAGTGCAGGGATTTTCAATCTCAATGAGGCATGCATATTAACTCGATCAAGTATCCTAGGACTACTCGGGTGCAGGATTTTTACACAATCATACATGTATTTCCATTCCAATTTAAAGATGCTAAATATATACACATGTGCAGATTTTTTTTTGACAGATTTTCACATGCAAAATCTATTCCAATTCAAAAGCATTCAACAAACAATGATAGTGCATAATTTTAACTCATAAAGACATGCAATTTAAACCTCAATTCAAGCAATCCAACAAAGGATACAAGTGCAGAATTTTATTCCTAGAAACCTTGTTCAAGATCTACTCGACCAAGTACCAACCACATACTTAATCATACACTTGTAATTCTAAGTTAAGTATCATAATCAATCGATATAAATGCATCATCTCTTCCTCAAACCTCCCCAATTGACATACATTTCAATACAATCAAACCATCCAATCATATAGCTAAAGTGCAAGATTTTTAATGCTACTTTTATGCCCTAACTAACCAAGTCAAGAGTGGAGAGAAATGCATATATGGGCAGAATTTACAAAGGGTCACACCAAACATCACACACTTATATAAAGATATCTATAAGCGAGCATATAAGACAATATTACTGTTAGTCTTCAATTCCCTGCTTAGAATAAATCCTTGAGGTGGCCTACCTCAATAATTTATCAAACACTTAGAAACCTTAGACTTACAGAGACACAGTGACTCTTTCTAAAGCGGATCACGTCTAGACACACTTGAATCACGGTCAGAGAAGGTTGAACTACTCACGATACCATAATGTAACACCTAACTCTAATTAGGGGATTACTTACTAATTAAGCTTGTATTTAAGGAAATAGGTCTCGTAAATTTTTACTTGCATACCAGTAGCGTAAACGAGTTCTCGAAAGCGGAACCTAATTCTAGTTATTACAACTTCTTTTCAAAGAATAGCTAATTAAAACAATTACAAATTATACATAAATCTCTTAATTACACAAAGACACAACTCAGAAACCAAGACACGACTCGTGATCATTAACTTCGGGTCTCGTAGGAAGGCAAGGCAGAAACACAAATCAATGCTTTGAACCTCATCAATAGTTGTGCACAGCAGCGCCCCAAAGGTGAGTTTATAAAACTCAATAACATAGACTTATAATAAAAACACTTCTACCATTATTCTCGACCATACGTGGTGTGCGACATATGGAAAATCACTCCCCATAAATATATACACATTTATTTGTTCACTATCCTTAATCAAACCTCGAAACATGATAGTGCAGCTAAGTTTCCAGCTCCCAAACACACATCGACACATAACCTAAACATAACACGATCACTTTTCACCAACCTCAATTCATAATCATTGCACACACGTGTTCAATAATGTTTACAAGCAAATCACAATTCATAGTGTCACGATTGACATATTTAAAGAAAGCAATTGCAAACAAATGTCGAGGACCCTGATAGAATGTCCCGGCCCGGCCCGATTGCAAAATGAGTAAAATCCGTATCTGAGGATAAAGCCAAAGGCCCGGCTCAAAGCGAGAATGGGTAAATCCTATATATAGAAGGATAAAGTCAGGGGCCCCCAACGGCAAAGGTGGTAGCTAATCAACTACGATGGGGTTTGCGAGCAAATTGCAAACATTCCAAACAATTCCTATCGAGAGGAATACAAGCGGCTTATATTGTAACATCCCAGTATACTCCCCGGCCTCAGCCTATATGGGGTGGTGGCTCGGATTAATCAAGGATATGTTACTCCACGATTACTTCACACACAATTCAATCGAGGAGCACTAATTAATAATGCAATACATATCACAAGAATCATAGAATGTACCCACTTGGCAAAGCCCAAAGATCGAAAATGAGGAAGGACCTATAGAAGTCACTGAGGGTCCCGCCATCGAAAGTGACCAAAGTACTTATATGATGGGTTTGCAGTTAAAGCATAAACATCCTCACACATAAACAATTTTCAATCCAATCCAAGATGATTTGAACAAAGGATTTCAAAGCCATGTACACATGTCTTTACTAGGAATCCAAAACATATTAAGAAATCGAGATCATTAGGAAACTTAAAATGTGTAAAGAGGATTAATACCACTTATCAAAGTATCATCTACACTAAGCGAATACATATATCTTAGTGCATCTTGAATTCAATCTCAAATAACTTATTGCCCCAAAATCATACAAATGGGCTGGCTCGAATCAGAGCCTCAACAAGAGAAATCATACATATTTAACATACAAGATAACTATATTAATTATTAGATTAGAGCTCAATGGAACTTCATAGCTTGATCACGAACATCACACATTGGTTTAGGGGTTAGGGGCAACCATCCAACCTATTTCATTAAGCCCCATACAAGACCATTGATATGACTAATAAACTAATTATGGAACTAATAAATTTAATAGTAAAGCCTAGCACACCCAAGGGAGGTTTTGGGGAAGTCTATGTTACTGAGAAATCCCAAGTTAGGGATTTGAGCTCCAAAACCCTCTTTTTCCTCGATTGGTTACCAATCGAGTTCCATTCTTCTCCTTCTTCTCCAAAAGTCCGCACGTCTGGTCCCAACCTCCATGGGAGGGTTCAAAGCTTTCATCTTCTTCTTCTTTCTTCAATTCCTTGAATCTATGGTTGGTCCTTCCTTTTCCTTCACCCATTCGAGTCCTCTCTCCTCACTATCTCTCTCAATCTCTCAGTTTCTCACTCTCTCTCTCTCAGGCTACTCCCTCTCTCGGCCCATTGACTCCTCTCTCTCTCTCTCACGGTGGCTCTTTGCCACCTCCCTCTCGGCTTGACTCTCTCGCCCTTCCTCTTCCTTCTCAGTGGCGGTGGTGCGCCATCGCAAGTCGAGGCGTGCGACCACAGCCCTTTCCTCTCCCTCCGATCATGAACTCCCACTCCTTCTTCCTCTCTGTCTCTTCTTTCTTCTCTTTCTCTTTTTCTCCTTTTCTTTCTTTTCTTCTCTTCTTACATTTTATTGTTCGAGGTCATGGGGAGGAAGTAAAAGGGGTGAAGGAGAAGAGGTGCTAAGAGTGGGATTAAGTGGGATGTGGTGTAAGATGGTCTGGAAGTCGAAAGGTTTTTTACTAGATTTTTGACTTACAAGTCCTCATTCAATTCCACCATTTAACCTTTGGTCCCTAATAACATCTTGAGTAATTTTAATCAATTAAAACTACTCCTAATTACCATGATCCCATAAATCCTAAATCATTAGGTAAAATTACTATTTTACCCTTTGATTCCAAATTGGTTTTAAACTACCAAATTAAGGCAATGAACCATATTTAATCCTTAGGGATTAAATCTCGTTTTTAAACTTAGGATTTCCTAATAATTGGAAGCAGGGAATTTGGGATGTTACATCAAAAGCATAAAACTTAACGACTCATCAAGTAAAATAATCAAAAAATGGCCCTTCTAATCAAAGATATATTGACTATTCCATCAAAAAGAAAGATATATGGACTATACACACAAAGAAAAATGTATTAAATGAAATATTTTATCGAAAAGATTATGCTCGACATTCCAATAATAATTCACCGAAGCAAACCAATCATCCTTTGAAAGTAAATTTTTAAGATGCTGAGATGAATGCACCTGACAATGAAGCCACTCGTCCACCTATTGTTATTGTTCTAACAAAGTCCAATGCCAAAAATTCAAATTTCTTAGTGTTTCATCTCTTATACACATTTTCTATGCTCTCTTTAATATTCCTCTTCTCTCGTTGTGCAGTACTTTAAAGTCAATGAGACCAGTGAACTGGTGCGCAACAAAAATGGTTTTCAATCGTAGAGAAATAAATTTCGATGGTATTGTGTATCTTAATCAAGAGCCTTCTTTTTTTCCGCTGATTGTCTCTCTCTTTCTCTTCTACTTTCTTTTCCCTTATCTCGTCCTCTCCTTTTTGGTATTCTTACCTTTCAATTTATAGTAACAATCTCATGTTCTTTCCATTTTTCTAAATCGTCTAATATTTTGGACTTAGCCTAAATATTTGTTATCAATTGGAGTTATCATACTTATTTATTTTTTGAATGACGTTGAAACTGGAAAAATAAAATCAAAATGAAATAAAAGTAAAAAAGTGAAAACGATACAAAAATTAGGTGTCAATATAAACTTTATTTTTTCTCTTTTTTATATGACATGATAAAAAATTAGGGGAAATGTGATTTTCACAACCGAAGAAAGTTTGTATAAATTAAATAATTTAAAAATACCAAATA
Organism: Calophaca sinica; assembly: GCA_037113605.1. NCBI lineage: Eukaryota > Viridiplantae > Streptophyta > Magnoliopsida > Fabales > Fabaceae > Calophaca > Calophaca sinica. The sequence continues at coordinate 190,885 of JBAFXK010000052.1, read as the reverse complement.
AAAAAATTTAAAATGAAACATGGGGAAAAATTATAAATCAAATATAATAATTTAAATATTTAAATAATTAAAAAACTAAATAAATCAAACTAACAATCAAACCGTAAACTAAATACGTGAAGAGAATTATTTGAAAGTTAAATAATTATATAAAAATAAATAAACAACTAATCATTAAAATGTGGTAAAAATTAAAAACTAAGTAATGTCAAGCATCTTTTATAAAATAAACTTTTTTTACGGGAATTAAATAATATAATTTAAAGCTTGTAAAATAATACGGCAATTACCAAAATAATAAAAAATAATGTAAAATCTGACTTTTATTCTATTTTTATTTTGAAAATATCTAACAATTTAATGGACATATTGAATGTTTACTTTTATATTATTAGTTTCGCCATTTTATATAATTTGTTGTAACTCTTGTACTAACTAATTAAATGTATTGATAAGCTACTAATTAAATATTACCAATTAACTCATAAATGGACAAAGAAAATTTCCAATGTTGCCCGTAGACAACATTCATTTATATATATATAGATGTTCACTATATTTATATGTATAGGTTAAAAGTCTAAATAGAAAAACAACCTATTACATTGTTATAGATATTAATTATAAATATTATTTAATTTAGTGGAGAAAACTATTTACTTTAATTCATTAAAATGTAGTAAAAATTCTGCTTTAAAAAAAACTATTTACCCCATTAAAAACTATTACATGTGGAAATTTGAATTTTTTTATTAAGTTGTATTTTTTTATCTTGGTCCCCCTAAATTTAAATTCCTAGTTTCACCCTTGGGGCTCATAAAACAACAACAAAAGAAATATCAATCATAATGACTAAACAGGGAACCCAACTCTCGTGACTAAACAAAGACTCAACTCTCACGATAAAAGATCTAAAAGATACAAAATAATAACAGCGTTAAATATACTAACAAAGTTGTATTTTCTAAATGTAAAGACACCAGGGGAAAATGTCGTATGCGATGCAAATAACAACAATTATCTTAGTACCTCTAAAGTTAAATTCCTAGCTTCACCCTTGGGGCTAATAAAACAACATCAAAGAAATATCAATCCTAATGACTAAGCAGAGAACTCAACTCGCAACTAAACAAAAGACTCAACACTAACGATAAAAAGATCTAAAAGATACAAAATAACAACAACATGAATATACTATCACAGGTTGTATTTTCTAAATGTTAAGACACTAGGAAAATGTCATATCACGATACCAAATAACAACAATTTAAACTTATGGAAATAAATATAATAAAGAGAATTAACTTAAAATGGAATAAATTATAAAGCCGATAATGCTTACATGAAAAAAACTATAATAGCAAAACTTTATTTTTGATGATGTATAATATGAGAACTTAACGAGAGAGTTGGCGTAACTTAAATATTTTATATTCTATAAACATATAAAATTAAGAGATATGAGATTTAAATATTGAATATCTAAATTTCATATTTTAATATTTATATGATTTTTGAATATCGAGAAGATATAAATATTTTTGAAATAGCATATAATCTATAACAATTTAAAAGTTTGAAATAATAATAACAATATTATTAATAATATTGATGGATTTAAAAACAAATGAATTACATATCTTTGTTTACCACCTTAATTTTTGATTGATTTGCTATCTTATATGAAAACAACTTAAAAACACTATTTATTGCTGGCTAAATGAAAAATTGATGATAGTGTAATTATTTTGTCGAGTAAACTCCAATGTTCATTAACTCAATCAAAGCGATATTGATATAATCGAAATTATATTATTTATGAGTGATTTATTTTAAAAGAAGTATTCTTTCACAAGAAATCATGAGAGATTTGGGTAATTAATTAAAAATTGAGTTGTTATCATATTAATGTCAAAGTGGAAATTATGAAAATTATCGATCATATTAGCTTAAAATTCATAATGCCTAAATTAAAATAATACAATAGTAAAGATTCACAGAGTAAAGAAATTAAGAAAATGCAAAAATGCAATCCATATATTATAAAAAAAATACTACTAACTTATATGTAACAATTTTAAAATTTATTATTTTATTTTTACTATACACAAATTAATATTTAAAAGGCTTAATTGCACTTTTTGTCCTTCAGCTTTCTCAATTTGGCAATTTTTGTCTCCATATTTTATTTTTATGATTTTAGTCCCTAACTTTCTCAATTTGGCGATTTACATGCTTGCCCAGGCTCTGTCAGGGATTACTTGCTAAAATAATAAACCTTTAAAGGTAATTACAGAACATTGTTGCTTAAAAGCTTTGAATACCTAAAGAATCATAAACGAGTTTTGAAGCGAAAATTACTTTGATCAATACAAAAACTTTATAATAAAGAGTGAATGATGACTAATCAAATTTATACAATTTTCTTCCCAATATCACTTGACATAAAAGACACGTAATAAAATGACTCGTACATAGTACTTAAGACATTAAAGAGAGACTCGTGATCGGTGTAGACTATTGACGGACATCCTCAGTTATTGGCATCCCTGTCATCTGAAACAAATAAAGGAAAGGGATGATATATAAAAATTTCAATGAGTTCTCTTACCCCATCCCCTTACATACCATTAATGAATTACAAATATCAGTTAAACGAGTTGCACCAAATAGCTAGCATAAGGATGTAAGGTTCATGATCATTTTAGTTTTAAAACTCTATTCAAAAGAAATACATTTCAAACTTAAGCTCATCAATAATAAACCAACACTAATTGTAAGGGGAGATAATGTGATTTGAGTAAGGAAGGATTCTTGAACCTCCATCAATTTAAATTCTTCCACATTCCCTTACCCTCACTTATGCATTACAAAGCAACTTGATACTTTACTCATCAATAATTCATAATCAAACAATATAATCCTTAAAGTCATCATGCTTTGAAGGTGACATACACTTCAATCTTACCATAGCACTAACTATGACAATACATAAATCTAATTAATCTTGAAAGATTAAAAACAAGTCCATGAGCCAATCTAAAGGCTCATGGTTCCTAATACAAAATTGACAAGAATACTCTTTGAAGACATATCAGAAACACCTAAGCATACAAGCCATACCAAGACAACATAAATTGGGGTTCTTTCAATAACCCCAAATCATCAAAATTTGCATCAGGTCAAGAACCAACAACCAAGACATGAAATGAAGGTAATCAACCTAATAATGGGTTTTTAAAGGTTCCCAACCTCTATATGAAATAATCCCAAAGGACACTCACATTGGTTGTTTGGAGAACAAAACCCTAACTTTGGGTGTTGATGGAGATGAAGAAGGTAGTTGAGAACTCTTGATCTACTCTTCCTTTTCCTTTCCTTCTTCTCTCCTTTGCTCGAGCTCCGTCTCTGTCCCTCGAGCTCCCACTTTGCCGATCTACTCTCTTGAGTCAGTCCGCTCTCTCTGGATTACTGCGACAAGGTGGTGCGCCACCCTTCCTCCTCCTACTTGGCGTCCCGGCTGCCAGGAGCGGCCGTAGCTTTTCCACTCTCTCTCTTCTTCATCATCATGGCCTCTCTCTTTCCTTCTCTTCTTCTCGTTTCTTTCTCTTCTCTTCTTTCCTTTTTACCTTACATTGAAATAAAAGGGAGGAAGAGAGATTGAGAGAGTGCTAAGGTGGAATTAAGTGAAATGGAGTGTATGGTGGGGTAATGGTGTGGAATTTTACTAAAATAGGACTTATAGGTCTCTTCTGAGATTCCTTAATTATTCTTAGGTCCTTAATTAAACATTGGGTAATTTAATCCATAAAAATTACAAAATAATAATCAGTCCCATATTTCCTAAATCTTTGGGTAAAATTACCACTTTACCCCTAAGATCCAAATTTATTTTAAAGTACTAATTTAAAGAAAATTTGGGATGTTACAATTTCAGTCGCCGTGTTTTTTAATTGCACTTTTGGTCCCATAAATCGTGGATTGTGCATTTTTGGTCCCAAAAATCTTGGATTTTGGGAAGGTGTAGGACCCAAAGTGCAAAAAAATTCATGATTTTGTGAGACCAAAAGTGTATTTAAAAAGTATGGGGATCAAAATCGCCAAATTGAGAAAGTTGGGGGCCAAAAATGCAATTAAACCTTTTTTAAAATAGTATATTTATAAAATTCAAAATTTATTATCTCGCACATCCGTGTGTAGCACGATAGTGATATTTTAAATGAAGTGCTTAGGTCACTCTAAATTCTATTAGTTTGTATAAATTGATATGTTTAATTTAATTTATATATATGTATATATAATTACATAATTATATATACAAGCAACCAAAACAAATGTATAGAATTTTATTTTTCATTTTTTTAGATTAATTGACCAAAAACATTTTCAATTTTCATATACAACTTAAAACCAAGAACCAGCAGGTTAGAATCATTTCGTCAAAAAAAAAAAAAAGAAAGAAAGGTTGGAATCATGAATGCTTGAGTCTAAACCAAAAGTCTATATTTTTTTTTGAATCAATACGTGTATTGGCAAAACTAAACAACATTAATCTCAAAAAAAAACTAACAAACATTAATATGTTTTGACTATGTGTCAAAAACCTATTTGGTACACATTAATCTGATGAAGTAGTAATCGATAATTAAATTAAATTAAATTTAGATACCTACTTTAAGTAGGATAAATCCCTAAACTACCTAGAAACAGAAAATCAACGTAAATATTAATTTCTAAATACTAATAAAAACATTATAATTCTCCATTGGATAAGTCTAATCACTCCTCTGGCCTAGGAGGGCGATTATGATCAAGGTCGAGCATTAAGAGATTGGTTCAAGTCAAAAGATTGTTGTGAGCATTTGGTTGTTGACAACGAGCAATTGGAGGTTGATGTTGAGCATTTGGAGGTTGGCGTCACACGTTTGGATTTGAGTGGTGGTGTTATTTGGATTCTAATATCCAATTCGGATAGCGTTGTTTAATAACATGCCTTTGCTAAAGCCTATGCAGATGAAAAATACATGCAACACTCATCACATGTAGCGTTCATGATGTAACAAAAATTAGGCAAAGAAAACAAAATTTTGCAATATATTTTGGAAGCTAATGGTGATATAGAGTGGGGCTGGTAGGAGTTTAGGACAAAAGAAATAAGATGAATAGCAATTTATATAGTTGATGAAGAAAAAGTTGAACTTAGTGTAGGGTGAGTTTCCTCCTAAGTGGGACCCACGAGATATGATGTTGTGTTGTTTATTTGCCAAATATGTGAAAGATATAGTGTGAGATATGTTTTTCCAATAAAAAGAGGAAACAAAGAAATATGGAATATTTACAAAGAGGAAATAAGGAAAAACAGATCTCAATAAATATAAAATATAAAGGTGTCATATCTCAACAAAATCTGATAAAAATATATTGTATGTATTTGTTGCTCCTCTTCTATAAATGAGTATGACATATGAGAGAAAAAGGTGGTACAAGAGGCACTAGAGGGGGTGCAAAATGTGAAAGAAGCTTTTAGAGATGTGTGATTGTTATCATTCTTTATAACTCTTGAGTGAGGTCAGTCTGAACCTCTGACCTAGCATTTGGGGGCATTTGTCCCCACTTAAATTCAAAACTTTTAACTAATATGTATATATATATATAGATATATATATATATATACTATATATATATATATATATTATACATTAACTTTTGGAGTGTATGGATGATGAGACATGAGTTTCATCTCCTTAAAAGGGCGTGGGCTTAAGCGACAGTGCCACCATTAACAAAATTTATACTATACAAAATTATAACGATAATAATACCAATAATAATAACTTATGAATCAGTGAAATTGCATAAAGTTAGAAATGAACACTGGGAAATTTACTTTAAAGTACTAATTTTAAGTAAATATAGGATGTTACAATTTCAGTCGCCGTGTTTTTTAATTGCACTTTTGGTCCCATAAATCGTGAATTGTGCATTTTTGGTCCCAAAAATCTTGGATTTTGGGAAGGTGTGGGACCCAAAATGCAAAAAAAATCCATGATTTTGTGGGACCAAAAGTGCATTTAAAAAGTATGGGGATCAAAATTGCCAAATTGAGAAAGTTGAGGACCAAAATCACCAAAAATAAAATAGAGAGATCAAAATTGCCAAATTGAGAAAGTTGGGGGCCAAAAATACAATTAAACCTATTTTAAAATAGTATATTTATAAAATTCGAAATTTATTATCTCGCACATCCGCGTGTAGCTCGATAGTGATATTTTAAAGGAAGTGCTTAGGTCACTCTAAATTCTATTAGTTTGTATAAATTGATATGTTTAATTTAATTTTTATATATGTATATATAATTACTTAATTATCGGATTAATTCTAATTGTTTACATACCAAATAATTTATTGATCAAAATTTGAATATTTGAATAACATAGATATTATTCATGGATAATGTAAAAAAAAACTAATTACTATATGTCAAGCAACCAAAACAGGAATGTATTGATTTTTATTTTTTATTTTTTTAGATTAATTGACCTAAAACATTTTCAATTTTCATATACAACTTAAAACCAAGAAACAACAGGTTAGAATCATTTCGTCAAAAAAAAAAGGCTAGAATCATGAATGCTTGAGTTTAAACCAAAAGTCTATATTTTTTTTGAATCAATACGTTTACTGGCAAAACTAAACAACATTAATCTCAAAAAAAAAAAAAAACTAACAAACATTAATATGTTTTGACTATGTGTAAAAACCCTATTTGGTACACCTTAATCGATGAAGTAATGTCGATAACTAAATTAAATTTGGATCCCTACTTTAAGTAGGATAAATCCCTAAACTACCTAGAAACAGAAAATCAATGTAAATATTAATTTCTAAATACTAATAAAAACATTATAATTCTCCATTAGATAAGTCTAATCACTCCTCTGGCCTAGGAGGGCGATTAAGATCGAAAGGTCGGGCATTAGGAGATTGGTTCAAGTCAAAAGATTGGGCCCAGAGCATTTGGTTGTTGACACTTTGAGCATTTGGAGGTTGGCGTGCTTGCGTTTGTATTTGGTGGTGGCTGTTATTTGGATTCTAATATCCAATTCGAATGATGTTGTTCAATAACATGCCTTTGCTAAAGCTTTGTGTAGATGAAAAACACATGCCACGCTCATCACATGTAGCGTTCATGATGTAAAAAAATTGGGCAAAGAAAACAAAATTTTGCAATATATTTTGGAAGCTAATAGTGATATAGAGTGGGAGGCTGGTAGGGTTTAGGACAAAAGAAATAAGATGAATAGCAATTTATATAGTTGAGTGAAGAAAAAAAGTTGAACTTCGGGTTGGGTGGGCTTCCTCCTAAGTGGGACCCACGAGATATGATGTTGTGTTGTTTATTTATTAAATATTTGGAAGATATAGTGCAGATATGTTTTTCTAATAAAAAGAGGAAACAAAGAAATATGGAATATTTACAAAGAGGAAATAAGAAAAAACATATCTCAATAAATACAAAATATAAAAGTGTCATATCTCAACAGAATCAGATAAAAATACATTGTATGTATTTGGTGCTCCTCTTCTACAAATGAGTATGACATATGAGAGAGAAAGGTGGTGCAAGAAGAGGCACCAGGGAGTGCAAAATGTAGAAAGCACCGAATGTTTGAGTGTTATCATTCTTTGTAACTCTTGAGTGAGGTCAAATGCGGACTGTCTGACTGGCGTTTGGGGGCACTTGTCCCCACTTAAATTTCAAAATTTTTAACTAATATGTATATAATATATATATATATATATATATATATTATACATTAATTTTTGGAGTGTAAGGATTATGAGACATGAGTTTCATCTCCTTAAAAAAGGACGTGGGCTTAAGCAGCAGTGCCACCATTAACAAAATTTATACTATACAAATTTATATGATAATAATACTAATAATAATAACGTATGAATCAGTGAAATTGCATAAAGTTAGAATTGAACACTAGGAATCTCTAAAATTCAATAATTAATAATATATATCATTTAGATTTTAGGGTGGGGGAACTTTCCCGTAAAAAAATAGGTGGGGTACTTTAAAAATTTCTAAAAATGTTACACATCTATTGGTATATTTGCTTTTAGAGTTAGCTTTGATACTACCGATGCCAACTGTAATGGTTAAAAAAATCTTTCTTTACTATGAATATAATCAAATTTGAATGTGAAATCGTATGGGAGATGAATGGTTTGAATATTTGTTTAGTTACTTATATAGAGAGATTTTTGAGAATGTTGAAAAATAAGACAATCACTTTCGGTGCTTCTAGTTCTCGTAAAGAACAATTATGATGTAAATTTATAATTTCAAAAAAGCAGTGTTATATATTTTTTTGTTACAAATTTAAATGAAATTTTCCCCACAACAAGAAATTTTTGGGTCCGTATCTGAGTGAGGTATTGATTTTGTAAGGTGATACACAAATAGGGGTTGGTTTTCAAGTTTTACAGAAAACTTGTTATATTGTGGGGTGAGTTACAATACTATCTTGTAATCTCATTTTATGATAGTGTAATAATTTTGTTGAGGTATTAGTGGGCGTAGGCAAGAGATGCGAACCACGTAACTCATTGTGTCTTTTTATTCCTTTGTGTGTGTGTGGAGATTCCTCCACATTGGTATCAAAGATCCTTGGGCGTATGTAGGTAAATCGAGAGTGCTACTTGCGTATTTTCCCAACACTTTGAAATCCTAAAATCTATGTGCACACAAGCAAATCCACTTCAAGAATGTTCTTAGAGTGCGTTTAATTCATATAGAGGTACTAGAAAAAAAAAATGGAGAACAACATGGGACAAATACTAGCCCATAACATAACTTTTTGTCTAATATATTATCGTTTGATGGACAATAGACCACACAGTAAAACAATATAAAATTTACTTAAATACCTTATGTAATATTTAATACTATATAGTAACATAAAATGTTATGTTATTATATAATAATAATATATAGTATGTTTTACATCGCGAGAGTCAGAGTTATATATAAATTTATATTCATATTACATTAAATACATTATATAAATTTATGTTTACATTTTTTATCAAAAAAAAATTATGTTTACATTTTATGTTTTACGTAAATAATATATACATACATATACATATATATATATATATACATGTATATATGTAAAGGAAGCTTGAGTTTGAACATTAAATTCAAAATTATTTTTATTCATGAGTTACAACCTTTAATTTACCTTACATCAATTTTATCACTTTATTACTCTATTTAGATATTATTTTTAAATATTATTATATTGACAAATTTATTTTATTATTGGTTGTATTAACTATTAGGTATACAAATTCCTAGACATTTTATTAAATATTAAAAATTCATAATTATAATACTAACTATATATAAAACACACGTTATATAAAAAACCGATGTAAAAAGTGACTTTTTACACCGGTTAAATATCCGGTGTAAAAAGTAGGGACATACAACACCGGTAGTATCTACACCGGCAAAACACCTGGTGTTAAATTTCAAATTTAATTGGCGTAAATTGCCTTTTTTGCACTAGTGAATTTAATGGACGTATTGAATGTTTATTTTTATATTATAGGGTTTCACCATTTTATACAATTTTTTGTAACTCTCGGACTAACTAATTAAATGTATTAATAAACTACTAATTAAATATTACCAATAAACCCATAAATGGACAACAAAATTCCAATGTTGCCCTATTTTTTAAAATTTTAAAAGTATTTAACTTTTAATTAGATAATTAATTACTAAATTTATTTAATGTTATATAAAAGTTTATTTATTTACGTAATTCTATCTGAATAAATAATTGTTTTTTTAATTTGATATACTATTGTAAATAAAATATTTGTATTTTTAAATAAACATCGTTGATCAAATAATATGTTTTATTTCAACAACTGCTTTTCATTTATTTGTACAAAAATAAAAATATTTAATAAATGAGAATGCTTAAAAATTGTTTTTATTTAAAATAAATTATACTGAAAATATTGTAAAGTTTAAAAATTTGGATAATATTTTAAGTTTTTACCCATATGTAGTGCATTGAAATTTGCTTCAACTATTTTATTATTTCAATTGGTAATTAGAATACATGTTTAACGTTTTTCTAAGCTCATCAATCTCAAACTTGTATGGTTGAATCATTATAAACCAAAAATGGCAGATTCACGTTGACAAAAGAGAAACAAAACCCAATATTTTAAAGCTATGAGCACAAAAGCAAATGATGTAATTTATACGCAAAACCTTTACATCATCAATAATAAACGTGTATACTTTTGATGAAAGGTAAAAAGCAATAAAAATAGAAGGGACAACAAAAGCATTTGCGAGTGTTTTTTTAAAAGAAAATTTTGCCTAAAACTCTTTGAAAATGGATTTTAAATAGTGATGAAGAATAGAGAACCATGATAGATTTCCTTGAAATAATAATTTCAACATCTAAAGTCTAGAGTCAAGCATAAAACTTAAAGACTCATCCATAAAATAATCAACAAATAGCCCTTCTAATCAAAGATATATGGACTATACACACGAAGGAAAATGTATTAAATGAAATCTTTTATCGAAAAGATTATGCTCGACATTCTAATAATAATTCACGAAGCAAACCAATCATCACTGAAAGTAAATTTTTAAGATGCAAATGAATGCACACAACAACCAAGCCACTCGTCCACCCTATTGTTATTGTTCTAACAAAGTCCAATGCCAAAAATTCAAATTTCTTAGTGTTTCATCTCTTCTACACGTTTTTCTATGCTCTCTTTAATATTTCTCTTCTCTCGTTGTGCAGTACTTTAAGATCAATGAGATCGAGTGAACTGAATTTATGACAAATATGGTTTTTCGATCGTAGTGAAATAAATTTCGATGGTATTGTGTATACGTAACATCCCAAAACCCTTAAGCCTAATTATTAGAAAACCTAAGTGAAAAAGAGATTTAAGCACTGAGGATAAAATATACTACCTATCCTTAATTTGGTAGTTTAAAACCAATTTGGAATCAAAGGGTAAAATGGTAATTTTACCCAATGATTTAGGATTTGTGGGACTGATTAATGGCGAGTAGTTTTAATTGATTAAAATTACTTAAGTTATTATTAGGAACCTAAGATTTAATCAAGAGGATTAATAAGGGTTTATTAGCAAGTTTTTAATTAACTTAACCCAAGTGACCACCATACACCATGTTTCATTTAAATCCACCCTAGAACTCTCTCCAAACCCTATTACTCCCTCCCTCCATCGATTTCCAGCAGCCACAAACAAAGGAAGAAGCAAAAATTAGAAATGTAGAGAGAAGGAAGAAGAGGAAAAAGGGGAAAAGAAGAAGAAAGCTAGGGTTTTGGGGCTAGAAGAGGTTGAAGCTTTGATGACTCCATTCAATCCTTGTCAAAGGAGGAGTTTGGGCTGAACATCCTCCATTGTTGAAGCTTCAAGAGCTGGTTCAAGTAAGCAAGAAGGAGGAGCTCGAAATTATAAGAGGGAGAAGGAAGGAGAACTCAAGCTATTCAACTCCATTTCTTCTTTTTGAGGTGAGTTCTTCTCCTTTAGGTGGTGGGCAACCAATAAGACCCCCATTAGGGTTTTTATTTCCTTTTGCATGTGGTTTAGTTAGTCTAAGGTTCAGATTGTGGAGTGGGAATTTGATGTTGGACTTAGTAGAAGTTTGGGTTACAACCTAGTGAACATGCATGTGAAGGTTTCCTCTGGTATTACAGTATAACTCTCTCTATAGAACTTGGATTGAAATGATTCTTGTTTCTATGTAAACTAGACATGAGGGGCTACATTTTAGGCCCAAGAATCACTTGAAAATGTTAAGAATTGAATTAGATATAGAATTTACAAGTTAAGGAATGAATGCTGTCCTGTTTTCTGACATCAGTTGCTTGTTTGTTAAAACTGCACTAATTGGGAGGACATCCTCTAAAATAAAAATTATATTCATAAACTAGACATCCTAAGCTTTCCAATGAGTGGTCGTTTGCCCAATTCCGACTCCGTTTGATATGTTAATAAAATCTGCGAAGTTGGCTCGTCTGCAGACATTCTGCAGAGGCCTGACACGGCCGTTTTGCACAGCACGGCCAGGCCGTGTTTCATGCTGTTTCTTCACTAATTTCTACCTTGTTTTGGTAGGTTTGGGTTATGGTTTTGGTCCTTAACCTATAGGGTTTCAATCCTAGTTAGATTGTAATGCAAATGAGCTTAGATTATTTATGAATGAATGTTTTTACTTGCATGTGGACTTAATTGGTGGAGAAGATCAATCGAGCTCGAGCGATGGAAGAAGAGGAAAGGGGATTTTTGGCACTCAAATCCCTAATTTGGGATTATTAAGGTAACATAGACTTCCCCTAAAACCTTCCTTAGGGTGTGCTAGGCTTTAAGATTAAATTTATTAGTTCAATAATTAGCTTATTAATTATACTAAATAGTCTTGTATGGGGTTTGGTGAAATAGGGTTGAATGGCTGCTGACCCCCTAAAACAATGTGTGTTGTTTGTGTCCACTGCGATTTCCACTGAGCTCCAATCGAACTTACACAAATTGTTGGTATGTGTGAAAATATGTGTGATTTCAAATTTGAAGTGGCTCAGCATGTGAGCTAGCCCTTTTGCATGAGTTTGGGCTCTAAGTTACTTGAATGTGAAATTGTATGCACCATGATGTATGTATGTGTTCACTTGGTATGGTTGTGCTTCATGTATGCTAAGTTCCATGTTTGTCTTGGCTTTGGATATGTCTTGAATTCCTAGTAGTGTATGCATATAATTGCCTTGAAACCCTTGTTGAAATTATCTTGGTTTGAATTGGAATGTGAAAAGTGATTGAGCTGAGTCACATGCTTGAATGCTATTGGTTGATTCTAACCATATGAATGTTGTTATTGGTAATGAGTTATTGATGTGTTGTTATTGAATTTAGAAGTGTTGAACTAAAACCTCGTGACTAAGCATGTTAAGAATTCTATTGTTTTGATTCTTAATGTGCCTTTGATTCTTAGTATGTATATGTGTGAATTTGCCTTGGATCTACTCCATTGTGATTAGGATTGGGTTGGAATGTGACAAGGAATTTGGAAGTGTAGAAAAACACAATTATGCAGATTTTTCAGCATCAGATCATTGGCGAACCCACAGGTCACTAAGCGAAGCGAGTGCACCAACAGGTGCAACTCTCAAACCTTTGTTATTTGGGTGACCAACAACACCATTTTGTGTGTTTTTAGTTTCCTTTCTAATGCTTTCCCCAAACTCTTAAACCTTGTGTTAAGTCTCATTTTCCTATGCTTAAATGAATGGTGTGAGGCTAAAAGGAATGTGTTAGAGCCATACATTATTTGATAATGAATTGTGATGTGTTGTGTGTTAATGATTTATGATTGAGTTTGGTTAAGGTTAAGGATAATATGAGACTATGACAAATGTGAAATAGCAATGCATTAATTGAAAATGTTTTGTGAATAAGTTTGATTGTGTTTGAGGGTGTTTACGTAATAATGTAAACTCGTCTTTGGTTATTTGAGGGTTTTTCCAATTACGAGGATCCCATGGTGGAGCGGTATATAAATGAATAGCTCTCACTCTTTTCTTGGGTTATTGAGTGGCACCAAGTGGGTACATCCATTATGATTGTAATTATGATTTGTGATTTGTCTTGTAAACAATATCGATTAATTGGTTGTTTGCATAAGATGATTTGAGGTTTGAACTTGTGAATCACTTAGCAAAATGGTAATTGTCTAAGTGAATATGATTAGACTGTGTGTTTGATACATGCTCTATGTCTGAACATTCATTGGCCTTTGCTATGTTGAGGTTGATTAAGGTATATAGTTTGATTAAATATACTTATGTAATAAGCGGAGGATTTTCCCATCGTCGCACACCACGTATGGCTGAAACAACGGTAAAAATATTTTGATTTCAAGTCTATGTTATTGAGTTTTATAAACTCACCTTTGAAGCGTTGTTTTGGGTACTATTGATGGAAGAGGTTGAGCACAAAGCGTGCTCGGTCTTGCCATTCGGTGAGACTTGAGTTCTGGATCACGAGTGAGTCGTAGCTATTAGGTTGTGTCCTAGTAGTATATGTGTATGAGGCGTAATCGTAACTTGTTCTACTTATTATGATTCTTTTTTTTAGAAAGAGGTTGTAATAATTCGAGAGGTAACCCAGCAATTACGAGACTCTGAATTATGTTAATGCTTTATTGCATATCTTTTATAATGCTTAAATATCCAGGGGACTTTATTAATTAAAGCATGGTTCATATCTTGTAAACGAGGACTTGATCCTTAGTATCATTGGTATTGAAACTTTTTATACGTCGTTTCCTAGTTAGTTCAGGTTTTATTAAGTAAGTAATCCCTTAATATGGGGTTAGGGTGTTCTGATATCTTAATCAAGAGCCTTCTTTTTTCCCTTCAATTATCTCTCTCTCTTTCTTTCTGCTTTCTTTTCCCATATCTCGTCCTCTCCTTTTTGAGTATTCTTACCTTTCAATTTATAGTAACAATCTCATGTTCTTTCAATTTTTCTAGCACGTCTAATATTTTGGACTTGGCCTAAATATTTGTTATCAATTTGAGTTATCATATTTATTTATTTTTGAATGACGTTGAAACTGAAAAAATAAAATCAAAATGAAATAAAAGCTAAAAAGTGAAAGCGAAACAAAAATTAGGTGTCAATATAAACTTTATTTTTCTCTTTTTTATATGACACGATAAAAAATTAGGGGAAATGTGATTTTCACAACCGAAGAAAGTTTGTACAAATTAAATAATTTAAAATACCAAATAAAAAAATTTAAAATGAAATATGGGGAAAAATTATAAATTAAATATAATATTTTAAATATTTAAATAATTAAAAAACAAAATAAATCAAACTAAAAATCAAACCGTAAACTAAATATGTGAAGAGAATTATTTGAAAGTTAACTAATTATATAAAAATAAATAAACAACTAATCATTAAAATGTGGTAAAAATTAAAAACTAAGTAAAATGTGGTAAAAATAAAAAACTAAGTAATGTCAAGCATCTTTTATAAAATAAATTTTTTTTACGAAAATTGATCAATATAATTTAAAGCTTGTAAAATATTATGGCAATTACCAAAATAATAAAAAAATAATGTAAAATCTGACTTTTATTCTATTTTTATTTTTAAAAATATCTAACAATTTAATGGACATATTGAATGTTTACTTTTATATTATAAGTTTCGCCATTTTATATAATTTGTTGTAACTCTTGGACTAACTAATTAAATGTATTGATAAACTACTAATTAAATACTACCAATTAACCCATAAATGGACAAAGAAAATTTCCAATGTTGCTCGTAGACAACATTCATTTATATATATTTATAGATGTACACTATGTTATATGTATAGGTTAAAAGTCTAAATAGCAAAACAACCTATTACATTGTTATAGATATTAATTATAAATATTATTTAATTTAGTGGAGAAAACTATTTACTTTAATTCATTAAAATGTAGTAAAAATTCAACTTTAGTGAAAAAAAACTATTTACCCCATTAAAAACTAGTACATGTTGAAATTTGAATTTTTTTATTAAGTTGTGGTTTTTTATCTTTGTAACACCCTAATTCAATTTTCACATCGAATCATAGCATTTTATACATTATCAGATATGCACAGAAGGATAAATTAAACTCGATAGAACACAAGTCATAAGTCATACATAATACTTGTCTTACGAGTTTTAGTACATCACTTAAGACTCAAAAAACAATCATAAATCATAAAGGTTACAAAAGGTAAGGTCCATAAGCTCACATACATCACTTAAACAAAATACATAAAACTAGCGGATAAGCAATCCCCTCAGTTAGTCAATCTTCTGCACCTGCTTATCTGAAACAATTAAATGAATGGGTGAGATTAAGAAATCTCAGTGAGTCCTCCACGGACCCACTCACCTCACTTGCCTCCTTAAAACATAATGTCCAAGTTAGGCAAATGTAATAGTAATTTCCAAGTCACATTTATACCTCTAACATATCTATACAAACATCTATTCAGTATTGCTTACAAACAAGTCACAAATCATAATCACAAAGGATGTACCCACTTGGTGCCACTCAATAGCCCAAGAAAAGAGTGAGAGCTATTCAATTATATACCGCTCCACCAAGGGGTCCTCGTCAGTGGAAAAACCCTATATAACAAAAAACGAGTTGCCATACAATTACAAACACCCTCAGCCTCAACCAAACTCAATTATAAATCATTAACTCATAACAAATCACAAGTCATTATCAAATTGTGTATAGCTCGAACACATTCCTCATAATCTCATATAAAGATACATAAGAGTAATACCTAAGCATAACAAGCATATTAGCATGTTTAAGGGAGTCAAATGGTCCAAAACTAAGTATTTTAAGCCTAGCAGACAGGATATAACACCGCCTGGGTGTGCTCCATAACACAGTAGTGCTGTGCCTTCTGCAGAATTTCTGCAGCAGAGCATCAACTTCGGGATTTTATTAATATATCAAGCGAGTCGAATTGGGTAAACGAACACACGTTGGAAAGCTTAGAATGTATAGTTTACTAATATAATTTTTATTTTAGAAGATATTCTCCCAACTAGTACAGTTTTGACAAACAATACACTGGTGTCAGGGCAACAGGGCAGCATTCATACCCTAACTTATAAATTCTATATCTAATTCATTTCTTAACATTTTCCAGTGATTCTTGTGTCTAAAATGAATCCCCTCCAGTATAGTTTACACAGAAACAAAAACCAATTCAATCCAAGGTCTAAAGAGAGAGTTACCCTCGAAATACTAGAGGCAGTTTTAACATGCAAGTTCACTAGGTTGTAACCCAAACTTCTACAAAGTTCAACCTCAAACCCTCACTCAAAAATCTCAATCTTAGACCAGCAAGGCCACATGCAAAGGGAAATAAAATCCTAATGGGGGTCTTATTGATTGCCCACCACCTAAAGGAGAAGAACTCACCAACAGCAAAGAGAAGAAGATGGAAGCTTGCAGAATCCCTAGTTCTTTCTTCCCCCAAATTCGAGCTCCCCTTGCTAGCACTTAGTACAGCTCTCAAACTTCCACAAATCAGAAGGTGGTGGCTCAAATCTTCCTCTTCAACTAAGTAGGGGCAGCATCTTCTTGGCTTTCTTCCCTTTCTCTCCACCTCTCCAAGCCCTAGCACAAGCTTGTCTTCCTTTTCTTTCTTAACCAGAAATTTTCGAGAGAGAAGGGAAAAATGGGGCTGGTTTCGAGCCCTAGGGGGTTAAGGGGTGTTGGGACGTGATTTTACTCTCTTACCCTCACTTATGTCTTAGTTTTACTCTTATGCCTACTAGATACACCCCTCTCATTGTAAGTTACACCCTACATAATCTATTACATCTTTAATCACATAATATATAGATTCTAATTTTTAAGGGACTAACTAATCAAATTAAACAAGTTAAGCGAATTAAATAAATACTATAATTTTTTTTAAATCTTTGCAAATTAGATATATTTGATGGGATGTTACATTGCTCCCCACCTTTTTAAGATTTTTGCCCTCAAAAATTTGATGCACATACGTAAGGAAATAGATATGGATATGCTTTCCGCATCTCTTCTTCCACCTCCCAAGTAGCTTCCCCCGGAGTGGATCCTTCCCAAATGACTTTAACCATAGGAATGCGTTTGTTCCTTAGTGCCTTAGTGTCCCGATCGACGATTTGGACCGGCATATGTTGGTACGTTAGGTCCGATCTTATTTGTACAGACTCATGAGCCAAGGGTTGGAAAGGATCGGGAATGTATCTTCGGAGTTGTGACACATGAAACACGTTGTGCAAATTGGACAAGGAGGGAGGAAGCGCGAGTTCATACGCAACAGAACCAACTCGACTCAGGATTTGAAAAGGACCGATGTAACGAGGATGCAACTTTTTGGCCTTTAGTGCTCTACCAACACCTAATGTAGGAGACACTTTCAAAAACACATGTTCGTCCTCTTCAAATTCAAGTGGTCTAGATTTTAAGTCCGCGTAACTCTTTTGTCGACTTTGAGCGGTCTTAAGTTTATCCCTGATCATCCGAATCTTATCCGTTGTCTCCTGAACTAGGTCGGGACCTATCAATTTCCTTTCCCCGACTTCATACCAAAGACAAAGGTGTCCTACATACGCCCGTAAAGGGCTTCATAAGGAGCCATCCCTATGCTCGAATGATAGCCATTATTATAAGCGAATTCAGCCAAAGGTAGATAATCAATCCAACTTCCTCCATCCTCTAAGACACATGCTCTAAGCATGTCCTCTAAAGTTTGGATGGTCCTCTCAGTCTGACCATCGGTCTGGGGGTGGTATGCGGTGCTAAGGTTCAACCTAGTTCCCAAAGCTTCTTTGAAAAACCTTCCAAAATCTAGAGGTGAATTTGGGATCTCTATCGAGAGCGATGCTCGTAGGGACCCAGTGGAGCTTGACTATTTCACGGATGTAGACTTTTGCTAGCTTAGAGGTGGAGTACATAGTCTTAATGGGTATGAAGTGAGTGATTTTGTCAATCGGTCCACAATCACCCAAATTGAGTCATGACTGCTTGGAGTGCGGGGTAATCCCATAGCGGCGTCCATGGATATACCTTCCCACTTCCACTTAGGTATTTCTAGAAAGTGGAGCATGCCAGAAGGTTTCTGATGTTCAATCTTGGTTTTTTGACACACTAGACATCGGGCTACAAACTCAGCTACATCCGTTTTCATCCCCGGCCACCAATATCGGTGTCTGAGGTCATGGTACATTTTGGTTGTACCGGGATGGACTGTGAATCCGCTCCTATGAGCTTCTTCTAAAATTTGCCACTTAAGTTCTGAATTTTTAGGGACACAGATTCTATGTTGAAACAGGATAGTTCCCTCGTTGTCTATGGAGAAGTCGGGCTGATTCTTCCTAGTTTGCAATTCTTCATCCAAGAGTTGAGCTTGCCTAATATGAGACTTGAGGTCACAACTGATTTGCAATTGATGCACTAGAAGACTATAACCAGTGGAGAAGGATTCTAAGATTAAGTCTCTAAAGGACTCCAACAACTCTAATTCCTTAATCATCAAGGATGATATTTGAAGGGACTTCCTACTCAAAGCATCGGCGACCACATTCGCCTTGCCTGGGTGATATTTCAGCTAAAAATCATAATCCTTGAGGAGTTCTACCCATCTTCTTTGTCTCATGTTGAGTTCCTTTTGATCAAAGAGATATTTCAAACTCTTATGATCACTAAAGACCTCAAATCGGGCACCATACAAATAGTGCCTCCAAATTTTTAAGGCAAAAACAATTGCCGTGAGTTCCAAATCATGAGTTGGGTAGTTCTCTTCATGAGGTTTCAATTGTCTTGAAGCATAAGCTACCACCTGCCCACCTTGCATAAGCACACATCCTAATCCCTTAATCGAAGCATCACTATACACTTCAAACCCTAATGATGGATCCGAAATAATCAGTACCGGAGCAGTGGCCAGTCTAATCTTAAGCTCTAAGAAGCTATTTTCAGAACTATTACTCCATACAAACGGCTGCCCCTTACGGGTTAGCCTCGTTAGCGGAAGTGCTAACTGGGAGAACCCTTTGATGAATCTCCTATAATACCCAGCTAGACCCAAAAAGCTTCGAATTTCAGTAATAGTGGTCGGCCTTTCCCAATCCAGCACTGCTCGTACTTTATCGGGGTCAACCGACACTCCTGCGTGTGAGATCACATGTCCTAGAAACTTTACTTCTTCTAACCAAAACTCACACTTGGAAGGTTTTGCAAACAATCTCTTTTGCCTAAGGGTATCTAGCACGATCCTAAGATGTTCCGCGTGCTCCTGGGAGCTTTTAGAATAAATCAGAATATCATCAATGAACACCACCACAAATTTATCAAGAAAAGGCCCTAGAATTTGATTCATGTAGCTCATGAACACGGCGGGAACATTGGTTAACCCGAAGGGCATAACCAAATACTCGTAGTGGCCGTACCGGGTTCTAAAAGCGGTTTTGGGAACATCTTTGGCCTTAACCCGAATTTGGTGGTAGCCAGACCTTAGGTCAATCTTGGAATAGTATGAAGCTCCCCTAAGTTGATCTATGAGATCGTCTATCCGGGGAAGCGGGTACTTATTTTTTATGGTCACCTTATTAATCTGCCTATAGTCCACACACAGTCTCATACTACCATCCTTCTTCTTAACTAACAATACAAGTGCTCCCAGGAGGCACTAGGTCCGATGATTTGCTTGGATATCGGTTCCTCCAATTGGGATTTGAGCTCTTTGAGTTCTGCTGGTGACATCCTATACGAGCTATTGATATTGGTCAGTCCAGGGATTAAATCTATTGAAAACTTCAATCTCCTCTCGGAGGTAGGGACATCACCTCTTCAGAAACACATCTAAGTATTCGTTTACGGCCAGGAGCGATGATCAAATCTAGTCCAACCTCTAAAGATGAAGAGAGTAGCGAACATAGCGAAATACTCCTCTCCTAAGCATTGGTTTAGTCGAGCAACAGCTGCCAACACATCGGGATGAATATTCTTTTAGGAGATTGTAAATAAGCAAATTCTATGGTTTTACAATAACAATTCAAAGCGACTTGATTAGCCACAAGCCAAGCCATCCCCAAAATAATATCCATACCTTCCAAAGGTAGACACACTAGATTGACCTTAAATACTCTTCCTCTGTATTTCGAGAGAACAATTCTCGCATAGAAGGGAAGTAGGGATCTTGCCACTCGGCGGTCAAGACATTCAAGAGGCGGTAATGAAGTATGTGGCAACTCTAACCTTACAACACATTTGTATGAAACGAAAGAATGGGTAGCACCAGAATCATAAAGAACAATAACAGGCTGCTCATTCAAGAGACACGTACTTTTCATCGGACCGTCCGTACCCTTTGCTCTCTTGGCATCTAAGGCAAACATACGCCCTTGGTTAGGTTCACCACTTCTCGCCGCTTCTCTTTTTTCACCTTTCTTTTTGAGTGCGAGACAATCATTGGTAAGATGACCCTTTTCCTTACAGTAGAAGCAGTAGTCCTTGCCCAAACACTGCCCTCTATGGTACCTACCACAAGTGGTACAAGTTTTCAATTTGTCGGTGTCGGATGATTGAGCTTGCTTTCCTTTGCTGGAGTTGCCCTTTTGTTTTGGGGGTTGGCTAGTCTTACGGTCTTCATTCCTTTTCTTCCATTTCTCTCGTCTCTCATCCATTACCTCCTTCAAACTTATCTCTGCCACCAAGCTTTGGTGCACTAGAGTGGCATAGTCATTAAACTTAGTCTGGGACAAACTGTTTCGAATTTCAGCCCTCAAACCCCATTTAAATTGGTCAATTTTCCAAGTCTCATCGGGAGCATAGGTGGCCCAGGGAGCATACCGAGCCAACTCTTCAAATTTCATCACATACTCCCTAACTGTCATATCTCCTTGCTTGTAGTCTTGGAACTCCCTATGTTTTTGCTGCCTAATGGCTTCGGGAACATATTTGTCGAGGAAGGCCTTGCGGAAGTTTTCCCAAGTAAGGGGTGTATGAGCAGCTTGGAGATGAGCTTTCTCTCCTCTCCACCAATGTTCTGCCTCCTCTTTCAGCATCTGAGTAGCATTTATTACTTTTTGTTCTTTAATATAGGCACCCACCTGAAAACCCCCTTCCATCTCATCCAGCCAATACTGAGCTTTGGTGGGGTCTAAGGCACCGACAAAGGTGGAAGGTTTTAGCTTGAGAAAGTTAAGGAAATTCCCATCAACTGCATGGGGAGGTTGTGGGGCTGCCTGCGGCTGTTGCTGTTGTGCCATAAGGGCTGCCAATTGATTGGTTGCTGCTACTTGAGTTTGAATTGCCTGTAGTATTCCCTGCATGATGTTGTCATTTTTGTCCGTTGGGTCATTAGGGTCGGCTGGCGTTCCTCCTAGGCCTACCGCCTGTATAAATCCAGCTTTGAGGCCATAATTCTGCATAAAATGCACAAAGCATTGAGTTGATCAGGCTCAATATCTCAAATCATAATAAGGAAAAATATAACAATAGTTTCTAACAACACGTTAAGGCCTTAGCTATTCCACGGTCCGATAAGAATCGAACTGCTCTGATACCATAATGTAACACCCTAATTCAATTTTCACATCGAATCATAGCATTTTATACATTATCAGATATCAACACAAGGATAAATTAAACTCGATAGAACACAAGTCATAAGTCATACATAATACTTGTCTTACGAGTTTTAGTACATCACTTAAGACTCAAAAAACAATCATAAATCATAAAGGTTACAAAAGGTAAGGTCCATAAGCCCACATACATCACTTAAACAAAATACATAAAACTAGCGGATAAGCAATCCCCTCAGTTAGTCAATCTTCTGCACCTGCTTATCTGAAACAATTAAATGAATGGGTGAGATTAAGAAATCTCAGTGAGTCCTCCACGGACCCCCTCACCTCACTTACCTCCTTAAAACATAATGTCCAAGTTAGGCAAATGTAATAGTAATTTTCAAGTCACATTTATACCTCTAACATATCTATACAAACATCTATTCAGTATTGCTTACAAACAAGTCACAAATCATAATCACAAAGGATGTACCCACTTGGTGCCACTCAATAGCCCAAGAAAAGAGTGAGAGCTATTCAATTATATACCGCTCCACCAAGGGGTCCTTGTCAGTGGAAAAACCCTATATAACCAAAAACGAGTTGCCATACAATTGCAAACACCCTCAGCCTCAACCAAACTCAATCATAAATCATTAACTCATAACAAATCACAAGTCATTATCAAATTGTGTATAGCTCGAACACATTCCTCATAATCTCATATAAAGATACATAAGAGTAATACCTAAGCATAACAAGCATATTAGCATGTTTAAGGGAGTCAAATGGTCCAAAACTAAGCATTTTAAGCCTAGGAGACAGATTAAAACACGGCCTGGCCGTGCTGCATAACACAGCCGTGCCAGGCCTTCTGCAGAATTTCTGCAGCAGAGCATCAACTTCGGGGATTTTATTAATATATCAAACGGAGTCAGAATTGGGTAAACGAACACACGTTGGAAAGCTTAGAATGTCTAGTTTATTAATATAATTTTTATTTTAGAATATATTCTCCCAAATAGTACAGTTTTGACAAACAATACACTGGTGTCAGGGCAACAGGGCAGCATTCATACCCTAACTTATAAATTCTATATCTAATTCATTTCTTAACATTTTCCAGTGATTCTTGTGTCTAAAATGAAGCCCCTCCAGTCTAGTTTACACAGAAACAAAAACCAATTCAATCCAAGGTCTAAAGAGAGTTACCCTCGAAATACTAGAGGCAGTTTTAACATGCAAGTTCACTAGGTTGTAACCCAAACTTCTACAAAGTTCAACCTCAAACCCACACTCAAAAATCTCAATCTTAGACCAGCAAGGCCACATGCAAAGGGAAATAAAATCCTAATGGGGTCTTATTGATTGCCCACCACCTAAAGGAGAAGAACTCACCAACAAAGAAAGAGAAGAAGATGGAAGCTTGCACAATCCCTAGTTATTTCTTCCCCAAATTTGAGCTCCCTTGCTAGCACTTAGTACAGCTCTCAAACTTCCACAAATCAGAAGGTGGTGGCTCAAATCTTCCTCTTCAACTAAGTAGGGCAGCATCTTCTTGGCTTTCTTCCCTTTCTCTCCACCTCTCCAAGCCCTAGCCCAAGCTTGTCTTCCTTTTCTTTCTTAACCAGAAATTTTTGAGAGAGAAGGGAAAAATGGGGCTGGTTTCGAGCCCTAGGGGTTAAGGGTGTTGGGACGTGATTTTACTCTCTTACCCTCACTTATGTCTTAGTTTTACTCTTATGCCTACTAGATACACCCCTCTCATTGTAAGTTACACCCTACAAAATCTATTACATCTTTAATCACATAATATATAGATTCTAATTTTTAAGGGACTAACTAATCAAATTAAACAAGTTGAGCGAATTAAATAAATACTATAATTTTTTTTTCAAATCTATGCAAATTAGATATATTTGATGGGATGTTACAATCTTGGTCCCCCTAAATTTAAATTCCTAGCTTCACCATTGGGGCTCATAAAACGACAACAAAAGCAATATCAATCCTAATGACTAAACAGGGAACTCAACTCTCGTGACTAAACAAAAGACTCAATTCTCAAGATAAAAAGATCTAAAAGATACAAAATAATAACAACATAAATATACTAACAAAGTTGTATTTTCTAAATGTTAAGACACCAGGAAAATGCCGTATGCGATACCAAATAACAACAATTATCTTGGTACCTCTAAAGTTAAATTCCTAGCTTCACCCTTGGGGCTAATAAAACAACATCAAAAGAAATATCAATCCTAATGACTAAACAGAGAACTCAACTCTCGCAACTAAACAAAAGACTCAACACTAACGATAAAAAGATCTAAAAGAGACAAAATAACAACAACATGAATATACTAACAAAGTTGTATTTTCTAAATGTTAAGACACTAGGAAAATGTCATATGTGATACCAAATAACAACAATTTAAACTTATGGAAATAAATATAATAAAGAGAATTAACTTAAAATGGAATAAATTATAAAGCCGATAATGCTTACATGAAAAAACTATAATAGCAAAACTTTATTTTTGATGTTGTATTATAGCAGAACTTAACAGAGAGTTGACGTAACTTAAATATTTTATATTGTATAAACATATAAAATTAAGAGATATGAGATTTAAATGTTGAATATCTGAATTTCATATTTTTAATATTTATATGATTTTTGAATATCGAGAGTTATAAATATTTTTTGAAATAGCAAATAATCTATAACAATTTAAAATTTTGAAATAATAATAACAATATTATTAATAATATTGATGGATTTAAAAACAAATGAATTACATATCTTTGTTTACCACCTTAATTTTTTGATTGATTTGCTATCTTATATGAAAACAACTTAAAACACTATTTATTGCTGGCTAAATGAAAAATTGATGATAGTGTAATTATTTTGTCATAGAGTAAACTCCAGTGTTCATTTACTCAATCAAAACTGAAATTGATATAATCGAAATTACATTATTTATTAGTGATTTATTTTAAAAGAAGTATTCTTACACAAGAATTCATGAGAGATTTGGGTTATTAATTAAAAATTGAGTTGTTATCATATTAATGTCAAAGTGGAAATTATGAAAATTATCGATCATATTAGCAAAATTCATAATGCCTATATTAATAGAATACAATAGTAAAGATTCAAAGAGAGTAAAGAAATTAAGAAAATGCAATTTTTTTAAGCAAAATAGAGGTAGGAGCCTCGTTAAAACCTCATCGATGCAAAACCCTCCTTAGGAAAAAAACACCAAGCAGGAAAAAGAGTACTCCCTCCTATATTTTATTATAAAAAGGGAAAAAAAACAACAAAACAAAATGGGGGGACTAGGCCAAGACCCATAGGAAAAGACAAGATGAGTAGCAGAAAATAAACGACATCTACAACTACCAAAAGCAGTATGCAAACGCATCACTATAATGTCTCTCATCCCAACGAGGTTGGCACCAAAGACATTAACAATCATTTGCAGCATACTACCAAAGAACCTAGACCAAAATAAAACCAAAAATAAAACCAACAGCATTATCTGAAATGATAACAAGGCAAACCAGCTCTATTGCGAGAGAACTCCGCCACCACGAAAGAATGGATAGTGTTCCACCAGGTAAGACCATGAGAGTAGAGACCTTTGGAAGCCAATTTATCTGCACAGGAATTACCTTCTCTATATATATGAGAATAGTTGAACCACATATTCTTAGTCAGGTGTAAGCAGTTTACCCAACGATTGCGGAGATTCTGAGGGACAATATCATGATTGGAAAAAGCCGTAACCACCAAAGATGAAATCACATTCCAACCACAATTTGTTCCACCCATTGCGGTGGCCAACTCAATAGCTATAATCGCACTCCATCAACTCAAAGATAAAAAGCATTGGCTATACCAATATGAAAACCGAAACAACCTAATGTAGCCGCTTCCGCTATCTCTAAAAATACCTCCGCAGTCGCAATACCCGGAACCCTTAGCCGCACCATCGTTGTTGACTTTGATCCAGGAGCAATTGGGGGATGCCAGCTTAACTTCTATAATTTTGGGGTCAGATCACTACCCTTAATAAAGAAATTTTTAAGAAAAACAAACTCATGAATTTCCTGGTTATCGCATCACAGAGAGATTACATGTGAGACTCACATTGGCAATAATAGTGTTGATGGCAATTGCTAACGGAATACTTTTGTTCTCAGTTTAATTTGGTTTCTGCAAAACCAAATAGCCCCAATAGAGTTAGCAATCGCAGCAACAATGGTATCCTTGGCTTGAGAACTCCAACCACGATCGCAAATCGTAAGGACAGAATGAATAGAAGTAGTATCCAACACCATATCGAGGCACTGACCCAACCAACTCCAAATTTGAGAAGCAAACGAGCATTGAAGGAACAGATGCTCGGTGGTTTCATAATGACAACCGCAAAGACTACACATAGAAACCATGTTACAACCCCTCCTGCGTAACTGGTCATCTGTAGGGAATCTATTATGAATGAAATGCCAGATGAGGAAGGACTTGGAAGGAGGTAGACAGCATTTCCAAATTAACTTGGGCCAAGAAAGAGTCTGAGTTGAGGGCGATTGGACCGTGTAAGCCTCTTTGAGAGAGAGAACTCCTGAATCATTATCTTTCCAGAGCCAAGTGTCAGAACTGAGAAATCTGGGGATAGAAATTTGTTGAATCTCCGAGATCAGGATAGGATAGTGTTGTAACAGAGCTTCGGGAATGGACCATTCATAATTAACAATGAAGTCACTGACTGTAGCTCTAAGCGAATCATGCATAGCCTCTAGAATATTTAACAACTCCACAATAGGCTTTGAAAGCCAGCAATCCAACCAAAAATTGATTTGAGTACCATCACCAAGCCGCCAAGATGAGTGAGAGACAACAATAGTAACAAAGTGCTTCGCACTCCGCCTGCATCAAGAGTTAATCTGATAGCTAATTGAGGCCTTGTTCTTGAAGACTCTAGCTCTAAGGAGGTGAGCCCATTGAGCATTAGAAGAATGAAGCTCCCAACAACGCTTCAACATGGCGGCCTTATTGGTAGCCTTTAACGATCTCAGCCCAAGACCACCAGCCTCCAACGGACTGCACACCTTATGCCAAGCAACGGTGACCACTTTAGAGTCGTGAATGTTTCCGGACCATATAAAATTACGGATATACCTGTTAAGCATATTGAGAAGAGAAACCGGCCAAGCATAAACCTGGAAAGAGTAAGTCAACATACCAAAAATCATAGACTTAACTAGTCGGACTCTCCCATAATAGATAGCATAGAGCCTTTCCAACCGCCGCTTTAAGAGTAATCCTATCTCGCAATAGGTTGAAGATGGTCCTTCTTAGGCTTACCTCAACAACGGCACTCCAAGATAGGTGAAGGGAGACACCCACTACCAAACCCCAAGATGCCGTAAATAGAGTTAAGCGAGAGTTAGGGATACAACCCGCATAGAATTTGGACTTATCCGTTAATGTTCGCCAGACGCCGATCAGAACGATGGAAGAGATGCATGATATGCTCAATGTTATTCTTGGTACCTTTGCCGAAGATCAAGATGTCATCCGCATAAAGCACATGATCGGGCACTTTGTAACCCCTAGATCGCCATCGGATGAAACTTGCCTTTGCCGAACCAACCGCAAAATGCCTCGCTAGAACCTCTTCCGCTGCATGTAATAGAAGAGGAGAAAGAGGGTCCCTCTGTTTAACTCCCTCAAGGCATTCAAAATAACCAGCAGATTTACCATTAATGATATAGAAAGCTTGGCCGATTTGAGAATGACCTCAACCCAATTACAAAAGATATTGTCAAAACCAAATTGTTTCAAATGCCTTGATAAGGAAAGTCAATAATAGTATCAAAAGCCTTCAATATCAATTCTAAGAGCTATGTTACCACCAAAACTTTTTTTATGGAGTAAGTTCACCGCCTGCAGGCCACCCCAATACAATCAAAAATTTGACGCCCTTGAATGAAGCCTCTTTGATTTTGAGAAACAATTCTGGAGGCCACTCTAGCAAGCCTATCCGCCAGAACTTTGGTGATGATCTTAAATTTAAAGTTAGCCAAAGCAGTAGGTCTGTGTTGGCCAATAGAATCAGCTTCAGGGGTCTTGGGAATGAGAGCTACCACGCTAGAGTTATAGTTAGGCAGAATCCAACCATGTTTGAAGAATCAGAGAACAAAGATTAAAAACATCGAGACCAATAACATCCCAGTACTTCTGGAAGAAAAACCCACCAAAACCATCAGGGCCGGGGGCACCGTTGGCATTCATAGCAAATACAGCATTTTTAACCTCGTCCATAGAAGGCAAATTAGTCAGCATAATATTATCCTCAGAAGTAACTTCAGGAGAAATAATAGAATTAATCAAGTCATTGTCAACAGTATTATTATCCACAGCAAAAAGAGAAGTGTAATAGTCTAGGACATGTGTCTCAATATCAATAGGATCAGTAAGGATGGCGTCACCTGATTTTAGTAAGGACATGGTTTTGGTGGTGTTGCGAATTTTTGTAATCTTGTGGAAAAAAGAAGTGCATCTGTCCCCATAATTGTGCCAGTTCAGTCTAGATTTCTCTTTCCAAAAGGTCTCCTGAACCGCAGTCACCGATTAAGATTAACCTGAGCGTGTTTTTCTTGCTCCATCAACTCTTCTGAGTAACCCTGTAAGTCAAGCTGTTCCTGAATGGTAGTTGCTGACTTCATAGAAAAATAAATAAATAAATAAGTAAGCATAGTTGGGGATATTATTGATTTTACGACTCGACTAGGTTTTTTTCTCGGCTGCTAGGTTTCGTGGTTTCCTTTCGGTCGTTGCCATGGTCGCCGCCCCAACCGTGTGCCCATGGCCTTTCATGGCGGCCTTCCCGCCCATATCTAAACCTTCTCAAGTTCATCCGTAACTGGTCTCTCTCACGCCACAAACTAAGTCCTTTGCTCAAGCTCTCGCAATGTCCGTGATGTTCCATATAGCCGCCTTCCTAAACCTTGTCTCAAAGGGGAGGAGCTCTCCATCCAAATCCTCAAGAAGCTTACCTTGCAGGTCCTGAACGGTGCAAAATCACCTTCACTGGCCGTCTCTTCCTTTCTAAGGGTGACGCCCCCATGAAAGCTGCTGCCTTGCGGTCCAAGCTTCAGGCTCTGTGGAAACCAATTGGACAATGGCATATGATCCCATTAGGCAAAGGGTATTACGAGTTTGAATTCTCATCGGTTGAGGACCTTCGAAGCGTCCGATCCATCTCCTCGTGGCAACTTAAACCGGGTTATCTCAGGTTGTTTGCCTGGGTTCCGGACTTCGATATCAGAAAACACAAGCAATCTAATGCTCAGTGTTGGGTTTGGTTTGTCGGCCTACCTCAAGAGTACTGGGATCCTAGAAGTTTATTCGCCATGCAAAAATTGCAATCCATATATTATAACAAAAATACTACTAACTTATATGTAACAATTTTAAAATTTATTATTTTATTTTTACTATACACAAATTAATATTTAAAAGGCTTAATTGCACTTTTGGTCCTCCAGCTTTCTCAATTTGGCAATTTTGGTCCCCATATTTTATTTTTTGCGATTTTAGTCCCCTAACTTTCTCAATTTGGCGATTTCTGTAACGCCCCGACTCTAATCAGGGGATTACTTGCTAAAATAATAAACCTTTAAAGGTAATTACAGAACTTTGACTGCTTAAAAGCTTTGAATACCTAAAGAATCATAAACCAGAGTTTCGAAAAGCGGAAATTACTTTGATCAATACAAAACCTTATAATAAAAGAGTGAATGATGACTAATCAAATTTATACAATTTTCTTCCCAATATCACTTGACATAAAAAGACACGTAATAAAATGACTCGTACATAGTACTTAAGACATTAAAGAGAGACTCGTGATCCGGTGTAGACTATTGACGGACATCCTCAGTTATAGGTGTCCTCGCTATCTGAAACAAATAAAGGAAAGGGATGATATATAAAAATCTCAGTGAGTTCCCTTACCCCATCCCCTTACATTCCATTAATGAATTACAAATATCAGTCAAACGAGTTGCACCAAATAGCTAGCATGAGGATTTAAGGTTCATGATCATTTTAGTTTTAAAACTCTATTCAGAAGAAATACATTTCAAACTTAAGCTCATCAATAATAAACCAACACTAATTGTAAGGGGAGATAATGTGATTTGAGTAAGGAAGGATGCTTGAACCCCCATCAATTTAAATTCTTCCACATTCCCTTACCCTCACTTATGCATTACAAAGCTTAACTTGATACTTTACTCATCAATAATTCATAATCAAACAATATAATCCTTAAAGTCATCATGCTTTGAAGGTGACATACCCTTCAATCAAACCATAGCACTAACTATGACCACAATATACACAAATCTAATTAATCTTGAAAGATTAAAAACAAATCCATGAGCCAATCTAAAGGCTCATGGTTCCTAATACAAAATTGACAAGAATACTCTTTGAAGACATATCACAAACACCCTAAAGGCACACAAGCCATACCAAGACAACATAAATTGGGGTTCTTTCAACAACCCCAAATCATCAAAATTTGCATCAAGGTCAAGAACCAACAACCAAGACATGAAATGAAGGTAATCAACCTAATAATGGGTTTTTAAAGGTTCCCAACTTCTATATGAAATAATCCCTAAAAGGAAACTCACATTGGTTGTTTGGAGAACAAAACCCTGACTTTGGGTGTTGATGGAGATGAAGAAGGTAGTTAAGAACTCTTGATCCTACTCTTCCTTTTCCTTTCTTTCTTCTCTCCTTTGCTCGAGCTCCATCTCCGTCCCTCGAGCTCCCTCTTTGCCCGATCTTTCTCTTGGTTCGTGCCGCTCTCTCTCTCGTTCTGCAGCAAGGTGGTGCGCCACCCTACGCCGAAGCAGCTGCAGCTCCTCCCCTCTCCTCTTCTTCATCATCATCGCGGCCTCTCTCTTTCCCCTTCTCTTCTTCTCCTTTATTTCTCTTCTCTTCTTTCCTTTTTTTCCTGCTTCTGTTCGAAATAAAAGGGAGGGGAAGAGAGATTGTGAGAGTGCTAAGGTGGAATTAAGTGAAATGGGGTGTCTGGTGGGGTAATGGTGTGGAATTTTACTAAAATAGGACTTGTAGGTCTCTTTCTAAATTCCTTAATTATTCTTAGGTCCCTAATTAAACATTGGGTAATTTAATCCATAAAAATTACAAAATAATAATTAGTCCCATATTTCCTAAATCTTTGGGTAAAATTACCACTTTACCCCTAAAATCCAATTTGGGATGTTACAATTTCAGTCGCCGTGTTTTTTTAATTGCACTTTTGGTCCCACAAATCGTGGATTGTGCATTTTTGGTCCCAAAAATCTTGGATTTTGGGAAGGTGTGGGACCCAAAATGCAAAAAAAATTCATGATTTTGTGGGACCAAAAGTGCATTTAAAAAGTATGGGGATCAAAATTGCCAAATTGAGAAAGTTGAGGACCAAATTCGCCAAAAATAAAATAGAGAGATCAAAATTGCCAAATTGAGAAAGTTGACGACCAAAATCGCCAAAAATAAAATAGAGAGATCAAAATTGCCAAATTGAGAAAGTTGGGGGCCAAAAATACAATTAAACCTATTTTAAAATAGTATATTTATAAAATTTGAAATTTATTATCTACAAGCACATCCGTGTGTAGCACGATAGTGATATTTTAAAGGAAGTGCTTAGGCCACTCTAAATTCTATTAGTTTGTATAAATTGATATGTTTAATTTAATTTATATATATGTATATATAATTACATAATTATCGGATTAATTCCAATTGTTTACGTACCAAATAATTTGTTGATCAAAATTTGAATAACATAGATATTATTCATGGATAGTGTAAAAAAAAACTCATTACTATATGTCAAGCAACCAAAACAGGAATGTATAGATTTTTATTTTTTATTTTTTTAGATTAATTGACCAAAAACATTTTCAATTTCGATATACAACTTAAAACCAAGAACCAATAGGTTAGAATCATTTCGTCAAAAAAAAAGGTTCGAATCATAAATGCTTGAGTTTAAACCAAAAGTCTATATTTTTTTGAATCAATACGTGTACTGGCAAAACTAAACAACATTAATCTCAAAAAAAAAAAAACTAACAAACATTAATATGTTTTGACTATGTGTCAAAACACTATTTGGTACACATTAATCTGATGAAGTAGTAATCGATAACTAAATTAAATTTGGATACCTACTTTAAGTAGGATAAATCCCTAAACTACCTAGAAACAGAAAATCAATGTAAATATTAATTTCTAAATACTAATAAAAACATTATAATTCTTCATTGGATAAGTCTAATCACTCCTCTGGCCTAGGAGGGCAATTCAGATCGAAAGGTCGGGCATTAGGAGATTGGTTCAAGTTAAAAGATTGACGCTGAGCATTTGGTTGTTGACGCTGAGCATTTGGAGGTTGACGCTGAGCATTTGGAGGTTGACATCGCACGTTTGGATTTGGTGGTGGCTGTTCGCTGGATTCTAATATCCAATTCGGATGATGTTGTTCAATAACATGCACTGCTAAAGCCTGTGCAGATGAAAAACACATGCCACACTCATCACATGTGACGTTCATGATGTAAAAAATTTGGGCAAAGAAAACAAAATTTCGCAATATATTTTGGAAGCTAATGACTGATATAAAGTAGGAGCTGGTAGGGTTTAGGACAAAAGAAATAAGATGAATAGCAATTTATATAGTTGAGTGAAGAAAAAAGTTGAACTTGGTGTTAGGTGGGTTTCCTCCTAAGTGGGACCCATGAGATATGATGTTGTGTTGTTTATTTGTCAAATATGTGGAAGATATGGTGCAGATATGTTTTTCTAATAAAAAGAGGAAACAAAGAAATATGGAATATTTACAAAGAGGAAATAAGAAAAAACATATCTCAATAAATACAAAATATAAAGGTGTCATATCTTAACAGAATCAGATAAAAATATATTGTATGTATTTGTTGCTCCTCTTCTACAAATGAGTATGACATATAAGAGAAAAAGGTGGTGCAAAAGGCACCCGAGGGGGTGCAAAATGTAGAGAAGTACCCGAATGTGTGAGTGTTATCATTCTTTGTAACTCTTGAGTGAGGTCAGGTACGGACTTACAGCCTGGCATTTGGGGGCATTTGTCCCCACTTAAATTTCAAAATTTTTAACTAATATGTATATAATATATATATATATATATATATATATTATACATTAATTTTTGGAGTGAAAGGATTATGAGACATGGGTTTCATCTCCTTAGAAAAGGACGTGGGCTTAAACGAAAGTGCCACCATTAACAAAATTTGTACTATACAAATTTATAACGATAATAATACTAATAATAATAACTTATGAATCAGTGAAATTGCATAAAGTTAGAATTGAACACTGGGAATCTCTAAAATTCAATAATTAATAATATATATCATTTAGATTTTTGGGTGGCGGAAATTTCCCGTAAAAAAATAGGTAGGGTACTTTAAAAATTTCTAAAAATGTTACACATCTATTGGTATATTTGCTTTTAGAGTTAGCTTTGATACTACCGATGCCAATCAGAATGTGTTAAAAATCTTTCTTTACTATGAATATAATCAAATTTGAATGTGAAATCGTATGAGAGATGAATGACTGAATGACTGTTTAGTTACTTATATAGAGAGAGATTTTTGAGAATGTTGAAAATAAGACAATCACTCAGTGCTTCTAGTTCTCGTAAAGAACAATTATGATGTAAATTTATAATTTCAAAAAACAATGTTATATTTTTTTTTGTTACAAATTTAAATGAAATTTGCCCCCACAACAAGAAATTTTTGGGTCCGTATCTGAGTGAGGTATTCGATTTTGTAAGGTGATACACAAATAGAGGTTGGTTTTTCAAGTTTTTGCCAGAAAACTTTTTATATTGTGGGGTGAGTTACAATACTATCTTGTAATCTCATTTTATGATAGTGTAATAATTTTGTTGAGGTGTTCTGTGGACGTAGGCAAGAGATGCCGAACCACGTAACTCATTGTGTCCTTTTTATTCCTTTGTGTGTGTGTGTGGAGATTCCTCCACATTGGTATCAAAGATCCTTGGGCGTATGTAGGTAAATCAGAGTGCTGCTTGCGTATTTTTCCCAACACTTTGAAATCCTAAAATCTATGTGCACACAAGCAAATACACTTCAAGAATGTTCTTAGAGTGCGTTTAATTCATATTGAGGTACTTGAAAATAAAAATGGAGAACAACATGGGACAAATACTTGCTTCGCAACATAACTTTTTGTCTAATATATTATCGTTTGATGGACAATAGGCCACACAAGTAAAACAATGTAAAATTTACTTAAATAACTAATGTAATATTTAATACTATATAATATATAATAATATAAAATGTTATGTTATTATATGGTAATAATATATAGTATGTTTTACATCGCGAGAGTAAGAGTTATATATAAATTTATATTCATATTACATTAAATACATTATATAAATTTATGTTTACATTTTTTATCAAAAGAAAAATTATGTTTACATTTTATGTTTTACGTAAATAATATATACATACATATACATACATATATATATATATATATATATATATGTATATATGTATATATGTAAAGGAAGCTTGAGTTTGAACATTAAATTCAAAATTATTTTTATTCATGAGTTACAACCTTTTATTTATCTTACATCAATTTTACTACTTTATTACTCTATTCAGATATTATTATTAAATATTATTATATTGACAAATTTATTTTATTATTGGTTGTATTAACTATTAGGTATACAAATTCCTAGACATTTTATTAAATATTAAAAATTCTTAATTATAATATTAACTATATATAAAACACCAAGTATATAAAAACCGATGTAAAAAGTGACTTTAACTTTTTACAACGGTTAAATATCCGGTGTAAAAAGTAGGAACATACAACACCAGTAGTATCTACACCGGCAAAAAAATGTTGACAAGTGACTCCAAACACAAGAGGGGGTGAATTGTGTGTGAACTGTGCTTTCAAAAACTTTTGGAGAAATAAGTGCTAATTATGAGTTGCGGAAATATTAATGTGAAATAGATAAATCACTTGAAGAATAAATTGCAAACGAGTTAAAAATAAAGTAAATAGTAAGATATAAATAACAATAAAATAAAGTACATAAATTTAATTGACTGAAAAGTAGAGAGATAAGGAGTAAAAAAGCACACAACAAATTATCCAGGTTCGGCCACCTAACACCCCTGTGGCCTACGTCCTGTCCCCAAAGCAAACCACTATGGGATTTTCACTAAGACACTAGCTTTTAAATCAGGTTCAGCTAGAAACCTTTACAACTCTAAATCAGAGCAATACGTTCAAGAGATATTACCTCTCTATGAACACCTTGGGATTCCTACCCAAAAATAAATGATTTTCACAAATAAAATGAGACGAGAAAGATACACTCAATAGTGCAGATATAACAAATTGAAGCTCAAATAATACAACTCAAATTTTGTAGAATAAAAAGACTCTCAGAAAATTGTGCTCAAATAAGTGTGAGTGATGAAAAATATTTGACAGAGTTTTTGGCACAAAAATTAAGCACTGCGTTGTTGTATCTTTACAAGGCTCACGAAATGTGTTTATATAGGCAATGGAAGAGCGCCATATGTAACAAGATTTGTCCGTTGAAGATTTGACCGCTGGGATGATTATTAAAAGGATTTGTCGCTGCAAAGCATTTAAAAAAGATTTGTCCGCTAAGGCCGATTTGATTTGTCCGTTGGAAGAAAAATCTGCCCGCTATGCTTTGAAATAAAGAAATTGAAAACACGGAGACGGCTCAAGATACGACCTCAAGACACTCTACAGACGACCTCGCCACACACTCGACAGACGACTCGACATAGCTCGGCAAAAGACCTCAAGACACAAACAGATATCGACCTCCTCATTAGCTCTGGTCCTCATAGCTTGGTACGCGACCATCACCGACACGAGACCTCTGACGCGACCTCATCACCGACACGGATCATCACCATCACGCGACCTCAGACGCCGACCTCATAAGCTTGACACGCCGACCTCCTCCTCGCTCGACATCCGACTTCCTCAGAGCTCACCATCCGCCTTCCTCCTCAGCTCGACATCCGACTTCCTCAGAGCTCACCATCCGACTTCCTCCTCGGCTCGACATCCGACACGAGATATGCATGTCAAAATATTTTGTGCGTGTGTGATTTAATTTTAATTGAGAGCTTTTTATTACTACTTACAAATTGTCTTAATAAAGATAAATAAATACCCAAAACCTAAAGACTTGAGAAACTATCATTCTTGATACGCTGCCTTGGTATTCTTTTCCACTTTTGCACGGTTGACTATTTGCAAAGCTCCCTTTGTCAATCATCAAAATCATCCCGTCAGGGCATGTATTCACTGACTCCCTTTTTGATGATGACAAACATCTCATGGAGGGAATTTAGTAAAATATAATCATGATATAGTAATGAGATATAAGCATGGTTTTTCAATAAAAGATATCGTAGTTTAAGCACAATATTTAGAAAAACTCCCTCACAATAGGCAATACTTAAAAGATCACTCCCCTGAATCATGCATTCATGTAACTCTCCCCTTTGGCAACATCAAAAAGTGGGAAAGACAAATAAAGCAAGGCATATATTCAGGATTAAACAAGCATATTTTGATAGTTACGTGATACCAAGTTTGGTGTGTGATGATGAGTCAAGTTGGACATGATTAGCTAGTTGCATAAGACAAATGCGCCACCCACTCATTATTCCGCACTTAAAGAAAATGGAAGGGGAAAAGACTCAGATAAACTCAAGTTAGCACACTCAAACGCCCAAGTTAGAATTTATTCAAAAGAAAATGCAATCACAAAATACTCAATGCATGATTGGTCTAAAATTCCCAATTCAGTTCTAATAAAAAAGAAAGTTTCCTTAGGCAAAGGTTTAGTAAAAATATCTGCGAGTTGTTTAGATGTTTCCACAAACTCAATCACACAATCTCCTTTTTGAACATGATCTCTAATAAAATGGTGCCTAATTTCTATGTGTTTGGTCCGAGAGTGATAAACCGGATTTTTAGTGAGGTTTATGGCACTAGTATTGTCACACTTTATTGGAACAGTTTTCAAATTAATCCCATAATCATTCAAACTGTTGTTTCATCCAAATAATTTGTGACAACAACTGCCTGCCGCAACATATTCCGCTTCGGCAGTGGACAAAGCCACACTGGCTTGTTTCTTACTATGCCATGAAACCAAGGCATTCCCAAGTAAGTGACATGTCCCACTAGTGCTTTTTCGGTCCAATTTACAACCCGCAAAATCAGAATCCGAGTACCCAATCAAAGTGCATTCGGCACCTTTGGGGTACCATAAACCCGTGTTTTGTGTGCCAATGAGGTATCTCATAATGCGCTTTACAGAGAGATGTGATTCCTTAGGACTAGCTTGAAAACGTGCACACATACAAACACTAAACATAATATCGTGACGACTAGCGGTGAGATAGAGAAGAGATCCTATCATACCTCTATACTTACTTACTTCGACCGACTTACCACCTTCATCTTTGTCAAGATAGCAATGAAGTGCTCATTGAGTTGAGATTTCTTTTGCATCGGTCATTCCAAATTTCTTGAGTAAATCCTTGCAATATTTGGATTGATTGATGAATATTCCTTCCTTTGTTTGTTTGATTTGAAGTCCAAGGAAGTAATTTAGCTCTCCCATCATTGACATTTCAAATTCACTTTGCATGATATCAGAAAATTCCTTACACAAGGATTCATTAGTAGCACCAAATATTATATCATCGACATAAATTTGAACAAGTAAAATGTCATGATTTTTGAGTTTAATGAAAAGAGTGGTATCAACTTTTCCTCTTTCAAAACCTTTTTCAAGGAAATAATTGCTCAACCTTCGTACTCAAGCTCTCGGAGCTTGTTTTAAACCATATAAAGCCTTTTTCAATTTGAAAACATGATTTGGAAATTCAAAATTTTCAAAACCGGGAGGTTGATCAACATATACTTCTTCTTGAATAAAGCCATTAAGAAATGCACTTTTAACATCCGTTTGAAATCCATGATGCATGCAAATGCGAGAAGCATGCGAATAGCTTCTAATCTAGCCACGGGTGCATAGGTTTCATCGAAATCTATGCCCTCTTGTTGGTTAGAGCCTTTTGCAACAAGTCTAGCTTTATTTCTAACAATGATACCGTTTTCATCAAGCTTATTGCGAAAGACCCATTTGGTCCCAATGACTAGGTGATCTTTAGGCCTAGGGACAAGTTCCCAAACATCATTTCTCTCAAATTGATTTAATTCCTCTTGCATAGCAAAGGTCCAATGCTCATCAAAGATGGCTTCATTGACGTCATTTGGTTCAATTTGAGAGACAAAGGCCATATGATGACATGCATGATTAAGAGAGTTTCAGTCTACCCCTTTTGAGATATCACCTATTATGTTCTCAAGAGGATGGTTCTTTGAGACCCTCCATTCCTTTGGAAGATTTGAGTGAGAGAGTTCTTGAGAGGGTTGAGGCAAGGACTCTTGATCCTCCTTTTGAACTTTTGATCTCTCTTGTTCCTCTAAATAGGTATCTCCAAATACTTCGCAAGATCATCAACACTTTCTTCTACTCAAGATTTGGGGTTAGATTCATCAAAAGAAACATGCACAGATTCTTCAACACCCAAGTTCTTTTATTAAAAATTCAAAAGCTTTACTAGAAGTGGAATATCCAAGAAATAAACCTTCATCGCCTTTAGCATCAAATTTACTAAGGTTATTCTTACCATTGTTTAGGACAAAACACTTGCATCCGAAAACGTGAAGGTGGGAAATGTTGGGCTTCCTTCCTTTGTAGAGTTCATACGGTGTTTGCTTAAGGATCGGCCTTATAAGAAATCGATTCATCACATAGCAAGCGGTGCTCACGGCCCGCCCAAAAGTACTTAGGAAGGTTAGTCTCATTGAGCATCGCCCTCGCTAGCTCTTCAAGAGACCGATTTTTCCTTTCAACCACTCCATTTTGTTGCGGTGTCCTTGGAGCAGAAAAGTTGTGATCGATGCCATTTTCTGTGCAAAATGCTTCAAATGCTTCATTCTCAAATTCCCCACCATGATCACTTCGAATGGAAGCAATGTTAAGTCCCTTCTCATTTTGTATAACCTTTGCAAGTTTTCGAAAAGCATTAAAAGCATCATTTTTGTGAGAAATAAATAAAGTCCATGTATAGCGAGAATAGTCGTCCACAATAACAAGAGCATAGTAATTGCCACCAAAGCTTTTAGTTCTAGAAGGGCCAAATAAATCCATATGTAAAAGTTGTAAAGGCCGGTTTGTTGAAACAATATCTTTAGATTTGAAAGATGCCTTTACTTGTTTTCCTTTTTGACATGCATCACAAAGTTTATCTTTTTCAAAACGAAGCTTTGGTAAGCCAATTACTAAGTCCTTTCGAACTAACTTATTAAGATGATCCATGTGAATATGAGCCATTCTCCTATGCCATAGCCAAGATTCATCCTCTTTACTAATAAGACAACATGCATCATTTGAAGGTATTTTATCTAAATCAAGCATATAGATATTTCCAATTCTAGGTCCAATTACAATAACATTTTCATTTATAGAATCCATGACCATGCATTTTGAAGAATCGAAAACCACTTTGTTTCCTTTATCACAAAGTTGACTAATGCTTAGCAAATTATGCTTCAAACCATCCACATACAAAACATTTTCAATAGTGGGATTAGGACTCTTACCAATAGAACCAATCCCAAGAATTTTACCTTTGTTGTTGTCACCATACCCGACATAACCACTATTCTTAGGTACCAATGAGGAGAACTTGCTTTTGTCTCCTCTCATGTGCTTTGAACACCGCTATCAAGATACCAATTTAAGTCCTTGGCTTTCAAGCACACCTACAACAACAAATCATATTTTAACCTTTGGTACCCAAACCATCTTGGGTCCATATGAGTTAGTCTTGGGCAAGGTGCCCTTTGGAATCCACATCTTTTTGCCAACTACATTTTTATTCTTTCTAATATTGCAAATAGAGGCGGTGTGACCATTTCTACCACAAAGGAAAGCATTTAATGAAAGGACTACTTGAGGGTTTGTTGTGATTGAAGAGTTTAAAAGATTTTTCATGAATTTTTGGATGATAACCTAAACCAGCCTTTTCCAAAAGTACCTTTTTGATTTCCTAACATAATGTTTAGATTATCTCTTCCCATCGTAAATTTTGCAAGAGTGTTATTTAAATCCTTAACCTTATTTTTCAAAACACTACACTCATTGCATTTTAAAACTTCATCCTTTTTATTTTCACAAGATATGGGAGGAGAAGTTTCAATCACAAAGAACTTGTTTTTCTTTAAGAATCACTATCTCTTTGTTTAAAATTTCAATTTTTGATTCAAGAGAAGAGATGGTTTTCTTAGAAGAAAGAACAATTTTTCCAAGTTTAATCATTTCATTATTGAATTCTTCACAAGCAGCAAGTAATTCATCATAAGTTAAAGAAGAGTCGTGATCATAAAAATTTACCTCATCTTCATCATGATTTGCCATTAGACTAAGGTGAGCCTCTTCATTTTCAGATTCATCGAAGAATCCATATCATTATCATCCTGTGCAATGTAAGCTCTTCTTCCCTTCAAATCCTTTGGTGGTTTCTTTTGAAATTTCTCATTCCTCGCTTGGTTTTGAGGACAATCGGGTTTTATGTGACCTTTCTTTCCACACTTGTAAAGGTGTAGGATTAAAAGAAGTTGTTTCATCACTTTTCTTTGAGAGCTTGGGAACTTACCTTTGTTTCTGAGTCTCATGAACCTTTTGAATTTGCAAACCATTAGACTCATGTTTTCCTCATTATTTTCATCTTCAAGGTTGCCAATTCCTGTTTAGACATCTAAGAACTTTGTTAATCAAATCTTCATTATCAAGACTTTCCCAAGAGCTCGAGATGGTTTATTATATGGATGAACCTTTTTGCATATCTTGTATGTTTTCACTTGGTTTCATCCTAAATAACTCATACTCATGGGTTAATGTGTTCATTCGAGCCCTCTTGACCTCTGTAGTACCTTCATGGGTCAATAGAAGGGTGTCCCACATTTCTTTAGCAGCCTTGCAATTTGAGACCCTATAGAACTCATCGTAGCTTAAAGCGTAAGTGATGATGTTCTTAGCCTTCAAATTGTATTGGACCTTTTTCTTATCATCTTCGGTCCAAAGTGATCTTGGTTTGTCTACCACTGCATCATTAATTGATTGAGTGGGGACAAATGGACCATTTTCCACAAAGATCCCAAATATCAAGATCAACACCCTCAA
This sequence comes from Calophaca sinica, assembly GCA_037113605.1. NCBI lineage: Eukaryota > Viridiplantae > Streptophyta > Magnoliopsida > Fabales > Fabaceae > Calophaca > Calophaca sinica. Next base: position 149,194 of record JBAFXK010000052.1, on the reverse strand, counting down.
GAAAGATTTGCATTCTATCCTTCCAATAACCATACCCCTCACCATTGAAAAATGGGAGTCTGTTCATGGAAGTTCCTCGTAATTGTTTGAAGTCATTCTCTTGAGACGGTTAAGTCCTTTATACAAGATTCTAGCTCGATGCCACTTGTTGACAAGTGACTCCAAACACAAGAGGGTGAATTGTGTGTGAACTGCTTTCAAAAACTTTTGGAGAAATAAGTGCTAATTATGAGTTGCGAAAATATTAATGTGAAATAGATAAATCACTTGAACAATAAATTGCAAACGAGTTAAAAATAAAGTAAATAGTAAGATATAAATAACAATAAAATAAAGTACGTAAATTTAATTGATCAAAAGTAGAGAGATAAGGAGTAAAAAAGCACACAACAAATTATCCAGGTTCGGCCACCTAACACCCCTGTGGCCTACGTCCTGTCCCCAAAGCAAACCACTATGGGATTTTCACTAAGACACTAGCTTTTAAATCAGGTTCAGCTAGAAACCTTTACAACTCTAAATCAGAGCAATACGTTCAAGAGATATCACCTCTCTATGAACACCTTGGGATTCCTACCCAAAAATAAATGATTTTCACAAATAAAATGAGACGAGAAAGATACACTCAATAGTGCAGATATAACAAATTGAAGCTCAAATAATACAACTCAAATTTTGTAGAATAAAAAGACTCTCAGAAAATTGTGCTCAAATAAGTGTGAGTGATGAAAAATATTTGACAGAGTTTTTGGCACAAAAATTAAGCACTGCGTTGTTGTATCTTTACAAGGCTCACGAGCTGTGTTTATATAGGCAATGGAAGAGCGTCATATGTAACAAGATTTGTCCGTTGAAGATTTGACCGTTGCAGGATGATTATTAAAAGGATTTGTCGTTGCAGCATTTAAAAAAAGATTTGTCCGTTGCGTCGATTTGATTTGTCCGTTGGAAGAAAAATCTGCCTGCTATGCTTTTGAAATAAAGAAATTGAAAACACGGAGACGGCTCGGCATACGACCTCAAGATTTCGTGGCGACCTCGCCACACACTCGACAGACGACCTCGACACGCCTCGGTAAAGACCTCGGCACACACCAGATACGACCTCCTCATCGGCTCGGTCCTCATAGCTTGGCACGCGACCTCATCACTCGACACGAGACCTGCAGACGCGACCTCATCAGCTCGACACGGATCATCAGCTCATCACGCGACCTCGGTACGCGACCTCATAAGCTTGACACGCGACCTCCTCCTCAGTTCGACATCCGACTTCCTCAGAGCTCAACATCCGACTTCCTCCTCAGCTCGACATCCGATTTCCTCAGAGCTCGACATCCGACTTCCTCAGCGGATTGCCTTTTTTGCCTTTCAAAATTAATTGGCGTAAATTGCCTTTTTTGCACTAGTGAATTTAATGGACGTATTGAATGTTTATTTTTATATTATAGGTTTCACCATTTTATACAATTTTTTGTAACTCTCGGACTAACTAATTAAATGTATTAATAAACTATAATTAAATATTATCAATTAACCCATAAATGGACAACAAAATTCCAATGTTGCCCTTATTTTTTAAAATTTTAAAAGTATTTAACTTTTAATTAGATAATTAATTATTAAATTTATTTAATGTTATATAAAAGTTTATTTATTTATGTAATTCTATTTGAATAAATATTTGTTTTTTTTTAATTTGATATACTATTGTAAATAAAATATTTGTATTTTTAAATAAACATACGTGATCAAATAATATGTTTTATTTCAACAACTGTTTTTCATTTATTTGTACAAAAATAAAAAATATTTAATAAGGCAGAATGCTTAAAAATTGTTTTTATTTAAAATAAATTATACTGAAAATATTGTAATGTTTAAAAATTTGGATAATATTTTATGTTTTTACCCATATGTAGTGCATTCAAATTTGCTTCAACTATTTTGTTATTTCAATTGGTAATTAGAATACAAGTTTAACCTTATCCTAAGCTCATCAATCTCAAACTTGTATGGTTGAATCATTATAAACCAAAAATGGCAGATTACGTTGACAAAAGAGAAACAAAACCCAATATTTTAAACTGCAGCACAAAAGCAAATGATGTAATTTATACGCAAAACCTTTACATCATCAATAATAAACATGTATACTTTTGATGAAAGGTAAAAAGCAATAAAAATAGAAGGGACAACAAAAGCATTTGCGAGTGTTTTTTTAAAAGAAAATTTTGCCTAAAACTCTTTGAAAATGGATTTTAAATAGTGATGAAGAATGAGAACCATGATAGATTTCATGAAATAATAATTTCAACATCTAAAGTCTAGAGTCAAACGCAAAACTTAAAGACTCATCCATAAAATAATCAACAAATAGCCTTTCTAATCAAAGATATATGGACTATACACACGAAGGAAAATGTATTAAATGAAATCTTTTATCGAAAAGATTATGCTCGACATTCCAATAATAATTCACGAAGCAAACCAATCATCACTGAAAGTAAATTTTTAAGATGCAGATGAATGCACACAACAACCAAGCCACTCGTCCACCCTATTGTTATTGTTCTAACAAAGTCCAATGCCAAAAATTCAAATTTCTTAGTGTTTCATCTCTTGTACACATTTTTCTATGCTCTCTTTAATATTTCTCTTCTCTCGTTGTGCGAGTACTTTAAGGTCAATGAGATCAGTGAACCTGGACTGCAACAAAGATGGTTTTTCGATCGTTGAGAAATAAATTTCGATGGTATTGTGTATCTTAATCAAGAGCCTTCTTTTTTTCCCTTCAATTATCTCTCTCTTTCTTTCTTTTCCTCCTTTCTTTTCCCTTATCTCGTCCTCTCCTTTTTCAGGTATTCTTACCTTTCAATTTATAGTAACAATCTCATGTTCTTTCCATTTTTCTAGTACGCCTAATATTTTGGACTTGGCCTAAATATTTGTTATCAATTTGAGTTATCATATTTATTTATATTTTGAATGACGTTGAAACTGAAAAAATAAAATCAAAATGAAGTAAAAGTTAAAAAGTGAAAACAAAACAAAAATTAGGTGTCAATATAAACTTTATTTTTTCTCTTTTTTATAAGACATGATAAAAAATTAGGGGAAATGTGATTTTCACAACCGAAGAAAGTTTGTACAAATTAAATAATTTAAAATACCAAATAAAAAAATTTAAAATGAAACATGGGGAAAATTATAAATTAAATATAATATTTTAAATATTTAAATAATTAAAAAACTAAATAAATCAAACCGTAAACTAAATATGTGAAGAGAATTATTTGAAAGTTAAATAATTATATAAAAATAAATAAACAACTAATCATTAAAATGTGGTAAAAATTAAAAACTAAGTAATGTCAAGCATCTTTTATAAAATAAATTTTTTTTACGGAAATTAATCAATATAATTTAAAGCTTGTAAAATAATACGCTAATTACTAAAATAATAAAAAAATAATATAAAATCTGACTTTATTCTATTTTTATTTTGAAAATATCTAACAATTTAAGGGACATATTGAATGTTTACTTTTATATTATAAGTTTCGCCATTTTATATAATTTGTTGTAACTCTTGTACTAACTAATTAAATGTATTGATAAACTACTAATTAAATATTACCAATTAACCCATAAATGGACAAAGAAAATTTCCAATGTTGCCCGTAGACAACATTCATTTATATATTTATAGATGTACACTGTGTTATATGTATAGGTTAAAAGTCTAAATAGCAAAACAACCTATTAAATTGTTATAGATATTAATTATAAATATTATTTAATTTAGTGGAGAAAACTATTTACTTTAATTCATTAAAATGTAGTAAAAATTCTACTTTAGTGAAAAAAAACTATTTACCCCATTAAAAACTATTACATGTGGAAATTTGAATTTTTTTATTAAGTTGTGTTTCTTTATCTTGGTCCCCCTAAATTTAAATTCCTAGCTTCACCCTTGGGGCTCATAAAACAACAACAAAAGAAATATCAATCCTAATGACTAAACAGGGAACCCAACTCTCGTGACTAAACAAAAGACTCAACTCTCACGATAAAAAGATCCAAAAGATACAAAATAATAACAACATAAATATACTGACAAAGTTGTATTTTCTAAATGTTAAGACAAAGGAAAATGTCGTATGCGATACCAAATAACAACAATTATCTTGGTCCCTCTAAAGTTAAATTCCTATCTTCACCCTTGGGGCTAATAAAACAACATCAAAAGAAATATCAATCCTAATGACTAAACAGAGAACTCAACTCTTGCGACTAAAAAAAAGACTTAACACTAACGATAAAAAGATCTAAAAGATACAAAATAACAACAACATGAATATACTAACAAAGTTATATTTTCTAAATGTTAAGACACTAGGAAAATGTCATATGCGATACCAAATAACAGCAATTTAAACTTATGGGAATAAATATAATAAAGAGAATTAACTTAAAATGGAATAAATTATAAAGCCGATAATGCTTACATGAAAAAACTATAATAGCAAAACTTTATTTTTGATGATGTATAATAGCAGAACTTAACAGAGAGTTGACGTAACTTAAATATTTTATATTGTATAAACATATAAAATTAAGAGATATGAGATTTAAATATTGAATATCTAAATTTCATATTTTTAATATTTAGATGATTTTTGAATATCGAGAGATATAAATATTTTTTGAAATAGCAAATAATCTATAACAATTTAAAAGTTTCGAAATAATAATAACAATATTATTAATAATATTGATGGATTTGAAAACAAATGAATTACATATCTTTGTTTACCACCTTAATTTTTTGATTGATTTGCTATCTTATATGAAAACAACTTACAACACTATTTATTGCTGGCCAAATGAAAAATTGATGATAGTGTAATTATTTTGTCATAGAGTAAACTCCACTGTTCATTTACTCAATCAAAACTGGAATTGATATAATCAAAATTATATTATTTATGAGTGATTTATTTTAAAAGAATTATTCTTACACAAGAATTCATGAGAGATTTGGGTTATTAATTAAAAATTGAGTTGTTATCATATTAATGTCAAAGTGAAAATTATGAAAATTATCGATCATATTAGCAAAATTCATAATGCCTATATTAAAAGAATACAATAGTAAAGATTCAAAGAGAGTAAAGAAATTAAGAAAATGCAAAAATTGCAATCCATATATTATCACAAAAATACTACTAACTTATGTGTAACAATTTTAAAATTTATTATTTTATTTTTACTATACACAAATTAATATTTAAAAGGCTTAATTGCACTTTTGGTCCTCCAGCTTTCTCAATTTGGCAATTTGGGTCCCCATATTTTATTTTTTGCGATTTTAGTCCCCTAACTTTCTCAATTTGGCGATTTCTGTAATGCCCCGACTCTAATCAGGGGATTACTTGCTAAAATAATAAACCTTTAAAGGTAATTACAGAACTTTGACTGCTTAAAAGCTTTGAATACCTAAAGAATCATAAACCAGAGTTTCGAAAAGCGAAAATTACTTTGATCAATACAAAACCTTATAATAAAAGAGGGAATGATGACTAATCAAATTTATACAATTTTCTTCCCGATATCACTTGACATAAAAAGACACGTATTAAAATGACTCGTACATAGTACTTAAGACATTAAAGAGAGACTCGTGATCCGGTGTAGACTATTGACGGACATCCTCAGTTATAGGTGTCCCTGTCATCTGAAACAAATAAAGGAAAGGGATGATATATAAAAATCTCAGTGAGTTCCCTTACCCCATCCCCTTACATATTGTAACACTCTAATTCAATTTTTAAATCGAATCATTGCATTTAAAACGTTACGAAATATCATAAACTGAATAAATTAAAACTTGGCGATTACAAGTCATAGTTCATACAAGGTACTTGCCTAACGGTTTAAGTACATAACTTAAGTCTCAAAATATAACCCCAAAGTCATGAGGATTACAAAATATAGGGTCCAAAGACCCATATACAACACTTAGTTCAAACAACAAAGACTAGCTGCTAAGCAACTCAATTAGGGTCAATCCTCTCGACCGCTTATCTGAAACAATTAAACGAAAGGGGTGAGATTTAAGAAATCTCAGTGAGTCCTTCGCGGACCCCTCACCATCACATACCTCAATACGAATCAGTATAGACAAGGGACAAATAGCATTTACATGACAGTTCACAAGTCACAAGCTCAATTCACAATACTGCATTTGAAATCTTGAAAGATAATACAAATGCAAACAAATGTCATAAAGACCACAATGAATGTTCCCCACTTGATCCAGCTCAAGTACAAAATGAGTAAAATCCGATTAAAAGGATAAAACCAAGGGGGCCCTCAACGGCACAGGTGATAGCTAATCACTTACAATGAGGGTGCAAATGAATTTGCAAACATTCCAATCACAATCAAATCAATCACAAAACAATAGGAAATAATGCATTGCTATATCACAATCATCATATTCAAGAATTATTCTTTACTCAATTAGTTATATAAAAGATACATAAGGGTAATACCTAAACATACCAAACATATTAGCATGTTTAAAGGAGTCAAATGGTCCAAAACTAAGCATTTTAAGCCTAGGAAACAGATTGAAACACGGCCTGGCCGTGCTGTATAACACTGGCCGTGTGCCTTCTCGCTGCAGAGCATCAACTTCGGGAATTTTACTAACATATCAAACGAAGTCGGAATTGGGCAAACGACCACTCATTGGAAAGCTTAGGATGTATAGTTTATGAATATAATTTTTATTTTGGAAGATAACCATCAGATTAGTGCAGTTTTAATAAACAATCCACTGGTGTCAGAAAACAGGACAGCATTCATACCTGAACTTGTAAATTCTATATCTAATTCAATTCTTAACATTTTCAAGTGATTCGTATGCCTAAAATGAAGCCCCTCATGTCTAGTTTACACAGAAACAAAAATAATTTCAATCCAAGGTCTATAGAGAGAGTTATACTCGAAATACCAGAGGCAGTCTTAAGATGCATGTTCACTAGGTTGTAACCCAAACTTCTACTAAGTTCTACATCAAACTCTCACTCAAAAATCTCCATCTTAGACCAGCTAAGCCACATGCAAAGGGAGATAAAAACTCTAATGGGGGTCTTATTGGTTTCCCACCACCTAAAGGAGAAGAACTCACCAAATGTAGGAAGATGAGGTTGAAGCTTAAATAACTTTCTGGTTTCCCCTTCTCTAATTCGAGATTCCTTCTTCTACAATTATTAGGGCACTCAGCCTTCCTTGAAATGAAGAAATGACAGCTCCACTCCTCTTCCTCAACAAGATGTAGAGGAAACCTTCAGTTCCTAGCACCTTCAAGCTTCCTTCTTCCCTTCTCAAGCTCAAGCCCTAGCTCATCTCCTTCATCTTCTCTTCCTCTTCTTTTGTCCTTTGTTCAGAAAATTTAGTGTGAAGAGAGAAAATGAGGGATGGTGGCGAGACCTAGAGGGAATTAAAGGGCTGGACAAATGCTTTTACCATTATACCCTCACTCAAGTTCTAGTTTCACAACTTTCCCTACTAGTGACACCTCTAGTTTTATGATTCACACCCCAACATATACTACTCTATTAATTACTAAGCAAGCATTGGGATCCCAATTTAAGAAGCTAACTAATTAAATTAGGCAAATTAAGCAATTTAAGCAAATCATACAATTATGCAAATTATACAAATTAGGCAATTTTGGGGGGATGTTACACATATCATTAATGAATTACAAATATCAGTCAAACGAGTTGCACCAAATAGCTAGCATGAGGATGTAAGGTTCATGATCATTTTAGTTTTAAAACTCTATTCAGAAGAAATACATTTCAAACCAACACTAATTGTAAGGGGAGATAATGTGATTTGAGTAAGGAAGGATGCTTGAACCCCCATCAATTTAAATTCTTCCACATTCCCTTACCCTCACTTATGCATTACAAAGCTTAACTTGATACTTTACTCATCAATAATTCATAATCAAACAATATAATCCTTAAAGTCATCATGCTTTGAAGGTGACATACCCTTCAATCAAACCATAGCACTAACTATGACCACAATATACATAAATCTAATTAATCTTGAAAGATTAAAAACAAATCCATGAGCCAATCTAAAGGCTCATGGCTCCAAATACCAAATTGACAAGAATACTCTTTGAAGACATATCACAAACACCCTAAAGGCCCACAAGCCATACCAAGGCAACATAAATTGGGGTTCTTTCAACAACCCCAAATCATCAAAATTTGCATCAAGGTCAAGAACTGTAACGACCCGTTTCCGGACCGCTACCGAGCTCAACATACCGAGCTCGAGTTACCGAGCTCAACATACCGAGCTCGAGTTACCGAGCTCAACACACCGAGCTCAAGATACCCTGTATGCGATGTGTTTTAAAATCATACTCTTGTGCCCTTTAGAAAAGTACGGTCTATTATTATTTATAAAACCAGCTCGTGCACATCAGAGTAATTACAGCTTTTCGAAAACATGGTGCAACTAAGACACAAGACATAAATTCTAATAAAACATACATGCATAATATACATATATACCACTCGAAATGATAATGTATACAAAATACAGAGTAGTAAATGTACAAAGAGAATACACCTAAGGTATGACGACTTCAAGAGAGCAATCATACCCTGGGGGTACTTCCGGCAGACACCCACGCAGGGGGCTGCTCCAAAAGTGAAACCACCAGTCTACCCTGTGCTCAAAATGACAAAACATCACCCGTCCCAAACTGGTCACAGCCACTGTACACAAAAGTCATATAACAGCTACCCCAAGAAACATAACATAAACAAAGCCAATCACGACAAATAGAGGTCGTCGCCCTGATCCTCGTCGAGCTCCTCCTCGCCATCATCTGCTGCCGCCGAGTTCCTCGCACTCGACATCGCCTGGTAACCGTCATGGATTGAAGGTACCACGGAAAGGTCAACTTCTCAACAAATCAAGATAATCCAGGCATAAAGAAATAAGTAAACAACAAAGTATAACATTCACCAAGCGTGACTTGACCATCTCACTCTAGACTCGACTCTTATTAGAATATCGCCGAGTCCATCCCCAACCGACGCAATAGGTAAGCGGTGGCCCAACCCCAAACCGATACCATGCATTAATCAAGAGGTCCAACCCCAAAGCGATAATGCGACGCCTAGTCAATCTCCGTAAACAAAAGGGGACCTAGCACCCTTAGTTATCCGGTCACGGCTCAAAGCGTCATACGACTCGCCTAGCTCTCTCACTCGATGATTAGCTCGCCGCAGTCAAGGAGTGGCACATAAAATTACTTGATCACATATCAAATAAAGAGAGCATGCTTAACATGAAGAAAACACAATTCAATCATTTAAGCAATAAAACAATCTGCATGGAGAAAACGCAATTCAACAGGCAATACACAATTCACAACATATAAAATAAAGCCTTAATAATGTCTAAGAGTTGCCCTTACCGAACTCCAAGCTAACGCTGCTCGACAACGACCTCAACACGGCTGTCTTCAAACGAGCTCGACAACGACTTCTCTCACTCGATCTCGACACGTACGGCTCTTAGTCGACCTCGGTTTCGTGTTCTCGTACACCCTGATCTCCTTGCAGCACGATCTCGGAAATCACACTGCCTAATACGAGTACAACTTAGTTCGATCTATGGGTTCTAATAACACTTAGCTCTCATTATCCCAATCTTAACCACAACTCAAATAAACATTAAAACTTAAGAACTCAAACAAACACAACCTGAACTCAAACATTACAAAATAACTCCTTTTCTTCTAAAATTTTATTAAAACATCTTTCATACATCATCAGACAAAGCCATTTTTCCTAAGTACTAATTCAAGCTTAAAATCAAGTAATACCTTAAGCATAACTTAATCAAAATCTAAGTTTATATTTCTTAAAAATATTTTCGTCATGGTCCAGCAATTAAAATAAGACCATAACCACTTATGTTAAAATTTAAAACTCAAAAAGAAATCAACACAAGCCAAGTAGGGAGGGTTTTGGGCACTACTCACTTGCAGAAAACTGAGGAAACAATTTGTTTTTCAAGCTCAAATAATTGGTTAGAAAGGTAGGAAATGTCATGAAGAAGAAAACCTATCAATATGACATGAGTTGAAAGCATAAAAACTAGCTAAAATAGAGAGAAGAAGTAGCGCTAACAGTAACATGAAAGGAAATAAAATCATGTTTTTCATACCTCCACAGATGGTCAAGATGGTGATATAGGTCGAGAATATGATAAGAAACAAGGTTGCTGAAGAAAGTTTATGCAGAAGCTCAACGAACTCAAGGTTCTTCAATGGAGGTTGGAGAAGAGGAGGAAACTGTGAGAAGAAGAAAGAAGAAAATAGAAAGTGAGGATTTGAGGCGGCTGATCGTGATATTTATGTAGGTGGAGGAAACTAATCATGATACTTATCTACAGCTGGTGGAAAAGAAAAAGTTTGGTCTTATCTCCCTTAAACAAAAGTTAATTACAAGAAAACCATTTTAAAAGAATTTATCTTTCATAAAACCACAAATAAGCGACACCTGGATTTTAAAGTAAGATATTAATCCAAACAACAAGACTAACCCATCTAATCTGTCCTCTCTCATAATCACAACAAAACATACTAATTAACACTACATAATATTCGTAAAAATACGAGTATTATCATCTCGACACGATGTCGACCAAGGTGCTTGTGCAAGCGCACAAGGCTCTAACACGAGTTCGTGCACGCGGCCTCCTCAGTTCGACATGCGACCTCCTCAGCTCGATGCAGCGACCTCATCATTTCGACATATGACCTTGGCGCACGCGATCTTGGCACGGGATCTCATCACGAGGTCTCAGATGCGAGGTCTCGACACGAGATCTCGGCGAGGTCTCGATCGGCGATCTAATACAAGGTCGATCTCGTCCTCGGGTGTTACAATCTCTCCTCTAAAAAAATTTAGTCCTCGAAATTGTAAATAAGATTCTTACCGCGGAAAAGTTAAGTGCGAGTCTTCATCTTCTCTTCCAGCTCCCAAGTCGCATCTCGGTCTTACGATCCCACAACTTTGACAAGTTGAATCTCTTTGTTCATCGCTTGGCTTTCCGGTCAGCGATCCTTACTGGTGATGCTTGAAAGATAGGTCGTCCTTGATTGAATCATATCCGGTTCGATAACATGAGAAGAATTCGAAAATATACTTTAAATGGCGGGAGGCGTGAAAGACATCATGTATGTTCGACAAGAAGGGTGGCAAGGCAATCGATATGCCTTTGGACCAATACGACGAAGAATCGATAAGGTCCAATAAATTTAGGGGTAAGTTTCTTGGATTTGATCGGCTCGACCAACTCCGGTAGTGGGGTAACTCTTAGAAATACATGCTCTCCTTCCTCGAACTCGAGTGGTCGGCGTCTTTGGTGCATAACTTTTACATCGACTTTGAGACATTCGCATCCTGTCTACGATCAAGCGGATCTTCTCCGTAGTCTGTTTGGATCATATCTGGTCCTACAATGTAACTCTCGCCATCCTGGTACCAACAAAGAGGCGTCTGACACTTCCGTCCATATAGTGCTTCAAAAGGTGCCATTCCAATACTTGCATGGAAACTGTTATTATAAATGAACTCCACCAATGGTAAGACATCGTCCCAACTTCCTCGGTGGTCTAACGTACACGCTCGCAACAAATCCTCAAGCGATTGGATCGTTCTCTCAGTTTGACCGTCAGTCTGAGGATGATATGCCGAGCTAAGCCTGAGCTCGGTTCCCATCGCTTCTTGCAATTCCCTCCAAAAATGAGACGTGAATTTCGGATCTCGGTCCGACACGATCGAAGAGGGTATACCATGCAGTCGTACTATCTCCGCGACGTAGATCTCGGTCAGCTTTTCCACGTTGTATGTCGACCTCACTGGTAAGAAATGAGCAGATTTGGTCAATCGGTCGACGATCACCCAAATCGAATCATTCTTCTTCTGCGTCTTCGGTAAACCTACAACGAAATCCATGGAAATACTATCCCATTTCCATACCGATGCGTCAGCGATTGTAGCATTCAGCGGTCGTTGGTGCTCCACGCCCGGCTTCGACACGTTAAACACGGCTACGTGCTACGACCACTTGCTTCTTCATTCCGGACCACCAAAAATGCTTCTTCAAGTCTTGATACATCTTCGTAACTCCTGGATGAATACTAAAATTGCTCTTATGCGCTTCATCAAGTATTAACTTTCTCAGCTCTGCCACATTAGGTACACACACTCGGCCATTGCACCTTAAAATGTTGTCCGTTCCGACTTGGAATTCTGTCGTTTTCCCTTGCGCTATCAACTGGACCTTTTCTTGCAGGAGCTCGTCATGAACCTGCTGGTCTCGGATCTCGTCCAACAATCATTAGAAATGGTAAGCATACCAAATCTCGACTTCCCTGGTGAAACTTCCACATTCAACTTCAAGTCTCGAAACTTCTCGATCATCTCCAACTCCTTGATCATCATTCTTTGAGACTAAGGCGCTCTTTACGCTCAATGCATGCGCTACTACGTTAGCCTTCAGGGATGGTATTCCAACGTAAAGTCGTAGTCCTTGAGAAATTCCATCCATCTACTTGGCGCATGTTGAGCTCTTTCTGATCGAACAAGTACTTCAAGCTCTTGTGATCGCTGAAAACAGTAAGAGTGCTCCCATAAAGATAGTGTCTCCATATCTTCAGCGCGAAAACCACCGCTGCCAGCTCCAAATCGTGAGTAGGGTAGTTTCTCTCGTGGATCTTAAGTCTTGAAGCATAAGCTACCACTTTCAGATGTTGCATCGACGCATCCCGATCCCTGGTGTGACGCATCACAATACACCTCGTAAGGCTCTTCGGGTTGAGGCAAAATCAACACAGTATTGCCGTCAAAAGCTCCTTCAGTCTTTGAAAACTGGATTCACACTCCTCGGTCCAAGCAAAAGGTTGATCCTTCCTCGTAAGTCGTGTAAGAGGCGCGACAATCTTCGAAAAACCTTCAATGAATCTTCGATAATAGCCTGCTAAGCCAACAAAACTTCTGATCTCGGTAACCGTCTTCGGTTGTTCCCACGCTAACACAGCCTCAATCTTAGTGGGATCCACAGCTATCCCTTCTTTGGAAATCACGTGTCCAAGAAAATTCACCTCTTCAAGCCAAAATTCACACTTGGACGAGTTCGCATAAAGTTGCTTCTCACGCAATATCTGTAGTACTCGACGTAAGTGTTCTTCGTGCTCTTCTCGGTTCTTCGAATAGATCAATATGTCGTCGATGAACACTACAACGAACTGATCCAAAATGAATGGAAAATCCTATTCATATAGTCCATAAACACGGTGGCGCATTTGTCACTCAAGCGGCATCACTAAGTACTCATAATGCCCATACCTAGTCCTGAACGCATTTGTTTTGGAGACATCTTCCGCCTTCACGCGAATCGATGGTAGCCCGAGCTTCAAGTCTATCTTGGAAAACATCGCCGCTCCACGAAGTTGATCCATCAAGTCGTCAATACGGGGTAACGGATACCGGTTCTTCACAGTAGCCTTGTTGAGTTGACGATAGTCCACGCACAGTCTGGATCATCCATCCTTCTTCTTGACCAACAACACTGGAGCTCCCCACCGTGACACGCTCGGTCGTATGAATTGCTTTGACTCCAAATGCTCAACTGGGACATTAGTTCCTTCATCTCGGCGAGGAGACATCCTGTAGGCGCTATTGAAATAGGTCTGTCCCTGGAATCGGTCGATGGAGAACTTCGACCTCTCGCCTGGTGGTAACCCTGGCACGTCTTGAAGCGTCCTCAAAGTCACACACCAGCGATACATTCTTCACTTCGATCTTTGGGAAAATTACGAACTAGCCGGATACATGTATTCCCAGTTCCTTCTTTCAAAAGAAACTCCAATACGTTCAGAAAGATAATTGGAAACTCCAAGGTCTGGAAAAATTACAGTTTTACGGGCACAGTCCAAGAGGACATGGTGGTATGACAACCAATCCATCCCGAGGATGACATCTAATCCCTTAAGAGGCAAACAAACCAAATTGACCACAAACTTTCTACTCTGAATAACCAATACACAATTAAGACATGCAGTGCTGGTAACTAAGGTTTTAGCAGCTGGGGTCGTAACTACCAATTTGAACGGTAAAGCAGTCACAGTCAGATTCAAATGGTTCACACAATCAGAAGAAATAAAGGAATGGGTTGCACCCGAATCAAAGAGAACAGATAAGGGTTTACCCTCTATCTCACATTCGCCTTGGATAAGATCATCCGCTTGCTCTGCTTCCTCGCCGCTCATGCAGAAAACTCTGCCTTTAGCTACCTGACGCTTCTCTTTTGCCTTCACCGCATGCATTGCCGGTTCAGCTTTAGGTGTGGGACAATCCTTGGCAAAATGCCCTGGCTTCCTACAGTTGTAGCACACATCCTCCTTCTGAGTATAGTTATTCGCATAATGTCCCGTCTTTCCACAACGGAAACAAGTCTCCTCGACGCCAGTCTGATTTCCACTCCTCGCTCCCTGGGTCATCGGACGATACTGTCCTCTATTGTTGTTGTTCCCCTGAGGTCGGCTGTAAGGCTTCTTAAGTTGCTTTCCTTTCTGTGCAAATCTCTGTCCCAGGCCCTGAGGTCTCATTGGTCCACCTGGGCCAGTCTTCTTCTTGTGGCTTCTTACTCCTTCTACCTCGACACAGCGATCTATCAGCTCTTGGAGGTTTCGAATCCTCAATGATACCACTGACTTCTGGATATCAAATCTCAGACCTCGTTGGAACCTCTCACTTAACCATCTTTGGTCAGCTCGGTCACTAAATGGACTGAAGTACCTTGCCAGTGACTCGAACTTGGCTGCATACTCGGACACTGTCGAGCTGCCTTGCTGCAATTGAAGAAACTCTTGCTCTTTTTCAGCTCGTGCAGTATCTGGGAAGTACTTGTCCATGAACCTTCCACGAAAAAGCTCCCATGTCATCTCACGACGTTCTGCTATAAATGTTTGCTTCACTCCTTTCCACCAATATTCTGCATCTCCCAGTAGCAGATAGGTGGCGTAGTCTACCTTTACGTTATTCGGGCAATGGAGTGCCTCGAAGATCTTCTCGATCTCTTGCATCCAAAGATCAGCTTTATCTGGATTTGGCTCACCGTAGAACTTCGGTGGGTCATGCTTCCTAAAGTCGGCCAATCCTCTCGCTTCAGCATTTCGCTCTGCTCGTTGCTGTTGCTGCAAATTCTGCTGGGTCAACGCTGCCGTCTGTTGAGCCATCGCGTTAGACTGTTGAGTCGCAGCAGCTGATTGCTGAGCCATGGCTGCCGCCATCTCGGTCATAGCTTGAATCGCTCGTTCCATGTCGACGTTCTCAGGTACAGCCGTCGTATCCCTACGAGGTGGCATTAGATTCCACAAAGTTCAAAACCCTGTCAGAATCTCACAACAAGGATGTGTTAAAACACACTGCTTCAATCAAGAAACAGTTCAAACAAATTTTTCAAGCAATAAGTGCTTCACTTAATCAAACAGCAATCAACATAGTGCAATTAGGTACCCAACACATATATATATCCCGACATAGTGACCAGTCCAAATTTCCTATGCACAGCTCGGTCAGAACCGAACTGCTCTGATACCAACATTGTAACGACCCGTTTCCGGACCGCTACCGAGCTCAACATACCGAGCTCAACACACCGAGCTCAAGATACCCTGTATGCGATGTGTTTTAAAATCATACTCTTGTGCCCTTTAGAAAAGTACGGTCTATTATTATTTATAAAACCAGCTCGTGCACATCAGAGTAATTACAGCTTTTCGAAAACATGGTGCAACTAAGACACAAGACATAAATTCTAATAAAACGTACATGCATAATATACATATATACCACTCGAAATGATAATGTATACAAAATACAGAGTAGTAAATGTACAAAGAAAATACACCTAAGGTATGACGACTTCAAGAGAGCAATCATACCCTGGGGGTACTTCCGGCAGACACCCACGCAGGGGGCTGCTCCAAAAGTGAAACCACCAGTCTACCCTGTGCTCAAAATGACAAAACATCACCCGTCCCAAATCTGGGTCACGACATTTGTACACAAAAAGTCATATAACTACCCCAAGAAACATAACATAAACAAAGCCAATCACGACAAATAGAGGTCGCCGCTCGATCCTCGTCGAGCTCCTCCTCGCCATCATCTCGCTATCGAGTTCCTCGCACCTCGACATCGCCTGGGTAGCAGTCATGGATTGAAGGTACCACGGGAAAGTGGTCAACTTCTCAACAAATCAAGATAATCCAGGCATAAAGAAATAAGTAAACAACAAAGTATAACATTCACCAAACGTGACTTGACCATCTCACTCTAGACTCGACTCTTATTAGGAATATCGCGGCGAGTCCATCCCCAACCGGCGCAATAGGTAGCGGCGGTTCAACCCCAAACCGATACCATGCATTAATCAGCGGTCCAACCCCAAATCGATAATGCGACGCCTAATCAATCTCCAGTAAACAAAGGGACCTAGCACCCTTAGTTATCCGGGTCACGGCTCAGCGTCATACGACTCGCCTAGCTCTCTCACTCGATGATTAGCTCGCTTGATCAGGAGTGGCACATAAAATTACTTGATCACATATCAAATAAAGAGAGTATGCTTAACATGAAGAAAACACAATTCAATCATTTAAGCAATAAAACAATCTGCATGGAGAAAACGCAATTCAACAGGCAATACACAATTCACAACATATAAAATAAGCCTTAATAATGTCTAAGAGTTGCCCTTACCGAACTCCAAGCTAACGCTGCTCGACAACGACCTCAACACGGCTGTCTTCAAACAAGCTCGACAACGACTTCTCTCACTCGATCTTGACACGTACGGCTCTTAGTCGACCTCGGTTTCGTGTTCTCGTACACCCTGATCTCCTTGCAGCACGATCTCGGAAATCACACTGCCTAATACGAGTACAACTTAGTTCGATCTATGGGTTCTAATAACACTTAGCTCTCATTATCCCAATCTTAACCACAACCCAAGTAAACATTAAAACTTAAGAACTCAAACAAATACAACCTGAACTCAAACATTACAAAATAACTCCTTTTCTCTAAAATTTTATTAAAACCTCTTTCATACATCATCAGACAAAGCCATTTTTCCTAAGTACTAATTCAAGCTTAAAATCAAGTAATACCTTAAGCACAACTTAATCAAAATCTAAGTTTATATTTCTTAAAAATATTTTCGTCATGGTCCAGCAATTAAAATAAGACCATAACCACTTATGTTAAAATTTAAAACTCAAAAAGAAATCAACACAAGCCAAGTAGGGAAGGTTTTGGGCGCTACTCACTTGCAGAAAACTGAGGAAACAATTTGTTTTTCAAGCTCAAATAATTGGTTAGAAAGGTAGGAAATGTCATGAAGAAGAAAACCTATCAATATGACATGAGTTGAAAGCATAAAAACTAGCTAAAATAGAGAGAAGAAGTGGCGCTAACAGTAACATGAAAGGAAATAAAATCATGTTTTTCATACCTCCACAGATGGTCGAGATGGTGATATAGGTCGAGAATATGATAAGAAACAAGGTTGCTGAAGAAAGTTTATGCAGAAGCTCAACGAACTCAAGGTTCTTCAATGGAGGTTTGGAGAAGAGGAGGAAACTGTGAGAAGAAGAAAGAAGGAAATAGAAAGTGAGGATTTGAGGCGGCTGATCGTGATATTTATGTAGGTGGAGGAAACTAATCATGATACTTATCTACAGCTGGTGGAAAAGAAAAAGTTTGGTCTTATCTCCCTTAAACAAAAGTTAATTACAAGAAAACCATTTTAAAAGAATTTATCTTTCATAAAACCACAAATAAGCGACACCTGGATTTTAAAGTAAGATATTAATCCAAACAACAAGTCTAACCCATCTAATCTGTCCTCTCTCATAATCACAACAAAACATACTAATTAACACTACATAATATTCGTAAAAATACGAGTGTTATCATCTCGACACGATGTCGACCAAGGTGCTTGTGCAAGCGCCTGAGAGGCTCTAACACGAGTTCGTGCCGCAGCGGCCTCCTCGATTCGACATGCGACCTCCTCATTTCGATGCGCGACCTCATCATTTCGACATATGACCTTGGCACGCGATCTTGGCAAGGGATCTCGTCCACGAGGTCTCGATGACGAGGTCTCGACACGAGATCTCGGCGAGGTCTCGATACGACGTCCTAATACGAGGTCGATCTCGTCCTCAGGTGTTACAAGAACCGACAACCAAGACATGAAATGAAGGTAATCAACCTAATAATGGGTTTTTAAAGGTTCCCAATTTCTATATGAAATAATCCCTAAAAGGAAACTCACATTGGTTGTTTGGAGAACAAAACCCTGACTTTGGGTGTTGATGGAGATGAAGAAGGTAGTTAAGAACTCTTGATCCTACTCTTCCTTTTCCTTTCTTTCTTCTCTCCTTTGCTCGAGCTCCATCTCTGTCCCTCGAGCTCCCTCTTTGCCCGATCTCTCTCTTGGTCCGTGCCCCTCTCTCTCTCTCTCGTTCTGCAACAAGGTGGTGCGCCACCCTGCGCCGGAGCAGCCGCAGCTCCTCCCCTCTCCTCTCCTTCATCATCATCGCGGCCTCTCTCTATTTCCCCTTCTCTTCTTATCCTTTCTTTCTCTTTTCTTCTTTCCTTTTTTTCCTGCTTCTGTTCAAAATAAAAGGGAGGGGAAGAGAGATTGAGAGATTGCTAAGGTGGAATTAAGTGAAATGGGGTGTATGGTGGGGTAATGGTGTGGAATTTTACTAAAATAGGACTTATAGGTCTCTTTCTAAATTTCTTAATTATTCTTAGGTCCCTAATTAAACATTGGGTAATTTAATCCATAAAAATTACACAATAATAATTAGTCCCATATTTCCTAAATCCTTGGGTAAAATTACCACTTTACCCCCGAGAACCAAATTTATTTTAAAGTACTAATTTAAAGAAAATTTGGGATGTTGCAATTTCAGTCGCTGTGTTTTTTTAATTGCACTTTTGGTCCCCCAAATCGTGGATTGTGCATTTTTTGTCCCAAAAATCTTGGATTTTAGGAAGGCGTGGGACCCAAAGTGCAAAAAAAATCCATGATTTTGTGGGACCAAAAGTGCATTTAAAAAGTATGGGATCAAAATTGCCAAATTGAGAAAGTTGGGGGCCAAAAATACAATTAAACCTATTTTAAAATAGTATATTTATAAAATTTGAAATTTATTATCTCGCACATCCGTGTGTTGCACGATAGTGATATTTTAAAGGAAGTGCTTAGGTCACACTAAATTCTATTAGTTTGTATAAATTGATATGTTTAATTTAATTTATATATATGTATATATAATTACATAATTATCTGATTAATTCTAATTGTTTACGTACCAAATAATTTATTGATTAAAATTTGAATATTTGAATAACATAGATATTATTCATGGATAGTGTAAAAAAAAAACTCATTGCTATATGTCAAGTGTAACGACCCGTTCGATCGCTACAGAGCTCAATATACCGAGCTCGAGTTCTGAGCTCAACACACCGAGCTCAACTAAACCTATATGAGATGTGTTTTAAAGGGAAACTTTTGTGCCTTTTAAAAATACGATATATTTTTTTTTTATAAAACCAACTCGTGCACATCAGAGTAATTACAGCTTTTCGAAACATGGTGCAACTAAGACACAAGACTTAAATTCTAATAAAACATACATGCATAACATACATATATATATCACTCAAAATAATAATGTATACAAAATACAGAGTAGCAATGTATAAAGAAAATACACCTAAGGTACGACGACTTCAAAAGAGCAATCATACTGGGTACTTCCAGACTCCCACGCAGGTTTGCTCCAAAGTAGACCGCTACCACCTGTAGCAATAAAACATAACCGGCCCAAACTGGTCACGACATACTACTCCAAAAGAAAAACAAGGTACAGCCATAAAAACAAACATCCAACAAACATAATCAATCACGACAGATAGAGGTCGTCACTCGGGTCCTCGTCGAGCTCCTCCTCGGCATCGTCTACTATCGAAGTTCCTCGCGCTCGACATCGCCTGGGTAACCGTCATGGATTGAAGGCACCACGGGAAAGGGTCAACTTCTCAACAATTCAAGATAAGCTCGACATAAAGGATATAAGCAAACAGCAAAGTATAACATTCACCGACGTGACTCGACCATCTCACTCTAACTCGACTCGACTCTTATTCCGGAATATCGTCAGCAGGTCCATCCCCAAACTGACGTAATAGGTAAACGGCAGGTCCATCCCCAAACCTAATTCCATACATTAATCAGCAGGTCCATCCCCAAACTGATAATGCTACAACGCCTAGCCAATCCACCATAAACAAAAAGGGGACCTAGCACCCTCGATTATCCGGGTCGGCTCAAAACGTCATACGACTCCTAGCTCTCTCACTCGATGATTAGCTGCCGCATGTCAAAGAGTAACACAACTTACTTGATCACATATCAAATAAAGAGAGCATGCTTAACATGAAGAAAACGCAATTCGACATTTAAGCAATAAAACATTCTGCATGAAGAAACACAATTCGACAGCAATACACCATTCACAACATATATTCAATCACATATCAAATACATGCAAAAACCCAATCATATCACAACATATTAAGCTCGACACATACACAATAACATAAACACGTAGAATATGAAGTGCCCTTACGCTAGCATACTATGAAAGTATTAATGTGAAGTGCCCTTACCGAACTCAAGTTAATGTTGTTCGACAACGACCTCGACACACTGTCTTCAAATGAGCTCGACAACGACTTCTCTTACTCGATCTTGACACGGCTGTCTTCAACGAGCTCGACAACGACTTCGACACGTACCGTCCTCAATCGACCTCGACACGTACGCTTCTCAGCCTGGATTCCGCTGCTTCCACGTCCTCGGATTCGCTCTCCCGTACACCTCGATTCGGAAATCACTCGATCTCGGGAATCAGACTTCCTAAAACAAACACAACTCAGTTCGATCTATGGGTTCTAATACACTTAACTCTCTTCCCAAACTTAACCACAACCCAGAAAATATAAAACTCAAGAACTTGAATATATTTTTCCTCTAACACAAAGTTAGGGTTTTCGATCAAAAGTTCATGAAAAAGGTTATCGATGCTTCAACAGATAGATCGACAACAACAACAACCAGAAGCAACAAGCGAAAAACAAGAAATCGAAACAAACCAAAAATGAAGAGTTTCGGAGCTGGATTGCAGAAAAAGCGAGAGGAAGAAAATTTGTTTTACAAGCCCAATTAATCGGTTAGAAAGATAGGTAATATCGTGAAGAAGAAAACCCATCAATTTGACATGATTTGGAAGCATAAAACTAGCTAAAAATGGAAGGAAAAAGTAGCGCTAAACAGTAGCACAAAGGAAAAGAAAAATCTGTTCTTCATACCTCAGTGGTGATGGTCGAGCAGGCGAGATATGTCGAGAAGATGATGATGAACAAGATTGATGAAGAAAATTTGTGCAGAATCTCGATGGAACTCAAGGTTTCTTCGATGGAAGTTCTGGAGAAAAACAACGAAACTTCGAGGCGAGAAGGAAGGAAGAAGAAAGAAGAAAAGAGAAATGAGTATCCGAGGGAATCGGTCGTGGTATACAATTTGGTGAGAAAAAGGGTATAATCGTAACTTCAGCTATAAGATGCCAATCCCATCAATCATTCTACCCGTCTAATCGTTCCTCTCATAATTACCCTCTACTGGCCGGTCCAACGGTCTAGACACCACGGCGAACGGCAAGCCGACAAGATAATTATTACAAACAATATAATAATAACGCTGAATAACGTTCGAAAGAATACGAGTTATCATCTCGACACGATGTCGACAAGGGTGCTCGGGCAAGCGTACAAGGCTCTAACACGAGTTCGTGCCGCGCGGCCTCCTCGATTCGACATGCGACCTCCTCAGCTCGGTCTGCGACTTCATCACCTCGACCCGCGACCTCCTCATTTCGGCTCGGCTAGTGCACGCGGTCTCCTCATCTCGGAATCGACCTCGGCAAACGATCTTGGTACGGGATCTCGACACAAGGTCTTGGTCGAGGTCTCGATACGTCGTCCTAATACGATGTCGATCTCGTCCTCAGGTGTTACATCAAGCAACCAAAACATGAATGTATAGAATTTTATTTTTTATTTTTTTAGATTAATTGACCAAAAACATTTTCAATTTTCATATACAACTTAAAACCAAGAACCAACAGGTTAGAATCATTTCATCAAAAAAAAAAAAAAAAGGTGAGAATCATGAATTCTTGAGTTTAAACCAAAATTCTATATTTTTTTCTGCATCAATACGTGTGCTGGCAAAACTAAACAACATTAATCTCAAAAAAAAAAACTAAAAAACACTAATATGTTTTGACTATGTGTCAAAACCCTATTTGGTACACATTAATCAGATGAAGTAGTAATCGATAACTAAATTAAATTTAGATACCTACTTTAAGTAGGATAAATCCCTAAACTACCTAGAAACAAAAAATCAACGTAAATTTTAATTTCTAAATACTAATAAAAACATTATAATTCTCCATTGGATAAGTCTAATCACTCCTCTGGCCTAGGAGGGCGATTCAGATCGAAAGGTCGGGCATTAGGAGATTGGTTCAAGTTAAAAGATTGACGCTGAGCATTTGGTTGTTGACGCTGAGCATTTGGAGGTTGACGCTGAGCATTTGGAGGTTGACGTCGCACGTTTGGATTTGGTGGTGGCTATTCGCTGGATTCTAATATCCAATTCGGATGATGTTGTTCAATAACATGCACTGCTAAAGCCTGTGCAGATGAAAAACACATGCCACACTCATCACATGTGACGTTCATGATGTAAAAAATTTGGGCAAAGAAAACAAAATTTCGCAATATATTTTGGAAGCTAATGACTGATATAAAGTAGGAGCTGGTAGGGTTTAGGACAAAAGAAATAAGATGAATAGCAATTTATATAGTTGAGTGAAGAAAAAAGTTGAACTTGGTGTTAGGTGGGTTTCCTCCTAAGTGGGACCCATGAGATATGATGTTGTGTTGTTTATTTGTCAAATATGTGGAAGATATGGTGCAGATATGCTTTTCTAATAAAAAGAGGAAACAAAGAAATATGGAATATTTACAAAGAGGAATACTGGAGGCCTCGGATTTTGTTCTCTATTGCTGGGGGTATTGGAGTGCCAATTGCACTAGATGAGGCAACCATTAACAAAACTTATGGTCATTTTGCTCGGGTTTTAGTTGATTTGGATCTTAAAGAAGTTCTTCGTGATCATATTTTGGTAGAAAGACTGGATTATGCCTTCAATGTTCAGCTTGAATATGAGAAGTTGCCACCTTTTTGTAATTTATGCAACTCAATTGGTCATTCTAATTCTAATTGCAAAAGGCATGGTCACACCTCATTTGGATGCTCGTAAGCCTAAAATGAATGATAAACAATTTCTTTGGGGTCGTAGAAAAGCGGTGATAGAGGAAAAGAAACCAATAAGAATCCAGGTGGTTGAAGTTTCGCACAAGAGCCATGATAAAGGCAAGGGAATTGATATACGTGGGTCATATTCCCATTTTCGATTGCTGTTGAGTAGAGCACATTGGCACATCAAATGCTATTATAGTTGAAAAGGTAAATGCTAACCAAGATGATTTAGTTGGAATTATTAATGTTCCATTTGTTGTCACAGTGCGAGTTAATCCCAATCCATTGTTGGGGCCTCGCCAAATCAAAATTGCGAAAATGTTGCACCTAGTGCCGTGGCAAAGGGCAATCGACACTCAGGTGATGCCACAGGAGGATCCAAAGAATTTGTTCCTATAGCGGATGCGGGTTTGCATTCGCAAGGTAAGGTTGATTTAACTTTTAATGTGGTTAATTCAATTGATGACACTATAGTGCAGATTCCCTAGATCGTAATGATGATGCACGATTGACTCGATTGTGGAAATTTCTAGTGCAACACTTGCTGTTGTGCAGCCGCCTAATGTCAAGGAAACTATAATTCCTATGGATAACTACACCAATACTAATATCGCTCATGATATGAGGCTAATTGGTAGGCTTTGGGGTGATATGGATCCTGATATTGAGGAATTGGATGAGGAAATTGATATGGAAACACCTACTTTTGCCTCAGTGCAGCCTGTTGGGTCTGCTTCAAAGTATTTAGAGGATGCTCCAGGTAATGTTTCCAATGAATTCATTACATTCTCTCTAAGTCCGCAAAGAAGAAAGCGAAAAAGAAGGCAAACAGCACTAAGGTCAGCCAGATACCAAACCCGTTCTAGGGAGGTCCTCGAAACTTTGCTTAATGAAGATCCTTTATTGGAATTGTAGGGGTTTGCTAACCACGATACTGCATCGATGCTCAAAAAGTTACGCAATCTTCATAGACCAGGACTTGGTTTTTACCACGAACCGTGGATTTCTTTTACGATGTTAACCCTTCTTTTGGAGGAATATTAGTTGCGACCCCTTGTGAATAATAATGAGTTTACGCTTTGTCTAGTCTTTGGTGCTTATGCTCGAATCAGATAGCTCCTACAGTCATTAGTAACACTAGTCAACAGATTTCGCTTTCTATTAACATTGATGGTCAGGTCACTTATGTTTGTGGTGTTTATGCTAGCACTTCTTATTTGGTTCGTAGAAGGCTTTGGACAGATCTATTCAATTTGCAGGCTTCTAATCCCGGTCCTTGGAGCTTCATCGGTGACTTTAATTCTGTTTTGGGAGCTCATGAAGTCAAAGGATCCAGCCTTCCTACAAAAATTGCCTGTGATGATTTCAAATCCTTTACTGATTGCAGCAATCTTCTTCACGTTCTCACTAGAGGCGCTAAGTTTACTTGGAACAATGGGAGGAGGGGTCGTGCTCTTACTGAAAAACGGCTTGTAGAAGTTTAAACAATGATGCTTGGCTTGATTTTTGGTCGTCCACAACTTGCTCAACTCTGGTTAGAAGCACTTCTGATCATTTTCCTTTGCTCTTGGTTATGAAAAGAGGTAATGTTAGGGCTCAAGCTGCTTTTAAATTTCATAAAATGTGGTTGCAACATGATGATTGTAGCAGACTTGTTAAAGAGGTTTGGAGTAGGAGTGTTGTAGGTTGTCCTATGTTTATCCTCTCTCAAAAATTTAAAGTTTTAAAGAAAGAATTGAAATCTTGGAACAAGCTTGTTTTTGGTAATGTGCATGTCAGAGTAGATACAGCCTTGGCGGCTGTGGAGTCTGTCCAGCATCTCATTGATTCAGCCGGTGCCTGTGACTCTCTTTTGGAGCAAGAGCAGCTAGCCCAAATGGAGCTTCATCAAGCTCTTAGCGCTGAAGAGGAATTTTGGAGAGAAAAATCCAGAATTAATTGGCATTGTCAAGGTGATAGGAACACTAGTTTCTTTCACAAAGTTGCTAAAATCAGGTTTGCTTCTAAGGCTATGACAGTGTTAAAAAATGGCGATGATCTGCTTGATGACCAGGATGACATTGCTGCTCATGTTCTGAATTATTATACTTCTCTCTATGCTAGTCCTAATGCTTGCATTCCCAATGATTTGATTAGCCAGGTTGTACCTTCGATCGTCTCTATTTGTGATAATGCTACTTTGACTGCGGTTCCTTCTATTGATGAGGTTAAAGCTGCTGTTTTTTCCCTCAATGCGGATGGGGCTCCAGGTCCGGATGGATTCAGTGGTTGTTTCTATCAGGCTTTTTGGGATATTATTGGGGCGGATGTGTAAAATTCTGTCAGGCAATTTTTTACTCAAGGGTGGCTTTTGCCTAATATGAATTCTAATTTGGTTGTTTTAATTCCTAAATTTAATGGTGCAGATAGAATTGAAGATTTTAGACCTATTGCTCTGGCCAATTTTCAATTCAAAATTATTACTAAGGTTCTTGCTGACAGACTTGCAGGTATAGCCTCTAAGATTATTTCTCCTCAGCAACGGGGATTCATCAGAGACAGACATATTCATGATTGTATCTGTATTGCTTCTGAAGCAGTCAATCTGTTGGATTATAAAACCTTTGGTGGTAATGTGGCCCTCAAGCTGGACATCAAAAAAGCCTTTGACACTCTGGATTGGGATTTCTTACTGTCTGTGTTGCGTGCTTTTGGTTTCCATGACAAATTTTGCCAGTGGGTTGAAGTTATTCTTCATTCAGCCAAGCTTTCTTTTGCTGTTAATGGTAGACCAGTTGGTTATTTCTCTTGTAAGAGGGGCGTCAGGCAAGGTGACCCTTTATCTCCCCTTCTTTTCTGTATTGCTGAAGATGTTCTTAGCATAGGTATCTCTCATTTGATGTCTTCGGGTACTCTTAAACCTTTTATAGGTCCTAACAATTTTGCAGTCCCCAGTCATGTTCTTTATGCAGATGATGTTCTTGTCTTTTGCAAAGGGACTAAGCGGAATTTGAGGAATCTTATGGCCTTGGTTCGATCTTATGGTCAAGCTTCGGTCGATGGCTTAATATGAATAAATGCAGGTTCTACTCTAGTAATGCCTCGCCTTCCAAAATTGCTCAGCTTGCCAATTTACTGGGATTTGGGGCTGGTCATCTTCCTTTTAATTACCTGGGTGTCCCTCTCTTCAAGGGCAAACCTAAGAGAGTGCATCTTCAACCTATTGCAGATAGAATAGTTAGTAAGTTAGCTACTTGGAAGGGATCTTTGTTAACTATTATGGGCAGAGTTGAGCTAGTCAAATCCGTCATTCAAAGTATGTTACTTTACAGCTTCCACATCTATGCTTGGCCTGTTTCTCTCCTGAACTCCCTGGATCGTTGCATCAGGAATTTCATTTGGGCTGGTGATATTAATATCAGGAAAATTGTTACCGTTGCTTGGGATAAGCTGTGTTCTCCAACTCTTGAAGGTAGCCTTGGGGTTAAGTCGGTAAGAGCTCTCAATGAGGCTTCTCTGTTAAAGCTCAGTTGGGATATGTTATCCTCTAATAATGAGTGGGCTACTTTTTACCGTGCTAGATTCTTCAAGAATAAGAAGCCCATTGTCCGGTATGTTAAATCCTCCATTTGGCTGGGTATCAAATCGCAAATCTCCACTGTCCTGTCTCATTCTATTTGGCAAATTGGTGATGGTACGCTTATTAACTTTTGGCTGGATAATTGGCTATCTACTCCTCTCGTTCAGTTGCTGCAAATTCCTGACAATTTCCATGACCAGCTCTCAGCTTCTGTGGCAGACTTTCTTCATAACAATTCTTGGCATATTCCTAGGAGTATTCTAGACGCCTTTCCTCGGGTTATACGATATTGCCAATGTTACTATCCCTCGGTTTCGAGGATGAGGACGAGATAAATTTGGGTGATTCTAGTTACGCAATCTTTCCTACAAGGAAGCTTATTTGCACATCAAACGAGCCAAGCCGGCGGTGTCTTGGTATAAGATTATCTGGAATGCTTCTATTCCTCCCTCCAAATCTTTTATCTTTTGGCGTCTGATGCATAATCGTATGCCCACGGAGGAAAATTTGAAGTCTAGGGGCTGCGTTTTTGTCTCGGTTTGTAGCCTGTGTTATGCAGCTGAAGAGTCCTCCAATCATTTTTTTCTTTCCTGCAGTTTTGCTAAAGCCCTCTGGGATTGGTTGGCCTCAGTGATCAAGACGAACATTGATACTGCTTCCATTACAGACATTGTGAAGGTCTGTAATCTGAATTGGAGCCCGGAAACTAAGGTTGTCATTGTTTGCTATAATTAACATCTTGTGGGTGATTTGGTTCAAAGAAATAAATTGAAGTTTGATAGCAAGAGAGGTGCCTTCCGAACAGACTAAGAACTTAGTTGTCAGCTCCACTTCTCTCGCAGGTAACACGACTAATTGTTGCATGTCTTCCTCTATGCAGGAATTTGTGGTTCTTAAAGAATTTGATATTAAGGTTCATCCCCTAAAGCGCCTGATATTATCCAAGTTGATTGGATCACTCCCCCTTGTGGTTGGGTCAAAGTCAATACTGATGGGGCAGCTAGAGGATCCCCAGGTCAGGCAGGGGGCGGGGGTATTTTTAGAGACAAGAGTGGTGCTGTTATTGGATGTTTTGCAGACTATTTTGGTATCGTGTTCTCTTTGGAAGCGGAGCTCTTGGCGGCAATGTTTGCTATTGAGGAGGCTAGTCGCAAAGGATGGGTTCGTCTTTGGGTGGAGTGTGACTCTACTCTGGTAGTGCAGGCTTTCAATCGTCCAGCCTTGGTCCCATGGCACTTAAGAAATAGGTGGAAGAATTGCATCCACATCGCTTCATCCATGACTTTCAAGATTTCTCACATTTATAGGGAAGGAAACCACTGTGCTGACAAGTTGGCTTCTTTTGGAGTTTCTTCAAAAGGTTACTCCTGGTGGAATTCTATTCCTTCTTTTATCAGAGAAGATTTTTTCAGGAATAAGTTCGGCCTTCCTAATTTTAGATTTAAATAGTCTTTATGGGTTTGGCTTTTGCCCCCCTTCGTTGTTTTTTCCTTTTTAATAATTGTGTGCTGCAGATGATTGTTAATGTCTTTGGTGCCAACATAGTTGGGATGAAAGACATTATTGTGATGCTTTTGCACACTTTTTTTTTGTTTTTAGGAATGTTAGTTTCCTGTTTATAGGCTGGTTTATTTATCCTATATGTGCCACTATTGTCTTTGTTCATGGGTTTTGGTCTAGTCCCCCCATGTTTTTTTTTGTACATCTTCTTCTCTTTTTTTAAATAAAATTTAGGGAGGAGTACTCTTTTTCCTTCTAGATGTTTTTTCCCCTAAGGAGGGTTTTGCATCAGAAGGTTTTAACGAGGCTCCTTTCCTTTCTTTTGCTCTAAAAAAAAAAAAGATCGAAAGGTCGGGCATTAGGAGATTGGTTCATGTAACATCTCAAAGCCCCTAAGCCTAATTATTAGGAAAATCTTAAGTGATAAATGGATTTAATCCCTGAGGATTAAATATTATCCATATCCTAAATTTAGTAATTTAAAATCAATTTGGAGCCAAAGGGGGTAAAATGGTCATTTTACCCAATGATTTAGGATTTATGGGGCTAATTAATTAGGAGTAGTTTTAGTTGATTAAAATTACCTAAGAATAATTAGGGGTTTTAAATAAGACTTAGAAGTCAAATCTAGCAAAACCTTGACCTAAGCCCCACCATACTCCATGTTCCACTTATTTCCACCCTAGTACCCTTTCTTGGAACCCTATACTCCCTCCATCGTGACCCCCTGTTCCCAAAACACAAAAAGAAGAGGAAGAAAAAAAGGGAAGAAGAGAAAGAAGAGGAGAAGAGGAAGAAAAAAAGGGAAGAAGAGAAAGAAGAGGAGAAGAGAAAGAAAGGGGAGAGAGGAAGAAGAAATGGGGCGATCGAAGGAAGGAGAGAGAAGAATGGACGCGGTGGTGGCTGGTGGTGGTGGCCGCGCCACTGTTCACGGCTGGGAGAGAGAGAAGAGGCCGAGAGAGAGAGAGGGAACTCGAGAGAGAGAGAGAGCTCGAGGGTTAGAGAAAGAGTTCGTGAGAGAGAGATTCAGAAAAGATGGAACTCAAAAATGGTTGTGAAGAATGATTCATGCTTGATTGGGGTTGATTGAAGAAGTTGGAAGCTTGGTCCAAGCTATAATGGAGGTTAGGGTTTTTGGGAAAGAAGAAAAGAGGCTTGCATGTGGCTTCTAAGTGTTGAGGATGATGATTCTGAACTCAAAGTGAAGGAAGAAGGGGAAAGAGGATTTTTAGAATTGAAATCCCACTTGGTATTACTCAGGTAACATAGACTTCCCCCAAAACCTCCCTTAGGGTGTGCTAGGTTTTTAATATTAAATATGTTAGTTCAATAATTAGTTTATTGATTAATCTGAAATTGTCTTGTATGGGGTTTGGCTAAAATAGGGTAGGATGCGGCCCTCAACCCCCCTAAACCAATGTGTGTTGTTTGTGGCCATTACGAGTTCCATTGAGCTCCAATCGGAATTATTCGAATTGTTGTTATATGTGCACATATGTATGATTTCAGATTTGAATTGGCTCAGCAATTGAGCTAGCCCGTTTGTATGAATTTCGGGATATAAGTTGCATGAGTTTGAAATTGTATGCACTAGGATATATATGTGTTCACTTGATGTGGTTGTGGATTATGCATGTTAAGTTCCCTGTTTATCTTGGCTCCTTGACATGTCTTTGAATTCCTAGTGATGTATGTATATATTTGCCTTGAAATCCTTGTTGAAGTAATCTTGGATTGAATTGGAATGTGTGAGGTAATTGAGCTTGGGCTAAGTGTATTGAACGACATTTACTAATTCTAACCATGTACTTGTTGTTCTTTGTAATGGACTAATATAAATGTTGTTGTTGAAATTAGAAGTGTTGAACTATAATCCTGTGAATAAGCATGTTAAGATTTCTATTGGTTTGATTCTTGATGTGCCTTTGATGCCTAGTATGTATAAGTGTAAACTTGCCTTGGATCTACTCCAATTGTGTTTAGGATTGGTTTGGAATGTGAAATAGCAATGCATTATTTGTTAATGTATTGTGAATAAGTTTGATTGTGTTTGAGGGTGTTTGCGTTAATAATGCAAACTCGTCTTTGGTTACTTGAGGGCTTTTCCACTGACGGGGATCCCTTGGAGGAGCGGTATATAACAGAATAGCTCTCACTCTTTTTTTGGGTTATTGAGTGGCACCAAGTGGGTACATCCATAGTGATTGTAATTATGATTTGTGATTTGCTTTGTAAACAACATTGGATAAATAGTTGTTTGCATAGATATGATTTGAGGTTTGTATTATGTGAATTGCCTGGCAATATACTAAGTGACCAAGCGTATATGATTAGATTATGTGTTTGATATGTGATCGATGTCTGAACTTTCAGTTGCATTATTATGTTTGAGGATTGGCTAAGGTATTTAGAATGATTAAATATACATATGCATTAAGGGGAGGATTTTTCCCATACGTCGCACACCACGTATGGCTGGAACAACGGTAAAAGCATTTTTATTCTAAGTCTATGTTATTGAGTTTTATAAACTCACATTTGGGGCGTTGTTTTCAGATACAAATGATGGAAGAGGTTCAGAGCACAAGCGTGTTCGGTCTTGCTCTTCGGCGAGATATTGAGTCACCAAATCACGAGTCGGAGTCTTAGTTCCTAAGTTGCGTTTTTGTGTAATTAAGAATTTATGTATAAGTGTAATTATTTTAATTGGCTAATCTTTTGAAAAAGAGATTGTAATAGCTAAGTGATATTCGCTTGAAACTCTGATTTACACGTTACAACTTAGTGCTCTAGTATGATTTTTTTTAAAACGGCTTTCGTGCCAAATTTGGTTATAAGTCTTTATGTATTTACCGGTTTTGTTCAAGCAAATTTTTCGAAAATATGGAATTTTCCTAGTCTATTTATACTCTAATTCAGGTTGTATTAGTTAGTAATGCCCTAATTAGAGTTAGTGTAACACCCCAAATTCCCTCAAGCTTGGTTGATATGCATGCATAAGCTTAGTATGGCTTAATGATGAATTTTAAGTGATTTTCTCATTGATTGTCAAATTGAATGTGTGAATTTTGTGTTTGGATGATTTTTGCCCAGTGTGAATCGATTCCCAGGCCCCTGTGAATCGATTTAGGGATGTGAGTTTGCTGGGACTCGATTAGGTTTGCAGTGAATCGCAGAGTGAATCGATTCACAAAGGTTGATCCTCTGTGAATCGCAGCGTGAATCGATTCACTAAAGATGGTTCTCTGTGAATCGAATCTGGGAACTGCAGGAATCGATTCCTGCACTTAAAACTGCGATTCCTGTCATTTTTACACTGAGTGAATCGATTCACCTATGCTGTGAATCGATTCACAATTCTGATATATCGTAAAAACTCGTGAGAAAAGAATGTAACGCGATTGTTAGAGAGAGGGTTAGAGAGAGAGGGTGCGACAGAGAGAAGAAGGAGAAGAGGAAGAACGTGAAGAAGGAAGAGGAAGAAGCTAAGCATCAACTTTGAACTTGAATCTTGGAAGTTGTGGTGAGTTCTTCCTTCTCTTAGGTGTTGGGCACCCATAAGTCCCACATTATGGTCCCCTTTGGAGAAAACCCATGAACCCTATGTTAGGAAGTTCCACAAATCCCTATTTGATGTACAGTTTTTAGCGTAAATTGCTATGCATGTGTTATTGGGACTGGTTAAGGGGGTAATGTTGTACCCCCCATAGATGATGAGATGAATGTTTGACCATTAAGAGCTCCATGGAGCTCTAATGGAAGTGCTTTTTGTCTTGATGTATTTTCCTTGATTTATTGTGATATATGTTCTCTTTTAAGTCTGAAATATATCTCTTCACATGAGTATGTTCCGTTGCATGTTAAGTTAGAGTAACTTTTAATTGTATCTCTACATTGGAATAAAGCATGCATCTAAGGACATAGTTGATGAATTTAATTCTCTAAAAGATACTAAGATGCCTCAAAAAGGGGGTGATCGATATGGTTAGCCGTGTGGGACGCCCTCGGACGGTTAAGACGTCTAACCACCATATCGAAAGTGTGTTTATGGGGTTGTATGGACGTAAGCATACAACACTACCCATGAATACAAACCAAAGATGAATTAGAAATTCATAGTAAGTATATGCATTGCATAAACGTGTCATATAATCTCTTGACTGATGATAAATTGTATGAGTTGATGGTGAGGAGTCGGAGGGAGGATTCACTGAGATTATTATCTCACCCCACTCCTTATTTAATTGTTTCTGGATGCACAGGTACCAAAGGAAGGCTGACAGCTGCTTGCTTTAGGAACCTTGTCTCTTGTAGTAGTTTAAGTAGCACCTTTAATATGTAATCTCTAAAATTATGTATTGGTGTTGTACTGATATGGATTTATGTATTTAAGTTTAGTTTTATGACATTTGAACTTAATGTTGGACTTTAAGTTTAAATTTGGGATTACTGTACCTAATGTTAATTATCCTATTTTCAAGTTAATGAAAGTAAGGTGTTACATGATGGTATCGAAGCGATTCGATTCTAATCGGACTGTGGAGATTGCTAGGAATAGTTTCGTGAATTTCTTGAGTCTGTTGTTGTCTTTCTACTTATTATGCTAAGAGATATTGAGCCTGATCAACTTAATGCTTGGTGCATTCTATGCAGAATTATGGCTTCAGGTTCTGGAAGGCGCGGAAGGCCCAGGAGGAATGACGCAATACCTCCGAATCCGCCGGGACAAGAGAATTCTTGGCTGCAAGGGATATTGCAGGCTATTCAGAATCAAAGTATTGCAACCAACAATCTTGCAGCTCAGTTAGCCCAACAACAGCAGTACCAAGCCCAACCTCCCCCTCAAGAGGAGGAATTGGACCGGAAATTTCTTAAGTTCCTCAAGACAAAGCCACCAACCTTCAATGGAAAGGTAGAAGCCATGGCATCCCAACACTGGCTAGAAGCTGTGGAGAAGAGTTTTAAGGTTGTCCATTGTACCGAGGAACAAAAGGTCGAACTAGCCACCCATGTGCTCATAGAGGATGCCGAAAATTGGTGCAAAGGGACTCGAGCTTACATGGTGGCTCAAGGGACACCACTAACAGGGTGAACTTTCGGAGGGTTTTCTTGAGAAGTACTTTCCACGCATCGTGAAAGATATGATGGATAGAGAGTTAGTCCAACTTCAAAGAAGGAAAATCTCATCGTTTGAGAATATGTGAACAAGTTTGAGGAGCTGGTAAGGTACTCATCGGTTGCTCAATTTGCTCCGAATGACAATTGGAAAATCAAGCAATTCAGGTGGGGACTGAGGCCAGACATCCAGAACAGCATTTCGCAGACTGAATTCACTGAGTTCGCCAAGGTAGTCCATCAGAGTTATGTGGCTGAAGCAATCCTGAAGAGGATGTGTGAGGATAGGCAGACTAGGTGGCAAGATAAGAACAAAAAAAGGAGGCGGATAAGAGCGCTCAACACATGAGACCGAAAGGAAATCTTTTCAAAGGGAAGCAGGTTCAAACCTCCGAGTCTGATTATCATGCATGCTCGAATTGTGGGAAGGTACATCCGGGAGAGTGTATGAAGGGCAAAAATGTTTGCTATGTTTGTCACCAGCCAGGGCACATGGCTAGGGAGTGCCCCCAATACACTAAAGGGAAAGGAGCCAAGCCTGGTGATCCTAACCAAGGGAGAGTCTTTACTCTTGATGCCCAGAAAGCAAAGGGAGCGGAAAATCTGATGAAAGGTACTTGTTTCCTTCAGGATGAACCTCTAGTTGTTTTGTTTGATTCGGGAGCAACACATTCCTTTATCTCTTGTACATGTGTTCGAAGGCTAGGGTTGTGTCTTACCTCTTTACAATCCCCGTTGCATGTGTATACACCCACCGAAGATAGTATTTCTACTTCCTTGATATGTGAGAATTGCCCTCTCCTAATTCAAGGAAGAATGTTTTTAGTAAGCCTTGTGTGTCTACCTCTTAAGGGAATGGACATTATCCTGGGTATGGATTGGCTTTCCGTCAATCAAGTTGTTTTGAACTGTTTCTGTAAAACGATTGAGTTTCCATGCGTGCATTCTACTACTGAAAAGTCTAGTTATGTTGCACAGAGTAGTAATCTTTTATTGAGTTGCTGTCTAATGGAAGGTCTTGCAGGATATATGATCTTACTTTCTTCAACTGTAGAGGCTAACCTAGATCTGGACACTATCCCTATAGTGAACGAATTCTTAGATGTGTTTCCTAGCGAGGTAGCGACCTTACCCCCTGAGAGAGAAGTGGAGTTAACAATAGAACTGGTTCCCGGAACGGGACCAATCTCCATCGCACCTCATAGGATGTCACCCTTGGAGTTGAGGGAACTAAAAGTACAGTTGGAGGATTTGATTTCTAAGCAGTTTATTAGACCTAGTGTGTCCCCTTGGGGCGCACCTGTCCTTTTGGTAAAGAAGAAAGATGGGAGTATGAGGTTATGTATTGATTACCGAAAAATCAATAAAGTCACAGTGAAGAATAAGTACCCCTTGCCCAGAATAGATGACTTGTTAGATCAACTTAGGGGAGCGTCGGTTTTCTCTAAAATTGATCTAAGATCTGGTTATCACCAGATTAGAGTTAAGGTAGAGGATGTTCCAAAGACGGCATTTAGGACTAGATACGGGCACTATGAGTATTTAGTTATGCCTTTTGGTCTGACTAATGCTCCAGCCGTATTTATGGACTATATGAACCGAATTTTTAGGCCTTTTCTTGACAAGTTTGTAGTGGTCTTTATAGACGATATCTTAGTTTATTCTAAGGATCCTTGAGAGCATGAGGAACACCTTAGAATTGTTCTCAGTACCCTTAGGGAAAAGAGCCTCTTTGCTAAACCTGAGAAATGTGAGTTTTGGCTCAGTGAAGTTAAGTTTCTGGGTCATGTGATTTCTAAAGAGGGAGTATCGGTTGATCCTAGTAAAGTAGAAGCAGTCCTTAGTTGGGAACGACCAACCACAGTCACAGAAGTTAGGAGCTTTCTAGGATTAGCCGGTTACTACCGAAGGTTCATTAAGGGATTTTCACAGATGGTACTTCCCCTAACAAGGTTAACGAAAGGGGAGCCATTTGTGTGGACTAAGTTTGTGAGAATAGTTTCCTAGAGCTTAAGATCGGGTTAACTTCCACCCCTGGTCTTGATTATCACGACCTGACATTGGGATTTGAAGTTTATAGTGATGCCTCCAAGAAAGGGTTAGGATGTGTTCTTATACAGAACCGACAAGTTGTAGCCTATGCATCTAGGCAGTTAAGGCCCCATGAGGAGAACTACCCTACTCAT
This sequence comes from Calophaca sinica, assembly GCA_037113605.1. Lineage (NCBI taxonomy): Eukaryota > Viridiplantae > Streptophyta > Magnoliopsida > Fabales > Fabaceae > Calophaca > Calophaca sinica. Next base: position 113,233 of record JBAFXK010000052.1, on the reverse strand, counting down.
GACTTAGAGCTAGCAGCTATTGTCTTTGCTCTAAAGATTTGGCAACACTATCTGTATGGTGCCCAATTTGAAGTGTTTAGTGATCATAAGAGCTTGAAATACCTTTTTGATCAGAAGGAACTTAACATGAGGCAGAAAAGATGGGTTGAGTTCTTAAAAGATTATAACTTTGAGTTGAAGTACCATCCGGGCAAAGCGAATGTGGTCGCTGATGCCTTGAGTAGGAAATCCTTGCATGTGTCTTCACTGATGATTAAAGAAATGGAGTTGTTGGAGTCTTTTAGAGACCTTAATCTTGGGATTTTCCCATGGCGAATAGTCTCATGCTTTGCCATCTAGAAATTTCACCGCAATTTTAGGGAGCAGTTAGGTGCCTTTCCGAGTTTAGATGTAGAGTTGCGGTCTAGCAAGCACCGCCAGGTTTCTCTGGTCGAGGATGGCACTTTATTGTTCCATCGTGAGAATCTGCATACCAAAGGATAATTCCATTAAGCAGCAGGTTCTAGGAGAACCCCACAAGAGTGGATTCTCGGTACACCCTGGCTCCACCAAGATGTACCAGGACCTTAGACAGAGGTATTGGTGGCCAGGCATGAGGAATGATGTGGCAGAATTTGTGGCTCAATGCTTAGTTTGCCAGAAAACCAAGATAGAACACCAAAAGCCTTCAGGTTTTCTCCAACCCTTAGAAATTCCCGAATGGAAGTGGGATAGTATAGCAATGGACTTCGTGGGAGGATTACCCTACACTCAGTTAGGCTATGACTCTATATGGGTCATAGTGGACAGATTAACTAAATCTGCTCATTTTCTTCACATAAAGTCCACTTACAAAACCGCCTGGGTTAGTGAGATCTAAATCGAGAGAAATTGTTAGACTCACGGAGTTCCGCTAACATTGTCTCGATAGGGATCCAAAATTCACCTCTCGGTTTTGGAAGGCACTTCATCAAGCCTTAGGGACGAGGTTAAGTCTTAGCCTGACCTACCATCCCCAGACAGATGGTCAATCTGAGAGAACCATTCAAACCTTAGAGGATATGCTTAGAGCCTGTGTTTTAGAGGATGGCGGTAGTTGGAGCAAGTATTTGTCATTAATTGAATTTTCATACAACAACAGCTATCACTCTAGCATAGGAATGGCACCGTACGAGGCTCTCTACGGTCGCAAGTGTAGGACTCCTCTATGTTGGTTTGAAGTGGGAGAGAAACAATTGTTAGGCCCAGACCTCGTTCAGGAAACCACTGATAAGATTCGTATGATTAGGGAGAAGATAAAGACTGCTCAGAGTAGGCAGAAAAGTTATGCAGATCATAGGCTTAAACCCCTTGAATTTGATGAAGGAGAACATGTATTCCTGAAAGTCACTCCCACTATAGGTGTTGGTAGAGCTCTTAGGGCCAAAAAGTTGACCCCTCGGTATGTGGGTTCCTTCCAAATCCTCAGTCGAATTGGTCCTGTTGCTTACCAAATTGCCTTACCTCCTTCTTTGTCAAATCTCCACAATGTTTTTCATGTGTCTCAGCTTAAGAAATACATTCCAGATCCATTCCACTCCATAGACCATGAGTCTATACAACTTAGATCAGATTGCACGTACCAGTCCGAACCGGCCCAAATAGTGGACCGAGCTTCCAAGGCACTCAGGAATAAGACTATCCCTTTGGTCAAGGTGATCTGGGAAGGATCCACTCCCGAAGAAGCTACCTGGGAACTCGAAGATGAGATGCGAAGTCAATACCCGCAACTTTTTCAATAGGTATGTAAGTTTATCCAATTTTGAGGACAAAATTTTTTAAAGGAGGGTAGTAGTGTAACACCCCAAATTCCCTCAAGCTTGGTTGATATGCATGCATAAGCTTAGTATGGCTTAATGATGAATTTTAAGTGATTTTCTCATTGATTGTCAAATTGAATGTGTGAATTTTGTGTTTGGATGATTTTTGCCCTGTGTGAATCGATTCCCAGGCCCCTGTGAATCGATTCAGGGATGTGAGTTTGTTGGGACTCGATTAGGTTTGCAGTGAATCGCAGAGTGAATCGATTCACAAAGGTTGATCCTCTGTGAATCGCAGCGTGAATCGATTCACTAAAGATGGTTCTCTGTGAATCGAATCTGGGAACTGCAGGAATCGATTCCTGCACTTAAAACTGCGATTCCTATCATTTTTACACTGAGTGAATCGATTCACCTATGCTATGAATCGATTCACAATTTGCGATATATCGAGAAAAACTTCGTGAGAAAAAGAAACGAGCGATTGTTAGAGAGAGGTTAGAGAGAGGGTGCGAAAGAGAGAAGAAGGAGAAGAGGAAGAACGTGAAGAAGGAAGAGGAAGAAGCTAAGCATCAACTTTGAACTTGAATCTTGGAAGTTGTGGTGAGTTCTTCCTTCTCTTAGGTGTTGGGCACCCATAAGTCCCACATTATGGTCCCCTTTGGAGAAAACCCATGAACCCTATGTTAGGAAGTTCCACAAATCCCTATTTGATGTACAGTTTTTAGCGTAAATTGCTATGCATGTGTTATTGGGACTGGTTAAGGGGGTAATGTTGTACCCCCCATAGATGATGAGATGAATGTTTGACCATTAAGAGCTCCATGGAGCTCTAATGGAAGTGCTTTTTGTCTTGATGTATTTTCCTTGATTTATTGTGATATATGTTCTCTTTTAAGTCTGAAATATATCTCTTCACATGAGTATGTTCCGTTGCATGTTAAGTTAGAGTAACTTTTAATTGTATCTCTACATTGGAATAAAGCATGCATCTAAGGACATAGTTGATGAATTTAATTCTCTAAAAGATACTAAGATGCCTCAAAAAGGGGGTGATCGATATGGTTAGCCGTGTGGGACGCCCTCGGACGGTTAAGACGTCTAACCACCATATCGAAAGCATGTTTATGGGGTTGTATGGACGTAAGCATACAACACTACCCATGAATACGAACCAAAGATGAATTAGAAATTCATAGTAAGTATATGCATTGCATAAACGTGTCATATAATCTCTTGACTGATGATAAATTGTATGAGTTGATGGTGAGGAGTCGGAGGGAGAATTCACTGAGATTATTATCTCACCCCACTCCTTATTTAATTGTTTCTGGATGCACAGTACCAAAGGAAGGTCGACAATTTGCTTGCTTTAGGAACCTTGTCTCTTGTAGTAGTTTAAGTAGCACCTTTAATATGTAATCTCTAAAATTATGTATTGGTGTTGTACTGACATGGATTTATGTATTTAAGTTTAGTTTTATGACATTTGAACTTAATGTTGGACTTTAAGTTTAAATTTGGGATTACTGTACCTAATGTTAATTATCCTATTTTCAAGTTAATAAAAGTAAGGTGTTACAGTTAGGGTGTTACAGTTCAAGTCAAAAGATTGACGCTGAGCATTTGATTGTTGACGCTGAGCATTTGGAGGTTGACGCTGAGCATTTGGAGGTTGACGTCGCACGTTTGGATTTGGTGGCGGCTGTTCGCTAGATTCTAATATCCAATTCGGATGATGTAGTTCAATAACATGCACTGCTAAAGCCTGTGCAGATGAAAAACACATGCCACACTCATCACATGTGACGTTCATGATGTAACAAAATTAGGCAAAGAAAACAAAATTTTGCAATATATTTTGGAAGCTAATGACTGATATAGAGTGGGAGCTGGTAGGGTTTAGAACAAAAGAAATAAGATGAATAGCAATTTATATAGTTGAGTGAAGAAAAAAGTTGAACTTCGTGTTGGGTGGGTTTCCTCCAAAGTGGGACCCACGAGATATGATGTTGTGTTGTTTATTTGTCAAATATGTGCAAGATATGATGCAGATATGTTTTTCCAATTAAAAGAGGAAACAAAGAAATATGGAATATTTACAAAGAGGAAATAAGGAAAAACAAATCTCAATAAATACAAAATATAAAGGTGTCATATCTCAACAGAATCAGATAAAAATATATTGTATGTATTTGTTGCACCTCTTCTATAAATGAGTATGACATATGAGAGAAAAAGGTGGTGCAAGAGGCACCTGAGGGGGTACAAAATGTAGAGAAGCACCCGAATGTGTGAGTGTTATCATTCTTTGTAACTCTTGAGTGAGGTCAGGTACGGACCTACAGCCTAGCATTTGGGGGCATTTGTCCCCACTTAAGTTTCAAAATTTTTAACTAATATGTATATATATATATATATATGTTACATTAATTTTAGGAGTGTAAGGATGATGAGACATGAGTTTCATCTCCTTAAAAAAGGACGTGGGCGTAAACGACAGTGCCACCACTAACAAAATTTATACTATACAAATTTATAACGATAATAATACTAATAATAATAACGTATGAATCAGTGAAATTGCATAAAGTTAGAATTGAACACTGGGAATCTCTAAAATTCAATAATTAATAATATATATCATTTAGATTTTAGGGTGGGGGAACTTTCCCGTAAAAAAATAGGTGGGGTACTTTAAAAATTACTAAAAATGTTACACATCTATTGGTATATTTGCTTATAGAGTTAGCTTTGATAATACTGATGCCAACTGTAACGGTTAAAAAAAGCTTTCTTTACTATGAATATAATCAAATTTGAATGTGAAATCGTATGGGAGATGAATGACTGAATGACTGTTTTGTTACTTATATAGAGAGAGATTTTTGAGAATGTTGAAAATAAGACAATCATTCGGTGCTTCCAGTACTCGTAAAGAACAATTATGATGTAAATTTATAATTTCGAAAAACAATGTTATATTTTTTTTTTGTTATAAATTTAAATGAAATTTGCCCCCACAACACGAAATTTTTGGGTCCGTATCTGACTGAGGTATTCGGTTGTATAAGGTGATACACAAATAGAGGTTGGTTTTTCAAGTTTTTGCTAGAAAACTTGTTATATTGTGGGGTGAGTTACAATACTATCCTATAATCTCATTTTATGATAGTGTAATAATTTTGTTGACGTGTTCTGTGGACGTAGGCAAGAGATGCTGGAAAGTCCAGCCGAAGCCTTGGGATCTTCGCTCTCCCTAGGACAGTCAACTCAGGTCCCATAGCGTGGCAACGCTTAGAAGTCCCCATAAACGGAAAAGGGGACCTAGCACCCTCTCCGCTATCCGGGTCGCAACTTCAAACGCCAACGACTCGCTAAGCTCTCTCACTCAATGAACAATTCGCCGCATACGATATTCAAAGAGTTATACGCAAGATATTCAACCGCATGTCAAATAAAAAGAGCAGGCTCAACATGAAGAAACGCACTAATTCAAAGAATACACAATTCGTGGCATATATTCAATCATATCACAACACTTCAAGCTCGACACAAATCAAGGAATCCATACATAGGAATATAACAATAAAAATCCTAGAATGTCTAGAAGTGCCCTTACCGAACTCCAAGCTAACGCTGCTCGACAACGACCTCAACACGGCTGTCTTCAAACGAGCTCGACAACGACTTCTCTCACTCGATCTCGACACGTACGGCTCTCGACCAACCTCGGTTTCGTGTTCTCAGACACCACGATCTCCTTGCAAAGACGATCTCAAAATCACACTTTGCCTAATACGAGCACAACTTAGTTCTATCTATGGGTTCTAATAACACTTAGCTCTCATTATCCCAATCTTAACCACAACCCAAGTAAACATTAAAACTCAAGAACTTAAACAAATACAACAAGAATTCAAGCATTACAAATTAACTCCTTTTCTCTAATAATTTTATTAAAACTTCTTTCATACATATCATCAGACAAAGCCATTTTTCCAAAGTATTAACTCAAGCTTAAAATCAAGTAGCATATTAAGCACAAATTAATCAAAATCTAAGTTTATGTTTTCTGAAAAATATTTTCATCAAGAACAAGAAAACCTAACAATAAGACAAGAGTTGGAAGCATAAAACTAGCTAAAATAGAGAGAAGAAGTTGGCGCTAACTTGATAACATGAAGAGAACTAAAATTCTGTTTTTCATACCTCAGATGATGGTCGAGATGGTGATATATGTCGAGAAGATGATGAGGAACAAGATTGATGAAGAAGGTTTGTGCAAAGACTCAATAAAATCCAAGGTTCTTCGATGGAAGTTTGGAGAGGAAGAGGAAACTTAGAGAAGAAGAAAGAAGAAAAGGGAAAGTGAGGGTTGTGAGGGGCTGATCGTGATATACAGCTGGTAAAGAAACCATTTAAATGAATTTTTCTTTTTTAAAAAAAAACACAAATAAGTGACGTGTAACTACTGTTATTAGAAGCTAAACCCATCAATCATTCTACCCATCTAATCTCTCTCTCTCATGATTACCCTCTAATCTATAGGTTAAAGATCTAAAAACACAAATGATTTAGAACTGCAAACCGATAATATAAATTTATAAATATTACAAACAATATAATCATTAACGCTAAATAACGTTCGTAAAAATACGAGTGTTTCAGTCTCGACACGAGGTCGATCAGGGTGCTTGTGCAAGCGCACAAGGCTCTAACACGAGTTCGTGCACGCGGCCTCCTCAGTTCGACATGCGACCTCCTCAGCTCGGTACGCGACCTCATCAGTTCGACATATGACCTCGGCACGCGATCTTGGCACGGGATCTCGACACGAGGTCTTGGTACGAGGTCTCGACACGAGGTCGATCTCGTCATCAGGTGTTACAGTCGAACTGCTCTGATACCATAATGTAACACCCTAACTCTAATTAGGGAATTACTTACAATTAAACCCTAAATAAATAGAATTAGACTCAAAAAAATTTTATTTCACATACCGATTGATAATAAAGAAGTATCCTGTATTACAATCCTATACCAGACTTTCTTCAATTAAATCCCTGAATACTTAAGCGTTATACAAAATACGCTATGAAAATATTAAACATAACTCAGAGTTTCGAAAGCGGAATTAACTTTAATTATTACAACTTCTTTTCAAAGAATAGATAATTAAAATAATTACAAATTATACATAAATCTCTTAATTACACAAAGACACAACTCAGAAACCAAGACTCGACTCATGATCCGGTAACTCGGGTCTCGCCGGAAGGCAAGACCGAGCACAATCCAATGCTCTGAACCTCTTCAACAGTTGTACCTGAAAACAACGCCCCAAAGGTGAGTTTATAAAACTCAATAACATAGACTTGAAATCATAAATATTTTTACCGTTGTTTCCAGCCATACGTGGTGTGCGACATATGGAAAATCCTTCCCATAAATATATACTTATTTATTTGTTCACTATCCTTAATCAAACCTCAAACATGATAGTGCAACTAAATTTCTAACTCCCAAACACACATCAACACATAACCTAAACATAACACGATCATTTTTCACCAACCTCAATTCATAATCATTGTACACACGTGTTCAATAATGCTTACAAGCAAATCACAATTCATAGTAATGTCAATCGACATCTTTAAAGAGAGAAGCAATTGCAAACAAATGTCCAAAGGACCACAATGAATATCCCCACTTGACCCACCCAATTGCAAAATGAGTAACATCCCATATACAAGGATAAAGCCAAAGGCCCGGCTCAAACGCTTGAGAATGGGTAAAATCCTATATATAGAAGGATAAAGTCAAGGGGCCTCCAACGGCAAAGGTGGTAGCTAATCACTTACGATGGGGTTGCAGAGCAATTTGCAAACATTCCAAACAATTCCTATCAGAGGAATACAAGCGCCTTATATTGTAACAACCCAGCCCCCACCCACATTGGAGTGTTACAAAGGGTTTCGAAAGGTATGTTACTCACAGGACTTCACACAATTTCAATCAAGAACATAATCAATGAATGTAATCCAGGGTCATTCATCACAATGCAAATCCTAAGAACTTTCACAAGGAATCATGTGGAATTAAATCCCTTTCATTTAAGGTTCCAAACACAAGCTATCACAAATCAAGACATTGCAATCCAAATTCAATCAATTCAAGATTCAATGCAAGAACTCACATGCATGACTAAGAATCAAAACCACATCTTCACAATTCCCAAACTCCTATAATGGGCTAGCTCGAATGCCGAGCCACTTCAAGATTATAACCAGACCTATTTAACGAACATGAGAACCACATAAAAATATTTCGATTGGAGCTCAATGGAGCTCTCAACAGTACAAACATCACACATTGGTTTAGGGGGGTTGGGGGCAGTATCCAACCCTATTTCAGTCAAACCCCATACAAGACCATTTCAGAACAATTAATAAACTGATAATTAATCTAAGTAATTTAATTAACAATTTCTAGCACACCCTAAAGGAGGTTTTGGGGGAAGTCTAGGTTACCTGAGCAATCCCAAGTTAGGGATTTCAATTCCAAAAATCCTCATTCTTCTTCTTTCAACGTTCTAAGCTCAGAATCATCTTCTCCTTCGCTTAGAATCCACATGCACGTCATTTTCTTTGTTGTTCAGAAACCCAACCTCCATTGGAGCATTTCTTGAAGCTTCAAGCTTCCATCTTCATCCTTCAAGCTTTAATGGAGGTGAAACCTCCATCTTCTTCCTTCATCTTCCTCCAAGTCGAGCTCTTCTCTCCTTCAATCTCTCCCACTCTCGGTTTCTCACTCTCTCGCTCAAACTCTCCCTCTCTCTCTCTGTTCGTCCCTCACTCTCTCTCCATAGCGTGAACAGTGGCAAGGCCACCTTCCACGCCGCCGCGCCGCCGCCACCAGGCCACCACTGCGGCCCTTCTTCCTTCCCCTTCCTTCGATCGCACCTCTTCCTTCTTTCTCCTCTCTTTCTTTCCCTTTCTTCTTCTTTCTTTTTTCTGATTTCTTTCCCTTTCTTTCTGCTGGAGATTCACGCAGAGGAAGGGAGTAAGTGGGTGATGGGAGGAGGCTAAGGTGGAAACAATGAGAAAGTGGTGTATGGTGGGACTTAGGCTAAGATTTATTAAAAATCTTGTTAACAAACCCTTAATAAACCTCTTAATTAAATCCTTGATTCTTAATAATATTCTTGAGTAATTTTAGTTAACTAAAACTACTCCAAATTAATTAGTCCCATAATTCCTAAATCATTGGGTAAAATTACTATTTTACTCTTTAGCTCCTAATTGGTTTTAAATTGCGAAATTATGGCTTCGAATTATTTTTAACACTTAGGGATTAAATCCCTTATCCACTTAGGTTCTCTAATAATTAGGCTTAGGGAATTTGGGATGTTACAGAACGCGAGAAGAAGAGAAAGGGAAAGGAGAAAGGGAAGGGAGAGCTAGGGTTTCACCCTTTAAGAAGGATTGAAGAGATTCATGTTGGATTTCTTCAATCACTTGCCTAAATGGAGAGTTTGAGAGTGGAGATTTGAGTATTTGAAGATTTGGGTTTGAACCCTAGAGAGGAGAAGAAGAAGCACGAATTGGAGAAGAATAAGGGGGAGAAGACCAAGCTCCAGCAAGGATGGCTCAAGTTCTTGGATTGAGAAGGAAGATTGAAGGCTGAAGATCAAGATTTGAGAAGTATTTGGAGAAGCCCCAAGTTGAGCAAAGAGGGAAAAGCTTGAAGAAGAGCAAAGAGTCCAAAGTTCAACCTTCCTAGCTCAATGTCTTGAAGAATAGAGGTGAGTTCTTGACCACTTAGGTGATGGGCACCCATAAGTCCCACATATAAGAATTTCTCTTCCCTTAGTAACATATGAACCTTAGGTTCATGTTAGGTTTTAAATACCTATAAGAGGTTGAGTTGTTATTGTTGTGTTTGTTATGATTGTGTAGTGGGCTTGATTAAAAGAGGTTGGCGACTGCCCCCAACCCCCCACAGTTGAATGTATGTTTGATGTTTTTCTCTTGATAATTCCATAGAGTTTCAAGGGATGAGTTAATGTATGTGTTGTCCATTAATTTGGTGAATTGTGAGGCTTGTCAAAGAGCCATAAGCTTAAGTCATAGAGGTCAAGAAAGGACCCTAGGAAAAGGATGTGATAGGATGAATGTGTGAATTAGTGTCCATGATTTGGATTAATTAGATGAAAAGGGGTACTATTAGTGTAACCTTGATTCATTGAAATGATTGTAGTTTCCTTGAATAGTTAAGTAATGAGAATGATTGTATTTCTATGAACATGCATACAATCATAAGCATAAGCATATGCATAAGCTAAAGTCCATGGCAAGACTCCTCTATTTATAGGAGTAGATCGGTTTGGTTAGCCAAGTGGGACGCCCTTGGAGGGTTATGACGTCTAACCACCATTCCGAAAGTGTGTAATTGGGGTCTAGGGACTGAAGCCTACGACACTACCCAATAACACAAAATGCATTACATGCATAGTAGCATATTATATATCTCCTATGAATGGTATAATATGTGAAGTGATGTTAAGTTTATGAATGTCAATGAATTCCTTGTATGTGTTTATATATATGTATTCGGAATTAGCTTAGTTAGTTGTGTGGAATCTTGGATAGCACACCCCTAGTCGCTTAATTATTATATAGTAATGAGCATTGTGATTAGATCACTTAAAGGATAAGCAAGCTAGGTTGATTGGGATTTGTGGTATAGAACATAAGGCAAAGTCCAATAGCATAAGAAAAAGCAAAGATGTGTTAAGCACAAAGTGAGTAAGTAAGAACAATACGTTCTTAGTTAATAAGGTTGCAATTTATATTGTATTAAGGTTAGTCGAGCTAAACAAAGGTTAAAGAATGGACATTTGTAGGATTGATGTGGGTTGCTATACATTTATGTGTTTAGTTTAATCACAAGTTGATAAGTGGCATATTGGCCCTAGGATTACCCTATTTGATTATATGCTAAGTTTTTAACTCAAGCTAGCGCCTTCTAAAGCGTCTTAGCTTAGGGATATCGAGAAGTTGCAAGTCAAGTCCTTATGGTACATAGGGAGAGTATGTCTAGGTTTGAAATGCCTAAGCTAGTCTTTTCAGCCTAGAATATTCCGAGGAGAGAATGGTGAGGAGTCCGTGAAGGACTCATGAGATTTATATTCTCACCCTTTTCCTTTTATTTGTTTTCAGATAAGCAGGTACCGAAGACGATGAGGCGAAGCTCCAAGCTTGGGACTCATAGGCTAGTTTTATATTGAAGTGGAAATTTTATATTCCAAGTTATGTATAATTTGTAATCTATTCATTCGATTTATGAATTAAGTTTGATTTATGACTTGGGTTACTGTAATCAAGTCTGTAAGTTATTAGTAACTCCTGTGCTTTAATATAATTTGTCGTACTTTCAATTATGTTGAGGTGCGGGTGTTACATTGAGGCTCGGCATTCGAGCTAGCCCATTTGTATGATTTTGGGGCAATAAGTTATTTGAGATTGAATTCGCATGCACTAAGATATATGTATTAAGCTTAGTGTAGATGATACTTTGATAAGGGTATTAATCCTCTTTACACATTTTAAGTTTCCTAATGATCTTGGTTTCTTAATATGTTTTGGATTACTAGTAATACATGTGTATGTGGCTTTGAAATCCTTGTTGAAATCATCTTGGATTGGATTGAAAATTGTTTATGTGTGAGGATGTTTGCATTTTAACTGCAAACCCATCATATAAGTACTTCGGTCACTTTCGATGGCAGGGACCCCTTGGTAGGACTTCTATAGGTCCTTGCTCATTTTGATCTTTGGGCTTTGCCAAGTGGGTACATTCTATGATTCTTGTGATATGTATTGCATTATTAATTATTTCTCCTTGATTGAATTGTGTGTGAAGTCCTGTGAGTAACAAATCCTTGATTAATCCGAGCCAGTAACCCCATATAGGCGGAGGCTGGGGGAGTATACTTGGGATGTTACAATATAAGCCGCTTGCATTCCTCTGATAGGAATTATTTGGAATGTTTGCAATTCAACTTGCACCCTCTTTGTAAGTGACGAGCTATCACCTGTGTTGCTGAGGGGCCCCTTGACTTTATCTTTTTATACATAAGATTTTACCCATTCTGCGTTTGAGCTGGGCCTTTAGCTTTATCCATGTATACGGGATTTTACTCATTTTGTAATTGGGCTAGGTCAAGTGGGGGACGTTCATTGTGTTCATTTGGACATTTGATTGTAATTGCTTCTCCCCTTAAAGATGTCAATTGCATTACTATGAATTGAGCCTGTGTCTGATGTTTGCATCTGTGACTGATGTTGAATTCCCATGCATGAGGGCTAGTTATGATAGTATAAATATTATACATATGCATTAAGGGGAGGATTTTTCCATACGTCGCACACCACGTATGGCTGGAAACAACGGTAAAAATATTTATGATTTCAAGTCTATGTTATTGAGTTTTATAAACTCACCTTTGGGGCGTTGTTTTCAGGTACAACTGTTGAAGAGGTTCAGAGCATTGGATTGTGCTCGGTCTCGCTTATCTACGAGACCCGAGTCACTGGATTACCAGTTGTGTCCTAAGTCTTAGGTTGTGTCCTAGTATTTCTTTTAAAATAAAGTATATTTGTAATTGTTATAATTTATTATTCTTTCGAAAAGAAATTGTAATAATTTAATAACTTTCGCATTTTCGAAACTCTGAGTTATGTTTAAGGTTTTCACAGCGTATTTGGTTAACGCGTCAATATCCATGGATTTTCATTAATTAAAGCATGGTTAATATTTGTAAAACAGGATTCGTCCATTGTATCATTCGGTTTGCAAAACTTTTTCTACGTCCAAATTCTAGTATTTAGGGCTTAATTGTAAGTAATTCCCTAATTTGAGTTAGGGTGTTACACCTGTCATCTGAAACAAATAAAGGAAAGGGATGATATATAAAAATCTCAGTGAGTTCCCTTACCCCATCCCCTTACATACCATTAATGAATTACTGAGGATATCGGTCAGCGAGTTGCACCAAATAGCTTGCATGAGGATGTAAGGTTCGTGATCATTTTAGTTTTAAAACTCTATTCAAAAGAAATACATTTCAAACATAAGCTCATCAAAAATAAACCAACACTAATTGTAAGGGGAGATAATGTGATCTGAGTAAGGAAGGATGCTTGAACCTCCATCAATTTAAATTCTTCCACATTCCCTTACCCTCACTTATGCATTACAAAGCAACTTGATACTTTACTCATCAATATTTCATAATCAAACACTGTAATCCTTAAAGTCATCATGCTTTGAAGGTGACATAGCCTTCAATCAAACCATAGCACTAACTATGACCACAATATACATAAATCTAATTAATCTTGAAAGATTAAAAACAAGTCCATGAGCCAATCTAAAGGCTCATGGTTCCTAACTCTAAAATTGACAAGAATACTCTTTGAAGACATATCATAAACACCCTAAAGGCACACAAGCCATATCAAGACAACATAAATTGCGGTTCTTTCAACAATCCCAAATCATCAAAATTTGCATCAAGGTCAAGGACCAACAACCAAGGCATGAAATGAAGGTAATCAACCTAATAATGGGTTTTTAAAGGCTACCAACCTCTATATGAAATAATCCCTAAAAGGAAACTCACATTGGTTGTTTGGAGAACAAAACCCTAACTTTGGGTGTTGATGGAGATGAAGAAGGTAGTTGAGAACTCTTGATCCTACTCTACCTTTTACTTTCTTTCTTCTATCCTTTGCTCGAGCTCCATCTCTGTCCCTCGAGCTCCCTCTTTGCCCGATCTCTCTCTTGGTCCGTGCCCCTCTCTCTCTCGTTCTGCAGCAAGGTGGTGCGCCATCCTTCCTCCTCCTCGTCGCGTCCCAGCTGCGCCGGAGTAGTTGCAGCTCCTCCCCTCTCCTCTTTTTCATCATCATCGCGACTTCTCTCTCTTTCCCCTTCTCTTCTTCTCCTTTCTTTCTCTTCTCTTCTTTCCTTTTTTTTGTGCTTCTGTTCGAAATAAAAGGGAGGGGAAGAGAGATTGAGAGAGTGCTAAGGTGGAATTAAGTGAAATGGGGTGTATGGTGGGGTAATGGTGTGGAATTTTACTAAAATAGGACTTATAGGTCTCTTTCTAAATTCCTTAATTATTCTTAGGTCCCTGATTAAACGTTGGGTAATTTAATCCATAAAAATTACACAATAATAATTAGTCCCACATTTCCTAAATCCTTGGGTAAAATTACCACTTTACCCTAAGATCCAAATTTATTTTAAAGTACTAATTTAAAGAAAATTTTGGATGTTACAATTTCAGTCGCTGTGTTTTTTTAATTGCACTTTTGGTGCCACAAATCGTGGATTGTGCATTTTTGGTCCCAAAAATCTTGGATTTTGGGAAGGTGTGGGACCCAAAGTGAAAAACAAATCCATGATTTTGTGGGACCAAAAGTGCATTTAAAAAGTATGGGATCAAAATTGCCAAATTGAGAAAGATGAGGACCAAAATCGCCAAAAATAAAATAGAGAGATCAAAATCGCCAAATTGAGAAAGTTGGGGGCCGAAAAGACAGTTAAACCTATTTTAAAATAGTATATTTATAAAATTTGAAATTTATTATCTCGCATATCCGTGTGTAGCACGATAGTGATATTTTAAAGGAAGTGCTTAGGTCTCTCTAAATTCTATTAGTTTGTATAAATTGATATGTTTAATATAATTTATATTTATGTATATATAATTACATAATTATCTGATTAATTCTAATCGTTTATGTACCAAATAATTTATTGATCAAAATTTGAATATTTGAATAACATAGATATTATTCATGGATAATGTAAAAAAAAAACTCATTAGTATTTGTCAAGCAACCAAAACAGGAATGTATAGAATTTTATTTTTTATTTTTTTAGATTAATTGACCAAAAACATTTTCCATTTTCATATACAACTTAAAACCAAAAACCAAAAGTCTATATTTTTTTTTGAAGCAATACATGTACTGTCAAAACTAAACAACATTAATCTCAAAAAAAAAAAAACTAACAAACATTAATATGTTTTGACTATGTGTCAAAACCCTATTTGGTACATTAATCTGATGAAGTAGTAATCGATAACTAAATTAAATTTAGATACCGACTTTAAGTAGGATAAATCCCTAAACTACCTAGAAACAAAAAATCAACATAAATATTAATTTCTAAATACTAATAAAAACATTATAATTCTCCATTGGATAAGTCTAATCACTCCTCTGGCCTAGGAGGGCGATTAAGATCGAAAGGTCGGGCATTAGGAGATTGGTTCAAGTCAAAAGATTGACGCTAAGCTTTTGGTGGTTGATGCTGAGCATTTGGAGGTTGACGCTGCACGTTTGGATTTGGTGGTGGTTATTCGCTGGATTCTAATATCCAATTCGAATGATGTTATTCAATAACATGCCTTTGCTAAAGCTTTGTGCGGATGAAAAAACACATGCCACACTCGTCACATGTGACGTTCATAATGTAACAAAATTAGGCAAAGAAAACAAAATTTTGCAATATATTTTGGAAGCTAATGACTGATATAGAGTGGCAGCTGGTAGGGTTTAGGACAAAAGAAATAAGATGAATAGCAATTTATATAGTTGAGTGAAGAAAAAAGTTGAACTTCGTGTCGGGTGGGTTTCCTCCTAAGTGGGACCCATGAGATATGATGTTGTGTTGTTTATTTGTCAAATATGTGGAAGATATGGTGCGGATATGTTTTTTCAATAAAAAGAGGAAACAAAGAAATATGGAATATTTGCAAAGAGGAAATAAGGAAAAACATATCTCAATAAATACAAAATATAAAGGTGTCATATCTCAACAGAATCAGATAAAAAAATATTGTATGTATTTGTTGCTCCTCTTCTATAAATGAGTATGACATATGTGAGAAAAAGGTGGTGCAAGAGGCACTCGAGGGGGTGCAAAATGTAGAGAAGCACCCGAATGTGTGAGTGTTATCATTCTTTATAACTCTTGAGTGAGGTCAGTTACGGACCTACAGCCTAGCATTTGGGGGCATTTGTCTCCACTTAAATTTCAAAATTTTTAACTAATATGTGTGTATATATATATATATATATATTATTCATTAATTTTTGGAGTGTAATGAGATGAGACATGAGTTTCATCTCCTTAAAAAAGGACGTGGGCTTAAACGACAGTGCCACCATTAACAAAATTTATACTATACAAATTTATAACGATAATAATACTAATAATAATAACTTATGAATCAGTGAAATTGCATAAAGTTAGAATTGACCACTGGGAATCTCTAAAATTCAATAATTAATAATATATATCATTTAAATTTTAGGGTGGGGGAACTTTCCCGTAAAAAAATAGGTGGGGTACTTTAAAAATTTCTAAAAATGTTACACATCTATTGGTATATTTGCTTTTAGAGTTAGCTTTGATACTACCGATGCCAACTGTAACGGTTAAAAAAAGCTTTCTTTACTATGAATATAATCTAATTTGAATGTGAAATCGTATGGGAGATGAATGACTGAATGACAGTTTAGTTACTTATATAGAGAGAGATTTTTGAGAATGTTGAAAATAAGACAATCATTTGGTGCTTCCAGTACTCGTAAAGAACAATTATGATGTAAATTTATAATTTCAAAAAACAATGTTATATTTTTGTTTGTTATAAATTTAAATGAAATTTGCCCCCACAACATGAAATTTTTGGGTCCGTATCTGAGTGAGGTATTCGATTTTGTAAGGTGGTACACCAATAGGGGTTGATTTTCAAGTTTTTGCCAGAAAATTTGTTATATTGTGGGGTGAGTCACAATACTATCCTGTAATCTCATTTTATGATAGTGTAATAATTTTGTTGACGTGTTCTGTGGACGTAGGCAAGAGATGCCGAACCACGTAAATCATTAAGTCCTTTTTATTCCTTTGTCTGTGTGTGTGGAGATTCCTCCACATTGGTATCAAAGATCCTTGGGTGTATGTAGGTAAATCAGAGTGCTGCTTGCGTATTTTTCCCAACACTTTGAAATCCTAAAATCTATGTCTTGTGAAGCAAATACACTTCAAGAATGTTCTTAGAGTGCGTTTAATTCATATTGTGGTACTTGAAAATAAAAAAGGAGAACAACATGGGACAAATACTTGCTTCGCAACATAACTTTTTGTCTAATATATTATAGTTTGATGGACAATAGACCACACAAGTAAAACGTTGTAAAATTTACTTAAATAACTTTTGTAATATTTAATACTATATAATATATAATAATATAAAATGTTATGCTATTATATAATAATAATATATAGTAAGTTTTACATCGCAAGAGTAAGAGTTATATGTAAATTCATATTCATATTACATTAAACACATTATATAAATTTATGTTTACATTTTTTACCAAAAAAAAAATTTATGTTTACATTTTATGTTTTACGTAAATAATATATACATACATATACATACATACATATATATATATATATATGTATATATGTAAAGGAAGCTTGAGTTTGAACATTAAATTCAAAATTACAACCTTTTATTTACCTTACATCAATTTTATCACTTTATTACTCTATTTAGATATTATTATTAAATATTATTATATTGACAAATTTATTTTATTATTGGTTGTATTAACTATTAGGTATACAAATTCCTAGACATTTTATTAAATATTAAAAATTCTTAATTATAATATTAACTATATATAAAACATCCGTTATATATAAAACCGATGTAAAAAGTGACTTTTACACTGGTTAGATATCCGGTGTAAAAAGTAGGGACATACAACACCGGTAGTACCTACATCGGCAAAAAAACTGATGTTAAATGTCAAATTTAACCGGCGTAAATTGCCTTTTTTGCACTAGCGAATTTAATGGACGTATTGAATGTTTACTTTTATATTATAAGTTTCACCATTTTATACAATTTTTTGTAACTCTTGGACTAACTAAGTAAATGTATTAATAAACTACTAATTAAATATTACCAATTAACCCATAAATGGACAATAAAATTCCAATGTGTAACACCCCAATTCCTCAAGCTTGGTTTGATGTGTGTGCATAAGCTTAGTATGGCTTAATGATAAACTTTAAGTGATTTTTTCATTGATTGTTATAATTGAATATGTGAATATTGTGTTTGGTGATTTTCGCCCAGTGTGAATCGATTCCCAGGCCACGTGAATCGATTGAGGTTGTTGGCTTCTTTGGGATTCGATTAGGCTTGTTGTGAATTGAAGTGTGAATCCATTCACAGAAGTTGGCTCTCTGTGAATCGAAGTGTGAATCGATTCACAAAAAGTCAGTTCCCTATGAATCGAATCTGGAAGCTGCAGGAATCGATTCATTCATTTAAAAATGTGATTCTGTCATTTTTACCTTGAGTGAATCGATTCACCTAGAGTGTGAATTGATTCACAATTGCATTAAAACAGAAAAACTTCGTGAGAAAAAGGACAGAATGCGATTTTGAGAGAGGGTTAGAGAGAGAATGCGATAGAGAGAAAGAGGAGAGGGGATTAAACACCTAGGGTTCACATTTTAAGGGGAAAACATGGATTCATACTAGATTTATTATCAATCTTAGCTTGAATCCAAGTTGGGGAGTATTCACTCTTGGTTTGGAAAGTTGGAAGGAATCCCTAGAAGGAAAGCATGAAGGAGAAGAAGAGGAAGGAGCTGAACTCTAACTTTGGGAGCTCGAAATCTTACATTGAGGTGAGTTCTTCCTTCTCTTAGGTGATGGGCACCCATAAGTCCCACATTAGGGTTCTTTTGAAGAAAACCCGTAGAATTTCCCAAATCCCTCTTATTTTTACAATTTTTAGTGTTAAATAGTTATGCATGTGTTATTGGGACTGATTAAGGGGGTTAATGTTGTACCCAAAACCCCCATAAACTGTGAGATTGATGTTTGACCATTGGGAACTCCATGGAGCTCTAATGGAAGTGTGCCTTGTCTTGATATATTTTTCTTGACTGAGCATGATATATGTTTCCATTTGAATATGAAATGTATCTTTTTACATGAATATGTTCAGTTGCATGTGAAATTAGAGGAGCACCTAATTGTATTCCTATTTTTGAATAAGGCATGCATTTAAGGATATAGTTTGTGAATTAAATTCCCTAAAAGACACTAAGATGCCTCAAAGGGTGTGATCGATATGGTTAGCCGTGTGGGGCGCCCTCGAGACGGTTAAGGCGTCTAACCACCATATCGAAAGCGTATTTATGGGGTTGTATGGGCGTAAGCATACAATGCTACCCATGAATCTGAGCTAAAGATGAATTAGAAATTCATAGTAAGAATGTGCATTGCATAAATGTGTGATATTAAGTCTTGGTGATAGTTCATTTTATGAGTTGATGGTGAGAGTCGAAGGGAGGATTCACTTGAGATTATTATCTCACCAGCTCCTTTATTTAATTATTTTCTTGATGCCACAGGTTTCAAAGGAAGGCTGACAGCTGCTAGCTCTTGGAATCTTGTTTATTTTGTAGTAGTCTTAAGTAACACCTTGAATATGTAATTTCTAGAGTTATGTATTGGTGTTGTACCGCCATGAAACTTATGTATTTGAGATTTAGTCTTTTGTGGTATTTGGACTTAATGTTGGACTTTAAGTTTGAATTAATATTGGGAGGACTGTACCTAATGATAATTATCCTATTTTCAAGTTAATGAAAGTAAGGTGTTACATTATGGTATCAGAGCAGTTCGATTCTAATCGTACTGTAGGGATTGCTAGGAATAGTTTCGTGAATTTCTTGAGTCTGCTGCTGTTTTCTACTTATTATGCAATGAGATATTGAGCTTGATCAACTCAATGCTTAGTGCATTCTATACAGAATTATGGCTTCAGGTTCTGGAAGGCGCGGGAGACCCAGGAGGAATGCTATGATGCCTCAGAATCCACCAGGATCAGAGCATGTTGCGATACCTCCGAATCACTTGACCAGAGAATGCTTGGCTACAAGGGATATTGCAGGCTATTCAGAATCAGAGTATTGCAACTAACAATCTTGCGGCTCAGTTAGCCCAACAACAGCAGCACCAAGCCTAACCTCCCCCGCAAGAGGAGGATTTAGACCAGAAATTCCTTAAGTTCCTCAAGACGAAGCTACCAACCTTCAATGGAAAAATAGAAGCCATGGCATCCCAACACTGGCTGGAAGCCGTGGAGAAGAGTTTTAAGGTTGTCCATTGTACCGAGGAACAAAAGGTCGAGCTAGCTACTCATGTGCTCATAGAGGATCTTTGGCGGTGGAAGGGGCAGAGCTTATATGGTGGCTCAAGGGACACACGATAACTAGGCGAACTTTCGGAGGTCTTCTTGGAGAAGTACTTTCCCTGGTGTGAAAGATATGATGGATAGAGAGTTAGTCCAACTTGACAAGGAAAATCTCTTTGTTTGAGTATGTGAACAAGTTTGAGGAGTTGGTAAGGTACTCATCTGTTGCTCAATTTGCTCAGAATGATAATTGGAAAATCAAGCGAGTTCAAGTGGGGGTGAGGCGGACATCCAAAAGCGACATTTCACAAGCGAATTCATCGAGTTCGCCAAGGTAGTCCATCGAGCTCGTGGGTGAAGCAAGCTTGAAGAGGATGTATGAGGATAGGCAAATGAGGTGGCAAGATAAGAACAAAAAGAAGGATGAGGATAAGAGCGATCAGCATGAGGCCGAAAGGAAATCTTTTCAAGGGGAAAGCAGGCTCAAACCTCAGAAGTGCGCTTATCATGCATGCTTTCGAGCGTGGGATGGTGCATCGAGGAGAGTGTATGAAGGGCAAGAATGTTTGCTTTGTTTGTCACCAACCAGGGTACATGGCTAAGGAGTGCCCCAATACACTAAGGGAAAAGAAGCCAAATCAGTGATCCTAACTAAGGGAGAGTCTTTACTCTTGGCCTTGAAAGCAAATGGAGCGGAAAATCGATGAAAGGTACTTGTTTCTTCGGGATGAACCTCTAGTTGTTTTGTTTGATTCGGGAGCAACACATTCCTTTATCTCTTGTAAATGTGTTCAAAGGCTAGGGTTGTATCTTACTTCTTTACAATTTCCGTTGCATGTGTATACACCCAGAAGGT
The DNA here is from genome assembly GCA_037113605.1 of Calophaca sinica. Taxonomy (NCBI): domain Eukaryota; kingdom Viridiplantae; phylum Streptophyta; class Magnoliopsida; order Fabales; family Fabaceae; genus Calophaca; species Calophaca sinica. The sequence goes on along the minus strand of JBAFXK010000052.1, from coordinate 92,282 downwards.
AGCATTTCTACTTCCTTGATATGTGAGAATTGCCCTCTCATAATTCAAGGGAGGATATTTTTAGTAAGCCTTGTGTGTCTACCTCTTGAGGGAATGGACATTATCCTGGGTATGGATTGGCTTTCCGCTTGATCAAGTTGTTTTGAATTGTTTACGTAAAGCGATTGAGTTTCCAAGCGTGCATTCTATTATTGAAGAGTCAAGTTATGTTACCGCAGTAATGATCTTCTATTAGTCATTTGTCTAGTGGAAGGTCTTGCAGGATATATGATCTTACTTTCTTGATTTGTAGAGGTTAGCCTAGATGCGGACACTATGCCTATAGTGAGCGAATTCTTAGATGTGTTTCCTAACGAGGTAGCGACCTTACCCTGAGAGAGAAGTGGAGTTCTCAATAGAACTGGTTCAGGAGGCGGGACCAATCTCAGTGGCACCTTATAGGATGTCACCCACGGAGTTGAGAGAACTAAAAACACAGTTGGAAGATTTGATTGCTAGCGGTTTATTAGACCTAGTGTGTCACCTTGAGCGCCTTTGTCCTTTGGTAAAGAAGAAAGATGGGAGTATGAGGCTATGTATTGATTCAGAAAAATAAATAAGATCCACAGTGAAGAATAGGTACCCTTGCCCGGGATAGATGACTTGTTAGATCAACTTAGGGGAGCTTGGTTTTCTCTAAGATTGATCTAAGATATGGTTATCACCAGTTAGAGTTAAGGTAGAGGATGTTCCAAAGCGGCATTTAGGACTAGATACGGGCACTATGAATATTTGGTTATGCCTTTTAGTGCGACCAATGCTCGGCCGTGTTTATGGACTATATGAGCAGAATTTTAGGCACTTTACTTGACAAGTTTGTAGTGGTCTTCATAGGCGATATCCTAGTTTATTCTAAGGATCCTCGAGAGCATGAGGAACACCTTAGGATTGTTCTAAGTACCCTTAGAGAAAAGAGCCTCTTCATGAAACCTGAGAAATGTGAGTTACGGCTCGGTGAAGCTAAGTTTCTTGGTCATGTGATTTCTAAAGCGGGAGTGTCGGTTGATCCTAGTAAAGTAGAAGCAGTCCTTAGTTGGGAGCGACTGACCACGATCCACGAAGTTAGGAGCTTTCTAGGATTGGCGGTTACTACAGAAGGTTCATTAAGGGATTTTTCGCGAGATGGTACTTCCCTAACAAGGTTAACCGAAAGGAGCCTTTTGTATGGACTAAGAGGCTGTGAGAGTAGTTTCCTAGAGCTTAAGATCGGGTTGACTTCCACCGGTCTTGATTATCACGACCCGGCATTGGGATTTAAAGTTTATAGTGATGCCTCTAAGAAAGGGTTAGGATGTGTTCTCATGCGAGAATCGACAAGTCGTAGCCTATGCATCTGGCGATTAAGGCCCCATGAGGAGAAGCTACCCTACTCATGACTTAGAGCTCGACCATTGTTTTGCTCTAAAGATTTGGCGACACTATCGTATGGTGCTCGGTTTGAAGTGTTTAGTGATCATAAGAGCTTGAAATACCTTTTTGATCGAAGGAACTTAACATGAGGCAGAGAAGATGGGTTGAATTCCTAAAAGATTATGACTTTGAGTTGAAGTACCATCCAAGACGGCGAATGTGGTCGTTGATGCCTTGAGTAGGAAATCCTTGCATGTGTCTTCAGCGATGATAAAAAGAAATGGAGTTGTTGGAGTCTTTTAGGGACCTTAATCTTGGAATTTTCCCATCGGTGAAACAGTCTCATGCTTTACCATTTAGAAATTTCTGCAATTTTAGGAGCAGTTAGACTTGCCCGAGCTTAGATGTAGAGTTGCGATCTAGCAAACCTTGCCGGTTTTTAAAGGCGAGGATGGCACTTTATTGTTCCATCGGAGAATCTGCATACCAAAGGACAATTCCATTAAGCGAGGTTCTAGGAGAAGCCCACAAGAGTGGATTCTCGGTACACCACAGCTCCACCAAGATGTATCGGGACCTTAGGCGAGGTATTGGTGGCCAGGCATGAGGAATGATGTGGCGAATTTGTAGCTCGATGCTTGGTTTGTCGAGAAAACCAAGATAGAACACCAAAAGCCTTGAGGTTTTCTCGGCCCTTAGAAATCACAGTGGAAGTGGGATAGTATAGTAATGGACTTCGTGGGAGGGTTACCTACACTCGATTAGGATATGACTCTATATGGGTCATAGTGGATAGATTAACCAAATCTGCTCATTTCTCCCAAAAAGTCCACTTACAAAAGCTGGATTAGGTGAGATCTACATCGGAGAGATTGTTAGAGCTCACGGAGTTCAACTAACATTGTCTCTGACAGGGATCAAAGTTTACCTCTCGGTTTTGGAAGGCACTTCATCAAGCCTTAGGGGCGAGGTTGAATCTTAGCCTGACCTACCATCCCAGACAGATGGCGGTCGGAGAAGAACCATTCAAACTTTAGAGGATATGCTCGAGCTTTGTGTTTTAGAGGATGGCGATGGTTGGAGCAAGTATTTGTCATTAATTGAATTTTCATACAATACTTGACTATCAACTCTAGCGTAGGAATGGCACCGTCACGAGGCTCTCTCTTTGTCGCAAGTGTAGGACTCCTCTATGTTGGTTTGAAGTGGGGAGAAACAATTGTTAGGTCAGGCCTTGTTCGAAACCAGCGATAAGATTCGTATGATTAGGGAGAAGATAAAGGCGCTTTCGAGTAAGCGAGAAAAGTTATGCAGATCGTAGGCTCAAACCCCTTGAATTTGATGAAGGAGAACATGTATTCCTGAAAGTCACTCCCACTGTAGGTGTTGGTAGAGCCCTTAGGGCCAAAAAGTTGACCCCTCGGTATGTGGGTCCTTTCGAAATCCTCAGTCGAATTGGTCCTGTGGCTTACCAAATTGCCTTACCTCCTTCTTTGTCAAATCTCCACAATGTTTTTCATGTGTCTCAGCTTAAGAAATACATTTCGGATCCATTCCACTCTATAGACCATGAGTCTATACAACTTAGATCAGTTACGCGTACCAGCCGAGCAGCCCAAATAGTGGGTGAGCTTCCAAGGCACTTTCGGGAATAAGACTATCCACTTTGGTCGAGGTGATGCAGGCGGGGATCCACTCAGAAGAAGCCACTTGGGAACTTCGAAGATGAGATCTGAAGCCAATATCATAACTTTTCCAATAGGTATGTAAGTTTATTAAATTTTGAGGACAAAATTTTTAAAAAGGTGGGTAGTAGTGTAACACCCCAATTCCTCAAGCTTGGTTTGATGTGTGTGCATAAGCTTAGTATGGCTTAATGATAAACTTTAAGTGATTTTTCATTGATTGTTATAATTGAATATGTGAATATTGTGTTTGGTGATTTTAAGCCCGGTGTGAATCAATTCCAGGCCTGTGAATCGATTCGAGTACATTGAGCTTCTTTGGGACTCGATTAGGCTTGTTGTGAATCGAAGTGTGAATCGATTCACGAAGTTGGCTCTCTGTGAATCAAAGTGTGAATCGATTCACGAAAGTCGACTCACTGTGAATCGAATCTGGGAGGCTGCGAGGAATCGATTCATTCATTTAAAGCTGCGATTCTGTCATTTTTACCTTTGAGTGAATCGATTCACCTAAATTTGTGAATCGATTCAATTTGCATTAAAGCAGAAAAACTCGTGAGAAAAAGGGCGAGCAGCGATTTTGAGAGAGGGTTAGAGAGAGAATGCGATAGAGAGAAGGAGGAGAGGGGATTAAACACCTAGGGTTCACATTTTAAGGGGAAAACATGGATTCATACTAGATTTATCATCAATCTTAGCTTGAATCCAAGTTGGGGAGTATTCACTCTTGGTTTGGAAAGTTGGAAGGAATCCCTAGAAGGAAAGCTTGAAGGAGAAGAAGAGGAAGGAGCTGAACTCTAACTTTGGGAGCTCAAAATCTTACATTGAGGTGAGTTCTTCCTTCTCTTAGGTGATGGGCACCCATAAGTCCCACATTAGGATTCTTTTGAAGAAAACCCTTGAACCCTTAAAGGGTTCAAGGTTAGAATTTCCCAAATCCCTCTTATTTTTACAGTTTTTAGTGTTAAATAGTTATGCATGTGTTATTGGGACTGATTAAGGGGGTTAATGTTGTACCCAAAACCCCCATAAACTGTGAGATTGATGTTTGACCATTGGGAACTCCATGGAGCTCTAATGGAAGTGTGCCTTGTCTTGATATATTTTCCTTGACTGAGCATGATATATGTTTCCATTTGAATATGAAATGTATCTTTTACATGAATATGTTCAGTTGCATGTGAAATTAGAGGAGCACCTAATTGTATTCCTATTTTTGAATAAGGCATGCATTTAAGGATATAGTTTGTGAATTAAATTCCTAAAAGACACTAAGATGCCTCAAAGGGTGATCGATATCGTTAGCCGTGTGGGGCGCCCTCGGACGGTTAAGGCGTCTAACCACCATATCAGCGTATTTATGGGGTTGTATGGGCGTAAGCATACAGCGCTACCCATGAATCTGAGCTAAAGATGAATTAGAAATTCATAGTAAGAATGTGCATTGCATAAATGTGTGATATTAAGTCTTGGTGATAGTTCATTTTATGAGTTGATGGTGAGGAGTCGAAGGGAGGATTCAGAGATTATTATCTCACCCGCTCCTTTATTTAATTATTTTCTGGATGCCACAGGTTTCAAAGGAAGAGGTGGCATTGCTAGCTCTTGGAATCTTGTTTATTTTGTAGTAGCCTTATGTAACACCTTGAATATGTAATTTCTAGAGTTATGGATTGGTGTTTTTCCCGCATGAACCGTATGGTTTTGAGATTTAGTCTTTTGTGGGTTTTGGACTTAATGTTGGCCTTTAAGTTTGAATTAATATTGGGAGGACTGTACCTGATGATAATTGTAACACCCTAACCCCTATTAGGGAATTACGTACGAATAACACCTGAATTTAAGGAAATCAGGCTTGGAAATTTTTAGCATACATGGTAATATAAAGAATGAACCTTGGACACCTGGCGACATACCCAAAATAGGTACTACAATGATAACGATAAATCGAGTTTTGAAAGCGTAACTTAGCAATTAATTACAACTCTTAGAAGGAATAATAAAATATGACATTTACAATTACACATTATTCACACATATTACTAGGACACAACCTAGGACTTAGGACATGACTTGTGATCCGGTGACTCAAGTCTCACAGAAAAGTAAGACCGAGCACATTCCAATGCTTTGAAGCTCTTCAAACAGCTGTACCTGAAAACAACGCCCCAAAGGTGAGTTTATAAAACTCAATAACATAGACTTAGATCCAAAATACTTTTATCGTTGTTTTGACCATGCATTGGTGTGCCACGTATGGAAAATCCATCCCATAAGCATAGGTATAAATATTTATACTACCTTAACAAATCCTCGAGACCTAATATTTCAAACATCAATCACGAGTCAAACATATGTCACAACAATCACAATGAATGTTCCCCACTTGATCCATTTCAAGTACAAAATGAGTAAAATCACATTGAGGATAAAACCAAGGGGCCCCCAGCGGCCGCGGTGGTAGCTAATCACTTACGATGGGGTTGTAGAGCGAATTGCAAACATTCCACACACAAACAATGCATGTTATTGTGACATCCCAAGCCATACTCACATTGGAGCCACAAGGCCTTACGAAAGGGTATGCCACTCACAGGACTTCACACAAGCAATTCAATCAAGATCATTAATTCAAAAAGCAACACACAGCACTAGCATAATTTTATAATGTTTGCAGTTCAAGCGCAAACATTTCGAACACGTATAAGTTTCAATCAATGAGAAACAATACGCTCAATGCAATTACATTTAGTAAACACTAATGAATGTACCCACTTGGCAAAGCAGGGATCAAAATGAGCAAGGACCTATGTGTGTCCTACGAAAGGTCCCAGTCAGCGAAAGTGGCCAAAGTACACATATGGCGAGTTTGCATTTCAAAAGCAAACATCAGAACACATAACAACCAAGTTCAATCAAATAACAATTCTAAGTAATTTACATGTCTAATTGGGAATCAAACACTTAGCAATATAACCACAACTTATTTAAAATGGCATAACGCCTTCACCCATTTCAAGAAATTATAACCACTCCAAATTAGGCTAGTTCAAGCTTGATCCTTCCAAATTAATTCATGCATATTGATCAAGTGACCAATCAAACCAAATCAAACACATATATATATATATACACCAATTGGAGCTCGATGGAACTCTCAACGGTACAAACATCACACATTGGTTTAAGGGGGTTGGGAATGAGAATCAACCTATTTGATCAAAATCCCATCTGAGACCATTTCAGATTAATTAATACATTAATTATTGAGCCAAAGAATCTAACTACCAAATCCTAGCACCCCCTAAGGGAGGTTTTAGGGGAAGTCTATGTTACTTGAGCAATCCCAAGTTAGGGATTTGAGCTCCAAAAATCCCTTTCGCGGGCGGAGTCCTCGAGCTTGACCTTCTTCTCCATAAGTAAGAACCCACATGCAAGCCCTCTTTCTTTTCATTCCAAGCCTAACCTCCATTGAAGTGGGTCTTCAAGCTTCCATCTTCATCTTCTTCCTTTAATCCTTCATCCTTTGAGTCTTGTTCATCTTCTCCTCTCCATCCTCCTCCATTTTGAGTTCCTTCTTCTTACTCTTTCTCACGCGATCTCTCCCTCTCCCTCTCTGCGTTCGGCCCTCTCTCCCTCTCTGGCGTGAGCAGTGGCACGACCACCACCCCACACACTTGCACCACCCCCTCAGCCACCACCATGGCCCTTCCTCCTTCATCTCTCTCGATCGCGACATCCTCTCCCTCTTCTCTTCTTTCTTTCCTTCTTCTCTCTTCCTCTTTCTTTCTCTATTTTTCTGATTTTCCCTTTCCTTCTTTTGGGGCTGCAGGTCACGATGGAGGGAGTATTAGGGTGAAGGAGGGGGTACTAATGTGGGCTTAAGTGGATCATGGAGTACGGTGGAGCTTAGGTCCAAAATTAATTAAAACCTTGCAATTACGCCCTTATTAAACCTCTAAATTAAATCTTAGGTACCTAATAATATTCTTGAGCAATCTGGCTAATTAAAACCACGCATAATTATTTAGTCTCATAATTCCTAAATCACTGGGTAAAATTACAATTTTACCCTTTAGTTCCTAATTGGTTTTAAACTACTAAATTAAGGCTATGAACTATTTTTATTCCTTAGGGATTAAATCCCTTTTTCACTTAGGATTCCTAATAATTAGGCTTAGGGATTTTGGGATGTTACAATAATTATCCTATTTTCAAGTTAATGAAAGTAAGGTGTTACACAATGTTGCCCCTATTTTTTAAAATTTTAAATGTATTTAACTTTTAATTAGATAATTAATTACTAAATTTATTTAATGTTATATAAAAGTTTATTTATTTACGTAATTCTATCTGAATAACTATTTGTTTTTAATTTGATATACTATTGTAAATAAAATATTTGTATTTTTAAATAAACATACGTTGATCAAATAATATGTTTTATTTCAACAATTGTTTTCATTTATTTGTACAAAAATAAAAAATAGTTACTAAGAACGAATGCTTAAAAATTGTTTTTATTTAAAATAAATTATACTAAAAATATTGTAAAGTTTAAAAATTTGGATAATATTTTATGTTTTTACCCATATGTAGAGCATTCAAATTTGATTCAACTATTTTATTATTTCAACTGGTAATCAGAATACATGTTTAACCTTATCCTAAGCTCATCAATCTCAAACTTGTATGGTTGAATCATTATAAACCAAAAATGGCGAATTCACGTTGACAAAGAGAAACAAAACCCAATATTTTAAAGCTATGACACAAAAGCAAATGATGTAATTTATACGCAAAACCTTTACATCGTCAATGATGAACATGTATACTTTTGATGAAAGGTAAAAAGCAATAAAAATAGAAGAGACAACAGAAGCATTTGCGAGTGTTTTTGAAAAGAAAGTAATGCCTAAAACTCTTTGAAAATGAAATGTGAATAGCGGTGAAGAAGGAGAACCATAATGATTTCATGAAATAATAATTTCAACATCTAAAGTCTAGAGTCAAGCATAAAACTTAAAGACTCATCCATAAAATAATCAACAAATAGCCCTTCCAATCAAAGATATACGGACTATCCCATAAAAAAAAAAGATATATGGACTATACACACAAAGAAAAATGTATTAAATGAAATCTTTTATCGAAAAGATTATGCTCGACATTCCAATAAGAATTCACGAAGCAAACCAATCATCACTGAAAGTAAATTTTTAAGATGCAGATGAATGCACACAACAACCAAGCCACTCGGCCACCCTATTGTTATTGTTACGACAAAGTCCAATGCCAAAAATTCAAATTTCTTAGTGTTTCATCTCTTGTACACATTTTTCTATGCTCTCTTTAATATTCCTCTTCTCTCGTTGTGTGAGTACTTTAAGGTCAATGAGACCAGTGAACTTGGACTGCAACAAAAATGGTTTTTCGATCGTAGAGAAATAAATTTCGATGGTATTGTGTATCTTAATCAAGAGCCTTCTTTTTTTACCTTCAATTGTCTCTCTCTCTCTTTTTCTCTTCCTGCTTTCTTTTCCCTTATCTCGTCCTCTCCTTTTCAGGTATTCTTACCTTTCAATTTATAGTAACAATCTCATGTTCTTTCCATTTTTTTAGTACGTCTAATATTTTGGACTTGGCCTAAATATTTGTTATCAATTTGAGTTATCATATTTATTTATTTTTGAATAGCGTTGAAACTGAAAAAATAAAATCAAAATGAAATAAAAGTTAAAAAGTGAAAACGAAACAAAAATTAGGTGTCAATATAAACTTTATTTTTTCTCTTTTTTATATGACATGATAAAAAATTAGGGGAAATGTGATTTTCTCAACCGAAGAAAGTTTGTACAAATTATATAATTTAAAAATACCAAATAAAAAAATTTAAAATGAAACATGGGCAAAAATTATAAATCGAATATAATAATTTAAATATTTAAATAATTAAAAAACTAAATAAATCAAACTAAAAATCAAACTGTAAACTAAATACGTGAAGAGAATTATTTGAAGGTTAAATAACTATATAAAAATAAATAAACAACTAAACATTAAAATGTGGTAAAAATTAAAAACTAAGTAATATCAAGCATCTTTTATAAAATAAACTTTTTTTACGGAAATTAATCAATATAATTTAAAGCTTGTAAAATAATATGGCAATTACCAAAATAATAAAAAAATAATGTAAAATCTGGCTTTTATTCTATTTTTATTTTGAAAGTATCTAACAATTTAATGGACATATTGAATGTTTACTTTTATATTATAAGTTTCGCCATTTTATATAATTTTTTATAACTCTTGGACTAACTAATTAAATGTACTGATAAACTACTAATTAAATATTACTAATTAACCAATAAATGGACAAAGAAAATTTCCAATGCTGCCCGTAGACAACAATCATCTATATATATATATATATATATATATATATATATATATATAGAGGTACACTATGTTATATGTATAGGTTAAAAGTCTGAATAGAAAAACAACCGATTACATTGTTATAGATATTAATTATAAACATTATTTAATTTAGTGGAGAAAACTATTTACTTTAATTCATTAAAATGTAGTAAAAATTCTACTTTAGTGAAAAAAACTATTTACCCCACTAAAAACTATTACATGTGGAAATTTGAATTTTTTTATTAAGTTGTGTTTTTTTATCTTGGTCCCCCTAAATTTAAAATCCTAGCTTCACCCTTGGGGCTCATAAAACAACAACAAAAGAAATATCAATCCTAATGACTAAACAGGGAACTCAACTCTCCCGACTAAACAAAAGACTCAACTCTCACGATAAAAAGATCTAAAAGATACAAAATAATAACAACATAAATATACTAACAAAGTTGTATTTTCTAAATGTTAAGACACCCGAGGAAAATGTCGTATCGATACCAAATAACAACAATTATCTTGGTCCCTCTAAAGTTAAATTCCTATCTTCACCCTTGGGGCTAATAAAACAACATCAAAAGAAATATCAATCCTAATAACTAAACAGAGAACTCAACTCTCGCGAATAACAACAACGTGAATATACTAACAAAGTTGTATTTTCTAAATGTTAAGACACTAGGAAAATGTCATATGCGATACCAAATAACAACAATTTAAACTTATGGAAATAAATATAATAAAGAGATTTAACTTAAAATGGAATAAATTATAAAGCCGATAATGCTTGCATGAAAAAACTATAATAGCAAAACTTTATTTTTGATGATGTATAATAGTAGAACTTAACAGAGAGTTGACGTAACTCAAATATTTTATATTGTATAAACATATAAAATTAAGAGATATGAGATTTAAATATTGAATATCTAAATTTCATATTTTTAATATTTATATGATTTTGGAATATCGAGAGATATAAATATTTTTTGAAATAGCAAATAATCTATCACAATTTAAAAGTTTCGAAATAATAATAACAATATTATTAATAATATTGATGGATTTAAAAACAAATGAATTACATATCTTTGTTTATACGCCTTAATTTTTGATTGATTTGCTATCTTATATGAAAACAACTTAAAACACTATTTATTGCTGGCTAAATGAAAAATTGATGATAGTGCAATTATTTTGACCTGAGTAAACTCCAATGTTCATTTACTCAATCAAAGCTGATATTGATATAATCGAAATTATATTATTTATGAGTGATTTATTTTAAAGAAGTATTCTTACACAAGAATTCATGAGAGATTTGGGTTATTAATTAAAAATTGAGTTGTTATCATATTTATGTCAAAGTGGAAATTATGAAAATTATCGATCATATTAGCAAAATTCATAATGCCTATACTAAAAGAATTCAATAGTAAAGATTCAAAGAGAGTAAAGAAATTAAGAAAATGCAAAAATTGCAATCCATATATTATAACAAAAATACTACAAACTTATATGTAACAATTTTAAAATTTATTATTTTATTTTTACTATACACAAATTAATATTTAAAAGGCTTAATTGCACTTTTGGTCCTTCGGCTTTCTCAATTTGGCAATTTTGGTCCCCATATTTTATTTTTTGCGATTTTAGTCCCCTAACTTTCTCAATTTTTCGATTTCTGTAACGTCCCGACTCTAATCAGGGGATTACTTGCTAAAGTAATAAACCTTTAAAGGTAATTACAGAACTTTGACTGCTTAAAAGCTTTGAATAACTAAAGAATCATAAACCTGAGTTTCGAAAACCGGAAATTACTTTGATCAATATAAAACCTTATACTAAAAGAGTGAATGATGACTAATCAAATTTATACAATTTTCTTCCCAATATCACTTGACATAAAAAGACACGTAATAAAATGACTCGTACATAATACTTAAGACATTAAAGGGAGACTCGTGATCCGGTATAGACTATTGACGGACATCCTCAGTTATTGGTGTCCCTGTCATCTGAAACAAATAAAGGAAATGGATGATATATAAAAATCTTAGTGAGTTCCATTACCCCATCCCCTTACATACCATTAATGAATTACTTATATCAGTCAAGCGAGTTGCACCAAATAGCTTGGATGAGGATGTAAGGTTCATGATCATTTTAGTTTTAAAACTATATTCAAAAGAAATACATTTCAAACTTAAGCTCATCAATAATAAACCAACACTAATTGTAAGGGGAGATAATGTGATCTGAGTAAGGAAGGATGCTTGAACCTCCATCAATTTAAATTCTTCCACATTCCCTTACCCTCACTTATGCATTACAAAGCAACTTGATACTTTCTTGGTCAATAATTCATAATCAAACAATATAATCCTTAAAGTCCTCATGCTTTGAAGGTGACATAGACTTCAATCAAACCATAGCACTAACTATGACCACAATATACATAAATCTAATTAATCTTGAAAGATTAAAAACAAGTCCATGGGCCAATCTAAAGGCTCATGGTTCCTATCTAAAATTGACAAGAATACTCTTTGAAGACATATCATAAACACCCTAAAGGCACACAAGCCATACCAAGACAACATAAATTGCGGTTCTTTCAGCAATCCCAAATCATCAAAATTTGCATCAAGGTCAAGGACCAACAACCAAGGCATGAAATGAAGGTAATCAACCTAATAATGGGGTTTTAAAGGCTCCCAACCTCTATATGAAATAATCCCTAAAAGGAAACTCACATTGGTTGTTTGGAGAACAAAACCCTAACTTTGGGTGTTGATGGAGATGAAGAAGGTAGTTGAGAACTCTTGATCCTACTCTTCCTTTTCCTTTCTTTCTTCTCTCCTTTGCTCGAGGCTCCGTCTCTGTCCCTCGAGCTCCCTCTTTGCCGATCTCTCTCTTGGTTTGTGCCGCTCTCTCTATCGTTCTGCAGCAAGGTGGTGCGCCACCTGTGGCCGGGCGGCCATGACTCCTCCCTTTCTTCTTCTTCATCATCGTTTGACCTCTCTCTCTTTCCCTTCTCTTATTCTCCTTTCTTTCTCTTCTCTTACGTTCCTTTTTTCACCTGTACATTGAAATAAAGGGAGGAAGAGAGATTGAGAAGAGTGCTAAGGTGGAATTAAGTGAAATGGGGTGTATGGTGGGGTAATGGTGTGGAATTTTACTAAAATAGGACTTATAGGTCTCTTTCTAAATTCCTTAATTATTCTTAGGTCACTGATTAAGCGTTGGGTAATTTAATCCATAAAAATTACACAATAATAATTAGTCCACATTTCCTAAATCCTTGGGTAAAATTACCACTTTACCCTAAGATCCAAATTTATTTTAAAGTACTAATTTAAAGAAAATTTGGGATGTTCTAATTCGATCATTGTGTCTTTTTAATTACACTTTTGGTCCCACAAATTGTGGATTGTGCATTTTTTATCCCAAAAATCTTGGATTTTGGGAAGGTGTGGGACCCAAAGTGCAAAAAAAAAATCCATGATTTTGTGGGACCAAAAGTGCATTTAAAAAGTATTGGATCAAAATTGCCAAACTGAGAAAGTTGAGGTCCAAAATCGCCAAAAATAAAATAGAGAGATCAAAATCGCCAAATTGAGAAAGTTGGGGGCCGAAAATACAATTAAACCTATTTTAAAATAGTATATTTATGAAATTCAAAATTTATTATCTCGCACAACCGTGTGTAGCATGATAGGGATATTTTAAAGGAAGTGCTTAGGTTACTCTAAATTCTATTAGTTTGTATAAATTGATATGTTTAATTTAATTTATATATATGTATATATAATTACATAATTATCTGATTAATTCTAATTGTTTACCTATCAAATAATTTATTGATCAAAATTTGAATATTTGAATAACATAGATATTATTCATGGATAGTGCAAAAAAAAAACTCATTACTATATGTCAAGCAACCAAAACAAGAATGTATAGAATTTTATTTTTTATTTTTTTCGATTAATTGACCAAAAACATTTTCAATTTTCATCTACAACTTAAAACCAAGAACCAACAGGTTAGAATCATTTAGTCAAAAAAAAAAGGTTAGAATCACGAATGCTTGAGTTTAAACCAAAAGTCTACATTTTTTTTGAAGCAATACGTGTACTGGCAAAACTAAACAATATTAATCTCAAAAGAAAAAACTAACAAACATTAATATGTTTTGACTATGTGTCAAAACCCTATTTGGTACACATTAATCTGATGAAGTAATGTCGATAACTAAATTAAATTTAGATCCCTACTTTAACTAGGATAAATCCCTAAACTACCTAGAAACAGAAAATCAACGTAAATATTAATTTCTAAATACTAATAAAAACATTATAATTCTCCATTGGATAAGTCTAATCACTCCTCTGGCCTAGGAGGGTGATTAAGATCGAAAGTTCGGGCATTAGGATATTGGTTCAAGTCAAAAGATTGTGAGCATTTGGAGGTTATTGAGCATTTGGAGGTTGGCGTCATACGTTTGGATTTGGTGGTGGCTGTTATTGGATTCTAATATCAATTCGGATGATGTTGTTCAATAACATGCCTTTGCTAAAACTGCCTTGAGATGAAAAACACATGCCACACTCATCACATGTGGCGCTCATGATGTAACAAAATTAGGCAAAGAAAACAAAATTTTGCAATATATTTTGGAAGCTAATGGTGATATAGAGTGGGATTGGTAGGGTTTAGGACAAAAGAAATAAGATGAATAGCAATTTATATAGTTAAGTGAAGAAAAAAGTTGAACTTCGTGTTAGGTGGGTTTCCTCCTAAGTGGGACCCACGAGATATGATGTTGTGTTGTTTATTAGTCAAATATGTGCAAGATATGGTGCAGATATGTTTTCCAATAAAAGTGGAAACAAAGAAATATGGAATATTTACAAAGAGGAAATAGGGAAAAATAGATCTCAATAAATACAAAATATAAAGGTGTCATATCTCAACAGAATCAGATAAAAATATATTGTATGTATTTGTTGCTCCTCTTCTATAAATAGAAAAAGGTGGTGCGAGAGACACCTGAGGGGGTGCAAAATGTAGAGAAGCACCCGAATGTGTGAGTGTTATCATTCTTTGTATTAAATGAAATCTTTTATCGAAAAGATTATGCTCGACATTCCAATAATAATTCACGAAGCAAACCAATCATCACTGAAAGTAAATTTTTAAATTTTTTAGTGTTTCATCTCTTGTACACATTTTTCTTTACTCTCTTTAATATTCCTCTTCTCTCGTTGTGCGTGTACTTTAAGGTCAATGAGACCAGTGAACCTGGACTACAACAAAAATGGTTTTTCGATCGTAGAGAAATAAATTTCGATGGTATTGTGTATCTTAATCAAGAGCCTTCTTTTTACCCCTTCAATTATCTCACTCTCTCTCTTTCTCTTCCTGCTTTCTTTTCCCTTATCTTGTCCTCTCCTTTTTCAGGTATTCTTACCTTTCAATTTATAGTAACAATCTCATGTTCTTTCCATTTTTCTAGTACATCTAATATTTTGGACTTGGCCTAAATATTTGTTATCAATTTGAGTTATCATATTTATTTATTTTTTGAATGACGTTGAACTGGAAAAATAAAATCCAAATGAAATAAAAGTTAAAAAGTGAAAACGAAACAAAAATTAGGTGTCAATATAAACTTTATTTTTTCCCTTTTTTATATGACATGATAAAAAATTAGGGGAAATGTGATTTTCAAAACCGAAGAAAGTTTGAACAAATTAAATAATTTAAAAATACCAAATAAAAAAATTTAAAATGAAACATGGGGAAGTATTGTAAATCAAATATAATATTTTAAATATTTAAATAATTAAAAAACGAAATAAATCAAACTGAAAATCAAACCGTAAACTAAATACGTGAAGAGAATTATTTGAAAGTTAAATAATTATATAAAAATAAATAAACAACTAATCATTAAAATGTGGTAAAAATTAAAAACTAAGTAATGTCAAGCATCTTTTATAAAATAAACTTTTTTGTGGAAATTAATCAATATAATTTAAAGCTTGTAAAATAATACGGCAATTACCAAAATAATAAAAAAATAATGTAAAATCTGACTTTTATTCTATTTTTATTTTGAAAATATCTAACAATTTTATGGACATATTGAATGTTTACTTTTATATTATAAGTTTCGCCATTTTATATAATTTTTTATAACTCTTGGACTAACTAATTAAATGTACTGATAAACTACTAATTAAATATTACTAATTAACCAATAAATGGACAAAGAAAATTTCCAATGCTGCCCGTAGACAACAGTCATCTATATATATATATATATATATATATATATATATATATATATAGAGGTACACTATGTTATATGTATAGGTTAAAAGTCTGAATAGAAAAACAACCGATTACATTGTTATAGATATTAATTATAAACATTATTTAATTTAGTGGAGAAAACTATTTACTTTAATTCATTAAAATGTAGTAAAAATTCTACTTTAGTGAAAAAAACTATTTACCCCACTAAAAACTATTACATGTGGAAATTTGAATTTTTTTATTAAGTTGTGTTTTTATCTTGGTCCCCTAAATTTAAAATCCTAGCTTCACCCTTGGGGCTCATAAAACAACAACAAAAGAAATATCAATCCTAATGACTAAACAGGGAACTCAACTCTCGCGACTAAACAAAAGACTCAACTCTCACGATAAAAAGATCTAAAAGATACAAAATAATAACAACATAAATATACTAACAAAGTTGTATTTTCTAAATGTTAAGACACCAGGAAAATGTCGTATAGATACCAAATAACAACAATTATCTTGGTCCCTCTAAAGTTAAATTCCTATCTTCACCCTTGGGGCTAATAAAACAACATCAAAGAAATATCAATCCTAATGACTAAAACAACATCACAATTGGGGCTATTATAGTTTTCATGTAAGCATTATTGGCGTTATAATTTATTCCACTTTAAGTTAATTCTATTTATTATATTTATTTCCATAAGTTTAAATTGTTGTTCTTTGGTACCACATACGTCATATTCCCCCCGTTAAGAATCAAAAGTAAAATAATCATCTATAAATTTTGATACGTGATCAAAGACGATAAAATTATATTTGAGACTTTAAACGAAAATAATTATTTATAATTAAAAAAAATAATGATAAAACATAAAAATATAAAAATAGAAAAAATAGAAAAAGAAAAGAGAAAGAGAGAAATATATCAAAAAAGAGAAAGCGAGAAAGGCAGTGTGACGGTGAGAGAAGAAAGAGAGAAAGAGAAAGACAGAGTGATGTGAGAGAAAGAGAAGAAAGAGAAAAAAGTGAAAGGTGAGAGATAAAATGTTAAAAGTAGGTAAAAAAATTAATTTTTTATGTGAATTTAATTTTTATTTTGATTTATTTTTATTTAGATTGACATATTTGCCCCTTTAAAATAATTGGTGGCAAAAATATGGTATTTTAATTTTGTCTTTTCACCAGCCCATTCTATTCTTATATTGATAGTAGATAGTTGTTTACCGGAAAATTTGGTTTGTAGTGTATTTCTACCAAATTCGTCAAAAAAAATAAATAATTAGATTTTCAAACGATTATCTGATCGACGAGTTACGTGGTAATCTCGTTTTGAAAACAACAATTTTTATTGCTAACGGTCAAATGTTCGACACTTCGTCAGTTTTAAACATTCTTGGCTTCTGAGCCATTAATTGTCATACTCTACCAATTTTAATTAGAAATGTACCAACTAAGAAATGAATTGTTGTTGGAATGGCACTTAAACAAATATATAATAAGATTGGCCGTCGAAAGCCAATTTCTTAAACAACAAGTAATTGAATTTTACAAGTTATAGTAAACATATAAAAACTTGAAGAAGGAGATGAATCACGAGAAATGTAAAGAAAAACATTTAAAGAACATGGATTTGAAATAAGACTTGTAAATGATTGTGAATGTAAATATGAAATAGCAAAATTGCTGGAAAGTAAAAACAAATGAAATAAAATCTGAGGAATTGAAATGAATGGAAACATGCAATAAGAAAAGAAACTTGAGCGAAATGCATAAATGAACAAAGAAAATAGAATAGAAGTTCAAACACAAAGTTCAATGCAATAAATGATAAATGCCATGAACCGATAACATCGTCAAATGTAAAGGAAGCTGCAGTAAAAGTAAAGATGAAAAGCAATGCAAGAATTGAAGTAGTGACTTTATTGCAATTGAATCAATGAAAAAGGGGTGGAAGGCATCTTTGTGATCGTGTTTCCTTTAATATGCTTGACGGTGAGATGTTAGGAATTTTAGATCAAGTATCAACTTTGTGTTACAACGTACAAACTACTATTCATAGAGAAAAGATAAAAAAAATTACCTATCATTTGACTCGACATTAATGCGGTCACGAGTCGATAGTTAATTTTACTAAGTAACTAATCAACTTCGACAGTAATACTTCCTGTCGAGTTTTACATATGTTGCCTAAAGCCTAAGCCTAGCTTGACTGCTTTCTTGCTGACATCTTCAACGCTTCATTTACTTTGTCGAATAACCGCCAAGGCTCTCAATCTTTTAGACTTAGTTTATTTTCATCATTCTTTACGGTTTCAAACTTCCTTGCTGTTGAATGTTTGAAACATTGTCGAAATTCCAAATTTAAAATTTGGCATACAACATATGCCCCCAAATCTACGAGTTTTTGACTCATAATGGGAAGAGAACCAGAATTTTTGTTTATCCACGTCTTGTTAATATGATTTCAATTCTTGAGTAGTTTTCTTGTTCTAGGATTGTGGGCTATGCCCCTTGATGTTTTTAGGATGAACCATTGAATACTCTCTTCGTTAGTTTGAATGCAATTTGATTCAATTTTTACGTTCTCAATTCTTGCAACCTCTTCAAAACTAAATTGTTTGTATGTTTAGATATCTAACTAGAGAGCGGCACCCTTAACTTATACATCAGACTCACAAATGTCATATACAGCCAGTACATAAATATCATCATGTTAATCAGATTATCAACCATCCTTTATCAACATAAGGATCAATTCTAGTGTCGCTTAGGCGACCTACTGCTAACATGTTATCAATCAACACACCAACATGCAATCACAAAGCAATCATATCAAAGCATTACAACAATCAGCATCCATCCATAAATTTCAATAAATCATTCCTATGGTTGATAGACCTCTGACAACTGTCCTCAGCTGTCTTAGTTCCTGACCCTATACGATGTCTTTGCTACTATCAACCCCTAGTAGGGTTGAGGGTCCTACACATGCTACTTGATGCTACTCTATTACCTATTTTCCCTAGTGATTAAGGTATCTTCCCTTACGGCTTGAAAGCTCGCTACCGCTCTCTCTTTGTCGCACCTCTTCTTCCGAGCTCCTCCATGCCCTTCACGCTCTCCTAAAGGCCCTTGGAAGAACTTGAACTAAATGGAGAGGGTAAAGGCCTATTTATAGGCATAACTTGGCCCCATCGCGTCGCGAGCCAATTATACGTGAGTCCCGTCTTGTCGTGAGCTGGGACATGGGTCATGCATCAGACGCGTGTGATCGTGACTTAATCAGAGCTTAGATCGTGGTGCGATGCTCCCCTTTGTAATCTCCGTCGCGTCGCGACGGTCCTTAAATAGTAATATTCTATTTTTGCCCCTCTAGGAGATTCTAGGTTATTCCATCCTATTCTAGGGCATTCTAGGCCTTAATAAATCATATTTAAACCCAATTCAATTTTAACTAATCTTTTATTACCTAATTATTGCCTAATTATTATTCTAAAAATTATTTAAGACATATTTAAAAAATCAGGATGTCACATTACTACCCTCCTTAAAGAATTTTCGTCCCTGAAAATTCAAAGGATGTTATTCTTCTAGGACAGAATTCCTAGTGTCAAACTCTCTACCCAGTCCCAACACAGTTGTCATCCGATGTGAAGACAACTAGACTTTAAACACGGCCAGTGACTCGACCCTCCCCACAGTTCGGTTAAAACCGAACCTGGCTCTGATACCGCTAATGTAACAACCAGTCGAGACATGGCGTCACTTTATCCTGGCTTAGTAACAACACATTTTCAACTTAACATCAGTGCATAGCAGGACATCTTGGTCGTGGCGCTGCTGCTTTCCAAGCTCTAAGTACTTGATATTCTAGTTCATCTGTTATCCATAATTATATAATATAGAAAACACAGAAAACGAAGGGGTAAGACACTCATCAATAACCATCAAGCAGGAAAATAGCATAGCAGAGATACGGTCACCATGTATAACACAACCATATCAACACAGGTATAATACTCATCATCATGAACATCAGTACAACTGATATCATAGATACCACACTCAAACTTATGAGCACACGGTTACAGACCAGACCATATTGATACGTCATACCAATAAACTTGATCCCACGGCCACAAATTACATCACAGACCGACACCTGTCACTAGTCATTTCATGCTCAATTACCAGCCCTACTGACCCAGACTATTGATCATGTCAGGCTCAATTACCAGCCCTATGGACATGTCAGCCTGTTTCAAAGATTTCAGGCTCATATCCAGCCCTACTGACCCAATCCATCACTGAACATTGCGGGCCATTACCGCCCTTCTCCCTAGACCAATTACCAGTCTTAGGGCACCGAGTATGATAAGTTGGTTGTCCCGGGAACAAATCCTGATACGTTACCATCTCCGATTACCGGTTATAGCATCCCATACTACCATATCCAATTACCGGAGTAAGGTACCATCCCGTGCACAAGGACGACATTCCCATAACAGGAATGGCCAAGATTGGTCACCTGTCAGACTTAGAGTCCTGAGGCTTGGTTATACCATCGATCATATCCATCTCAGGTACACCTACCCCACACTACTCTGTACCATCGATCATATACATCTCAGGTATACCAACCTCGGATACACTGACTCGGCTATCACCACTATCACAGGGTATCGATGATAGTACTTGTTACCATCATCTAGGGATTCACATACCTCTAACTAGAGAGTGGCACCCTTAACTTATACATCAGACTCACATATGTCATATACAGCCAGTACATAAATATCATGAGGTTAATCAGATTATCAACCATCCTTTATCAACATAAGGATCAATCCTACTGTCGCTTAGGCGACCTACTGCTGATATGTTATCAATCAACACAGCAACATACAAGCACAAAGCAATCATATCAAAGCATTACAACAATCAGCATCCATCCATAAATTTCAAGATCATTCCTATGGTTGATAGACCTCTGACAACTATCCTCAGCTGTCCTAGGTCACAGCCCCTCTCCTGAGGTGCTGCTACTATCAACCCCTAGTAAGGTTGAGGGTCCCTACACATGCTAACAGTACTATTCCACTACCTATTTTCCCTAGTGATTAAGGTATATTCCCCCTTACCTGGCTTGAAAGATAGCTGCCGCTCTCGCTTTGTCGATCCTCCTCTTCCGAGCTCCTCGACGCCCTTCACGCTCTCCCAAAGGCCCTTGGAAAAACTTGGGCTGAATGGAGGGGGTTAAGGCTTATTTATACGCATAACTTGGCCCCATCGCGTCGCGAGCCAATTATACGTGAGTGGCATCGAATCGCGAGCTGGGACACGTGTCACGCATCAGACGCTCGGGGTCACTACCCTAATCACCGACTTAGATCGCGTCGCGATGCTCCCCTTTGTAATCTCTGTCGCGTTGCGACGGTCCTTAAATAGTAATATTCCATTTTTGCCCCTCTAGGAGATTTTAGGGTATTCCATCTTATTCTAGGGTATTCTAGGCCTTAATAAATCATATTTAAACCTAGTTCAATTTTAGCTAATATTTTATTACCTAATTATTGCCTAATTATTATTCTAAAAATTATTTAAGACTTATTTAAAAAATCAGGATGTCACAATGTGCAGCCCTACAGTCGACGAGTCAGTTCCATGGCAGAAATCTAAGGTAATAATACCTTACTTGAATGATCATTCTTTTCTTTTGGATCCTCCTGCGACTACACAGGACCTATTATTCCACTTATCTGGTTTTGCTGGAAAATTTAAAAATGTTTTCCCAAATAAGGATGACACCGCTGACATTTTAGCTTCTAGTTCTCATTTGCATATTCATTATTTCTTTAAAAGTGCTAGGCTCTTTAGAACTCCTCCAATTAGTATACATGGATATGCTGCTTGGCTAACTAGCGTAGAAGCCAAGAAGGCTACTTTCTTGAAGAAAATAGGTATTTGTCACCTCATTCAATTGTCAAAGCATACGTTTAGGTTAGAACCTTCTATGTTGGGAGTTGTTATTTTCTTTTGGAACAAAACCACTAACAACTTCCATTTCCCTTGTGGAATGATAGGTCTAACCCTTTTCGACGTTGCCACCCTCACTGGCCTTCCACTGAATGGCCATGTGATTCACCCTTTTTGTGAACCTGAAAACACTATAGATGTTTTTATTGGGAAAGCTCTTGCTTTTTCAAAATTTGCTTTTAGCCATATGGTAGATACCGAAGATGTTTTCGACAAAGAACACATATCCTTTCTTTTCCATTGGCTATCAGCTTTTGTTCTTTGTAACAAAAACATCTGATTATCAAAAACAATACTTGGCTTGGCCAACCTTCTTCATGAAGGTAAGAAATGGGCTCTTGGCCACTTTTCTTTGTCGAACCTCTGTGCGGTATGTCAAGTATGTATACCATGGTGAAAGAAGGAGGAAAAAGAGTGGAGCTGGGTTGGGTGGAGGCCCTGATGTGGCTTCGCAACTATGGTTGAATGCTACCTTACCAGGCCATCTTGTTAATAAAGCTCGTGAGATCTTGAAGTAGACACATATGGCACCCTTGCTATGTATCGCACGGCTAAGCTCTTGGGTAGTGAACTTGACATCTTCAAGTATTATTTCCAACTCTTCCATTCTTTTTCCCCTAACACCCAAGGAATTCACTTCCAACCATTTGTCAATAGAAGACATGGACCTGCATGGTTCAAAGCCCTTGGACCTAACTTTTCAAGGTGTGATGTCATTTGGACTCACTTCCTTTCCGTCAAGTATTCCTGCGGGGCTACCAGGTTCGGCCAAGCGATTCTACATTTGTCTGTTTGCCCGATGCCTCTTCCAATAACCTTGGTTTACTACAATCCATTCTGACCCATTTCCTTACAAAAAGGATGACATTCTTTTGGGTGCATCGACCTCAGCGAGAAACCATTGATGGTATTGAAAAAGAATGAAACTTGCAAGGCTTCTGTCGATCTTGCCCCTTTTACACCCACTCTAGTTGTTTCTCAGGATTTTATGACTTGGTGGGATGAGTACTACAAGAAATTCCACCTTTTTTTGATGAGTGTGTGAAAAGATTTATGCCTTGCTTGTGCAAGAACAGGACCCCTCGACTAAGACCAAAGGTGAGCACTTGAAGGATATACGTAGCTTTGAAAAATTCTATAGGGTGAAATGGGATCCTAGATATCCTCATTACATTGTTCGACAGGTAAATAAAATGACTGCCAAATCAAAAGAAGCACATGACAACAAATGGGGCTTAAAGGCTTTAAAACATTACAAAACAACAGGGCAATCACTTGTGAAACCCCTTGTTACGAACCAGTGCCTTTACCATGTACAAATTTTGGTTTGGCTGATCCATTTCTAGGTAAACCGACAAGAGCTGGTAACTTCCTTGCGTTAGAAAGATTTCAATATCATTCTAATATCAATACATATGATAACAAAGAAGTTACTTTCACGGGTCGATTTGCTTACCTTTTGAACAACATAATGAAGTTGTCAAGTTCATTTCCCAGTTTCCCCAAGGTAGTTAGTCTACTTTGCTTTATTTTCTGAGAGCTTTCTTGCTTCTTGCTTACATTCTATGTTTTGCTTATTTCGACTCACGAGGAACCATTAAAATGCAAACAAGCAAGTGACAAAACTCCGGAGGCTGAAGAAGAAGAAGATGATGAAGATGAAGATGACGAATCCCCGCTTCAGTCCAAGCCAGTTGGCAAGAAATCTACAAAATCCTTGGTCCAAAAACAAGGTGCTGGCAAGAAGCCAGCTTCGACAAAGAAAAAGCAACCTGCAAGATCGAAGTGCTCGACTAGCACTTCTCAACAAGAATCTATCAAGAGAAAAGTTAAACCAGCTACCACTGTGGCTTAACCAAAAAGGCACAAGTTGCTTCTATCTGATTCCCCTTCACTCCCCACACCTCGACCGGTAATCACTTTCTTCTACTTGTATAATGCATTTTTTATGACCCATCAAAATGTAAATTTTGATACCTTTACTTATCAGGAATCCCTTGTAGAGGAATTCGTTTCATTAAGTTCAGAAGACACTCCGACAATGGAGCATGCAAAGCTATACCATTATTCACCATTTTTTACTTGATGGTCAACTTAAGTTATACAAATTATTGCTCACTTTGTCTTACATGTTTTAGGACAAGGACAGCATCCTCAAAGAAAAGTGTTTCTGAAGAATGCACTTCAAAAGGACCTCCCTCTGTCAAAGATGTTGTCGAGTACTGACAAGGTATTCTTCCCTTTCACAAAACACTTGTGTTTGGTACTATGAATATCTCCTTATCAAAATTACTTGATAGGGAACACCTGAAAGCCAAATGTGGAAGTTTCTGATGAGCCCTTGCAAATTGTTTTTCCAACTGTTGCTCCTCCACCCTCTAAGGTATTGCATTCCTTCTATTACCTTATCTATTTTGGAACACCAATTTACAACTTTTTATCTTGATTTTCTTCTTCCATAGGAGGTCCCAGACATTCAACCTGAACAAGTGGTCGAAGGTCCTTCCGCCATGGATGTCGATGTGGTTCCACCAACCCTTTCGACAGAAAATCCAATTATGACTTCCTCTCGAAAAGATGACCCCATACCTTCTGAAGAAACATTACCTGCCCCCTAAGTCATTGAGAAGGTATCTCCCATGGTGATTAGGGCAGACAGTTTTGATATAGATCTTCTTCGACGATCTGACTCATCCCACTGCTCAGCCTGCTTCAACGACTAACCTTGTGTCACAAGACACCAATACTGAAAAAATTTGATGTCAGAGTAGATGAGCTAATTGACTTGCTTTCAGGATCCAGTAGCAAGACTTATCCTTTATCAGCTGGTTCTTCTACTCTGCCTGGGGACAACTTCATTGAGAAACTTGATGGATTACTTGAAGAGCTAAAAGGCTTCTTCAAATATTCCTTTGATGAACTCTACCTCAACTAAGAAGTCAGAGGCAATCTCATTCGCACAACCAATGAAATCCACAAGCTTCGTAAACGAATACCTCCACTCCATCAAGGTCGCTTTAACGCGTGTATGAGCTCATTGAAGATTTAACCCCCAAGCTACCTGAACTCGACAATAGCATTCTGCCATACCAGCAAGCTGTCAAGGAAAAACAAGAGCTCCGAGACAAGTTAGTAACTCTTCGACTCGACAAGGCTACATAGGTGGAAAAAGATGCCCCTAATCAAGCTAAAATACTTGAACTAGAACAAACCATTGTGCGCCTGGAAAAGGAGTTGGCCACTACCGAGGCTCAATTGCAAGAAGCAATCAAAGCCTCCTGTTCAGAAGAAATAAAGGCAATTGACCAACAACTGCACACCAGCACTGTCGAAGCAAAAACCATTTTGTCAAAAGTCGAGGATCTTGAAGTCAGCTACGTGAATGCTAAAACCACCAAGGAAGAATATGCCATGGCTTGGGAGGAGATCAAGAAGACTCTGCTTTAGTTTCTTTCAGTTCATTTTGAATTTCTTCATTTATGTATGTCGAGTATTATATTTTTGACCACAAACTTGTACTTCGCTGGTGAACTGAATTTGATTTGACATTCAATCAATCAATCGTTTCACCGTCCAGCCTTGCATGTTTTTTTTAACGTTTTAATTTTCAGTTTATGGCCATAAATGATAATTAAAGCCATTGACCAGTCAAATTGACTGAGAAACTTAAATATTAACGCCAATTTGTGATATAAATAGAGGCATATCTCCTGGTTGCCATCTTCACTACAAGGCATTTGCTCTACATTCTGCACCATAGTTCTCAGAACTCCTTTCACTTTAACTTCAGAATTTCTGAGAAATTGCTCAAAACTCAACAAACAGTCCTAACTCGAGTTTACCCCCAGCAAGCCAAACTCATTTGTGAAAACAAAAATGGAGACTACCTTCACCCCGTTTACCCCCTTCTTACTTGGTTCTGTTTGCTTCATATGGGAACCAGGAAGTTACATTTTCTGGACTTTCTTTAAAGGTCTGTGTTTCAACGGTGAAACACCCACTGGGTTTTGGTAATTTGCCTAACATCTAATAATGAGTTTTGGTAAGTTGCCTAATGTAGCTTACCAAGATCATTGAACTATATGAGAAAGGGAAAAGCTTGAGCCAGTCTAACTTTCTGTAGTTTTGCGCTCCTTCACACCTTGTCTTCCAAATTTCAACGTGAAGTTTCGCAAAACTATACGAAACAAGATAAAGTACGGTGCGTCTAGGCCTATTGCCAAGCGCATTATGGCACCTACGACTACCTCTCTTTTGACTTCAGTTTTTTCTTTGCTCACATAGAGCTCGACACCCCTCATCGACATATTTAAAAACTTTAACTTCACATCCCCGTCGATTAGGGTGTCCTTGCTTTGAAGCATCTCATTCAGCCTGACAATATCATCACTCTGTTTTACCTATGTGTGCTGTCAGGGAGACTGCTTTTGCTTCCCATGTTTCCTTCAACTTCCTAAGCTCCTCACTCAAGAAATTTGGAATCTGGTCATGGTGAAGCTTCTACTACTCAATTTACTTGTAATAGCCTAGAAACAAGAAATTACTTTATCATATGTATTTCAAGGCTAGAAACCTATTCGACAATGTATTATATATTGCCAAATGGCCTATGAGTAAAGTAATCCAGTTTGCCTTTTAAGGTTGTATTTTTACTTCGCACATTGTCAGTCTATATGACTTCAATTATTTGTCATCAATAGACTTAATTCTAAAATCAGAATTAACTTCGACAAGTACATAAGCATTTCCTGAGAATACTTGAACAACCTTGAATGACCCTTCCCACTTTGGGGACCATTTTCCAAACTCTCGACACTTTTTATCCATTGGCAATATGACCTTCCAAACTAAGTCACCAACCTTAAAATGTTTATACTTGACTTGACTATCATAAAACTTAGCTATTCTTTCCTTTTGTCAAATCAAGTGTTCTAGTGCAATAACCCTCTCATCATGTACTTCATTTAGTTCATCAAACATTAAGTCCCAATACTAATCTACTGGTAACTCATCTTGTTTTTGAATCCTTAATGAACCAAGTTTATTTCAGCTGACAAAACAGCATCATGCCCATATACCAATTTATAAGGAGTTGTACCTGTCGATTCCTTAGGAGAGTTTCTTCATGCCTAAAGAACTTGTTCTAAAACTCTTTGCATATCTGCCAATATGTTTCTTTATCAAACCAATGATGATTTTATTCATGGTTTCGACATAACCATTTGCTTGGGCATAATATGGTGTTGAAGTAACCATCGTGATCTTTCTTGATTCAGCATACTCGACAACCTTCATTCCAACAAACCACGTAACCTTGGTGCATTTGTTATTGTTTGTGGTATACCAAATCGACAAACAATATAATTTTCAATAAAATCTACAATGTCTTGTTGTGTTACTTGTTTTAAGGCTACTGACTCTACCCACTTGGTAAATAGTTAACCCCTACTAGAATATACTTATGACCCTTAGAAGAAGTAGGGTAAATTTAGCCTATGAGATCCAATGACCAACCTCTAAAAGGCCAAGGCTTGATAATGGAATGTAACTAAATAGTAGGAACATTCTGTATATGGCCATGCTTTTGACATTCTTTGCAGGACTTTGCAAACATGATGCAATCCCTAACCAATGTTGGCGTACTCTTTGCCTTCTCGGTACCCATTTCATCTTTTCACCTGCTTGGTGAGCACCACAAATCGCCTCATGGACTTCTGCCAAGGCCAAATAGACATCCTCTTCACTTAGGAAAGTTTCCAAATTTCCATCGACAAACTTTCTATACAAAGCTCCTGTTAACACAACAAACTTAGTTGCTTTATATTTAATTTTGCTGTTGATGTTTGCACTTGTATTTTCCAAATACTCAATGATTGGCTTCCGCCAATCATCTATGTTCGACACGTTGGAAACGCAGATATCTCTTTCATCTAAAGGATACAGCAACTCACGAATTTCTATGAGTTCTGTCAACACCTTTGAAGACAATTTATATCCTGAAGCTATTTGGGCCAATTCATTAGCCTCTTGATTTAGCTCTCTAGGAATATGTTCCATTTCCACATTGTCGAACTGCTTCATCAACTTGCTAGCCACTTGACAATACTTGACAATATTATGGCTAACACATTTATATGCTTGAGTTAACTGCCTAATTACTAATTGGGAATCCCCAAAAACCTTGACAGTACATGCTTGCATTTCTATAAAAAATTCCAAACCCACAATTAAGGCTTCGTATTCAGCCTCCTTATTAGAACATGCATATTTTAACTCAAACATTAATTTAGTCGGTACCCCTAAGGGTGCTATAATCAAAATACTAACACCAATACCATTTTTATGTCTTGAGCCATCAAAATACAAATGTCGGGGCTTTAAATCAACTAGCCCTGTCAGTTCTTTTATTTCTAAACATGGATGGTCCGTTAAGAAGTCAGTGATTGCTTGATCTTTATGACCTTCATAGGTACATATTGCAAAGAAAATTCAGACAGTGTAAGCGTCCATTTTCCAATTTGACCATTCAGAATTGTCTGGGACAACATGTATCTGATTACATTTGTTTTTTACATAACTAAGACATTACAAGGCATCAAGTAATATTTGAGTTTTGTACAAGAAAAATACAGTGATAAACATAACTTCTCTATGGCTCTATATCTTGTTTCTGCATCATTGAGTACTCGACCGAGGTAGTAAATAGCTCTTTCAACATGGTTCTCATCCTCTTGAGCTAGTAAACAGCCTATAGTTTCTTTTGATGCAGAAATGTACAACTTCACTGGTCTATGTGGCTCTGCAGGCATCATGACCGATGACCTTGTCAAATACTGCTTGATTTGGTCAAAAGCTTCCTGGTGTTGTGGAGTCCACACAAAAGCTTCATCTGCCTTGAGTTTCACCAAAGGAGCAAAAACTCTTGTTCTTCATGAGAGATTTGATATAAACCTTCTGAGGAAATTAACTTTCCCCAAAAAGGATTGAAGTTCCTTTTTGTTCGTTGGTGGTTTAGCTTCCAACACGGCCTTAGCCTTGTTCTTATCCACTTCAATGCCCTTTTTATACACCAAAAAGCCCAAGAACTTGGCAGCACAAACCCCAAAACCACACTTCTCAAATTCATCTTCAAACTATGCTTCCTCATTTCTTGGAAAGCCAGTCTACGATGATTCAAATGCTCCTCTTAACTCTTCGACTTAACAATAACATCGTCAATGTAAACTTCCATGAACTTGCCTATCATTTCATGACAAATAGTATTCATTGCCCTTTGATAAGTTGCACCAGCAGTCTTCAAGCCAAAGGGCATAACTATCCATTCATAAGTTTCAATTGAACATGGACACCTAAAAGCAGTTTTAGACACAACTTCGTCAGCTATGAAGATCTGGTTGTAACCAGCATATCCATCCATGAAACTTAAAAACTCATGACTAGATGCTGCATCCACTAGCATATCGGCTATGGGCATTGGGTATTCATCTTTAGGAGCAGCAGCATTAAGATTCCTAAAATCAACACATGCCCGCATCTTGCCATTCTTCTTTTTGACAGGCACTACATTCGACAACCATTCAATATACCTAGTTGTGCGAATAAATTTAGCCTTCAACAAGCATTCAACTTCCTCCTTGATTTTCAATACAACTTTAGGAGCAAATCTCCTATTGGCTTGCTTGACAGGCTTGCTATCTGGTTTTAGAGACAACCTATGCTCCACAAGTTCCCTGCTTAAACCTGGCATCTCATGATAGTCCCAAGCAAAACAATCTTTATACTCAGAGACTAACTCCACAATCCACCTTTTGAATTGATCCGACAGTAAAGCACTAACATATATTGGCCTCTTTCTGTTAGCATCCCCTAGATCTATTTCCTCTAAAGGATCTTCCAATTCAAACCCACTCTTATCCTCAATCCCCTTCTCAAACCCCAAAGGGCCATCGTCGAACATACAATCAGCCAATACACCTTCCTCTGCGTTTGGCTGTTGGTCGGCCTCACAGGCCGACAATTGTATTTGGTGATGTTCAAGACTCATCATCATTGTTTAGCCGATTCTCTTCGGCCTCCTCTAGCAACTTGACACCAAACTGCTCCATCAAGCAAGCATTTAGAGCCTCTTTATCAATAACACAACCCTGCACAGAAATGGGCTTCACTTTTGGATCATAAACCTTGAAATCTACATGCATTTGTTGCAAATAGCATAGGCTATCATCAGCTTCAATTATCTCAATCTCATCATGTGCGTTCCAAAGGATCATTTTCTGATGTATCATCGATGGAACTACCCTGACAACATGAATCCAATCTCTTCCCAACAGGACATTGCAGCTAGAACTTAAAGGAATCACCACAAACAAAGTGGATTTTTCCACTGATCCTACTTGTATGTCAAGCATTACTACACCATCCAGACCTTCCTCCAAAGTCAGTAACCACTATGTTGGTTGGCAGCAAATCTTTTTCATCTTTACCCAGTTTCTTGAACATAGCCCTTGGGATTAAGTTGACAGAAGCTCCCCCATCGACCAACACCCTGTAAGCAGGTTTACCTTCAATCATTGCTTTAACGTGCAATGGTCGAAGATGATTTCTTTCATCATGAGTTGGCTTGTCCAGTCGAGCAAAGTTATCAAAAATAGTCACCATATCTTGCTAGACAAATTGCCACCCAATCGGAAAATCTTCAAATTCCTCTTCATCAGGAACCTCAATGACAAACTCATAATGAGCTTCATATTCTGCTGGCAATACTGAAACCAAGTTTACATTAACCTGAGTAAACTCTTCCTCAATAGCTGTTTCTTCATTTTCTAGATGGCTTCCTATCCTCAAGTCCTCTTTGTCAATGAGGCAATCTTCAGACCCCAAATCTGACAGAGTCGTACCCATTGTCGTCACCAGTTCATCCAAATTATTGTCCAAATTGATGTCAAGGTCAAAGTCTTCCTTGTCAATAAGGCCAATTGGGTCATCTGGGTCGTTCAATGCTTTAATGACTTCTTCCATTAATAAGTCTGTTTTGACATCATTCATCCACCGGCTCCATTAGATCATCTAGCAGGTCTAAATCATTGACTATGATTTTCAGTTCCTCTATTGACCAAGGCTTTCTTTCTGTTGCGGCTAATGGAACCTTGGCAGCATTGCTATTTTGTTTGAAACCTGCTTGCAGTGCTTGCCCCTTGTCTTAGAAGACTGACCCTTTTCATTGTTATTGCCTTTAGCATCCACTACAACGCTTTTTAGCTTTGGACCAGGTTCCCTGGGGAATAACACCTTCTGTATCCCAACCATGAAACAATTCTCATGTTGAGACTTCTCAAACTCAGCAGCTTTCATTTTTTGTCTCTGAGCTTGCCTTATCCTCTGTTGACAGCACTTCTGACTCTTCGATAGTGGTGTTTTCTTCACTTGATCACCTCCAGGATAACATACCCTTCCATTTTGGTAATATTCATTCCAAAAGGGTATCTCCTATCGAAGATTACTCCTTCTGGCCCTTACCCTGTTTCTCAATTCAAGGCAACGGGCCTTAGCAGATTTCTCGACCCACTCGTTCACCACAAAGTTGGCGTCAGGTTTCCTAGTCTTAGTTGCCACTCGACTAGGAATAGCCCCATTGTTACTTCTTATTGATTCCCTTGAGGACTCAACCAACCATCCACCAACAGCTTGATTGGGCCTATTAACAACAAGCCTTCGTACTTGGTTAGTTGGAATATGTTTCACATTCTTATTCACATAACCAGTCTGCACATGTTGATGAAACTGTTGGGGAATCGATAGACTTTTAAAAATTCTTTTAAAATCAATCTCAAGAGCAGAAAATCCCCTTGCCAAGATCGCTTAGAACTACGAGAATCACAGGGATGTTGTGTTTACCTCTTGAAGCGCGAGCAACGATCACCAGTACCACAAAGGAGCAGCACCTCTACTTAGTCCACGCAAGCATCTACCGGAGCCGGGGTGCCAATACTAGTTGGCCTCTCCAAGGTGCCTTAGCCTCCTCCTTCTCATTTTTGGGAAATTGGCCTCCACATGACCTAATGAGCTATTGCTCTTCTTTCCTTTAAACAAGTGAATGACCTAAGCCTTATTGGGCCAAGCCCAATAACCTTGCCCATTTTATTAAATATTATTTAGTTAAATCCTTGCGTTAATTAAATTAAATCTTATTTAATTCAATTAACATGTTGATTTAAACTAAATCATATTTAATATAATCAACTGTTGACATAAATTAAATCCTATTTAATTTAGTCAATACCAAGTTGCTCCGATAAATCACTCTATGCATGTGACCCTCATAGGTTCCCACTAGACTGGCCATGATATTAAATATTATATTAATATTCAATATAATATTAAATATCATAGATAGTGATTGGCATCTAGCAATACATCATTGTCACCCAGCCTATGGAAATATCGATGATACGATAAGAACCTTGTTGCAACCAAAATCATTGTGAAGCTAGTGTCCCTTTGTCCATATGTCTTGATTGAACACGAGGCATAAATATGTCATCCTCGTTAAGTCCAATCATATGTTCCTCGATCTCCAAGTAGACGTGTAATCACGAAATGAGCCCAATATCCCATATTGACCCATCTCGACGTGGCCACACATATTTTCACGTCCTACTCTATCAAGAGGCCCAAGACACTACTCCTGTAATGTAGGAGGGACAAATCCTATCTACATCACTCACACCCCTCAACATGATTCATTGTAGGCCCAAGTACCACCTTTATGATCATCCTATTACGGATGACATTTGATAGCATTAAAACCTACAACTCCTCATGTAGGAATCATAGTGACTTCAAGTTGAATGACTACTTCACTATGGTTCCATGAGGAGCGCCTATGACACTTACATAACTATTATGAAGTGTCCTCATAGTGGGTCAATCCAATATAAATATTACTCTTAATATTTATACCTATGTGCCAACTTGATATCGCATATTCATGACCCGTGAGATGTGATCATCAGTCTGCTCACACAATAGTCTCTATGTATTCTTGTCGTCCTAGTTAACAATAATACTTTGACTACGCATGCTTTAAGAATAGTGTTCTATAGTTCAACGGGGTCTCACGATCAAATCATATTTGATGTTCCATTGAACGAACTGTCTATTCTAAGGACTTTATTATGCTATACACTAATAATATAATAAATGACGCCTTTACATATATTAAATATATGACTAAAGTCATGATACAAATAATAATCTATATAAAATATATTGGCCACTAGGGCTTACACCAACAAAAACTTTGTCTTATCATTTTTTTGTGCTTTTCGAGCAGCCTTCTCGTCGAAATACTTGTCACAATGCGGGCACAATTTTAACTGGCCACGATTATTCTTTTTCCTCAGAAATTCTTCGACAGTCTCACGAGGCCTAGGGTAAATGTCGAAAGGATCATCCACATTCACCACATACTTCTGCTTGCCGCTGATATTCACCATGTTGCAGTTTCTTGCATTTTGGCCTTCGACAGTTGCAATGCCCTGGCCAAATGGATCAGTATCCACCTTCATGCTAGGCTTCTGCTTGTCAGCAAACTTGAGCCTACCTTTTTTGAGAGCTTTTTGAATCAAATCCCTGAAACGAAAACATTCATTAGTAGGATGGCCTAGAGCCCCATGGTATTTATAATAATTTTGACCATTGAAGTCTTCAGGCCCTTTCACTCTATGATCATCTGACAACTTAAGCTACTTCTCTTTTAACAAAATATCAAATATTTAATCAGCTTTAGTTATGTCAAATGTGCATGTTTTCTTATTCACGTAGCTCATTTTCTCCTTCCCCTTGGAAGGTACTAATGCTTGACAAGCATAAGGCGGCCCTTCTTTTAATTCAGCGAGATTTATTTCTTGCTCAGCCATAGCCTCATCTTCACTGTCTGATTGATCTTGCTCGACGTAATTGACCGTCTCACGCCTAATGAATTTCTTGTTGTTTTTCTGGTTCTTTTCAGACTTGAGTTGTTCAATCTGTCGAATCTTTTCTTCTAACTGAGCAAGATCTACTATATGTTGGTTTACCACTTTCTTTCTAATGTAATAATCCAACCCATTAGCGGCCATTTTAACAATTTTCGCTTCAGGAACAGGCGTAAAACACCTACTCTTTATTTATTTGAATCTAGAGATGTAATCATTTATAGACTCATTGTATATACGTTTGACATTGAATAAATCAGTCAAATTAACCCTCAAATCGCCCCTGAAGAACGGATCATGGAACAATCCTTCTAATTGTACCCAAGAATGGACTGAGTTAGCTCTCAAAGTCGAGAACTAAGAAAATGCGTTCTTTGTCAAAGAACTTGGAATAAACCTCATAGTGGCCAATTCTCCCATTTCTATGGTGTACTTAGCCACATGTGTAACACCCCGTATTTTTCGTACATTTTATATTTTTTTAAAATGTGTTTATTTCATTAATTATGATGATTTGTAAATTTAATGATTTTGATTTTCCTATGTGTATTTGAATTGTTAAAAAATGTTGAATTAATATTCATTTGTATTTTTAGAAAATATTAGCATTTATTTGTATTTTAGAAAATAGTGGTAATATACTATTTTATTACTTTGTTTTTCTAAAATATTAGTATTGAAATATTATTTATGTGAGGAAAACATTTAAGTTAAAAAAAGGGGTTTATAATCAAAAGAAATGATATTTTGTACGCGAAAGTGATTTTAAAAAAAAATTAGTGAATGAAGAATTAATGGGTGCAGGCGTTCCACGCTGCAACCACGTTTTCCTGCTTTTCAAAAAAAAAAAATTGAATTGAATTTGGCTTGGATATCACATTCCAGCCCATGTGTTTTATAAATATTGATTGCTGCACCTCACCTTTCTACTGAATGCGCCCCCTATTATTTACTTAAACAATGTAATGTTCATCGTCTTCCATAATGCCGCACAAACTGATCTTATTTCTAGAAAACCTAGTGCAACAACTTCTCTCTTCACGTTCTCCTTCCTTAGGCCGCGGCTACCTCCCTAATTCCACTCTCCCACTCGAAATGCAACAACTTCTCTCTTCACGTTCTCCTTCCTTAGGCCGCGGCTTCCTCCCTAATTCCACTCTCCCACTCAAAATCAACCACTGAATCTGTTTCCGGTCTCCGTTTGACCAACTGTTGCACCGTTTCATCACTTTCTCTCTTCAAGGCGTTCGGTTTTTGCCTTGTTCCGGCCACCAGAGTCATCTTCTCGTAAAACAAACGACGTTTTTGGATTCTACACGTCGAAAGCTTTTAGAATCACTACTCATTTGCTTGTTTCGGTGAAGTTGACGTCGGACCTCTTGTAACCCCGTTATCTCGGTGAGACGTTTTACAGTCACTCTTTTTGCTTCCTTTGATTTCGTTTCGAGCCTAATAATTTCTAAAAATTATGTGACATTGATTATCATTTTTTTCAGTCTCGTTTTGCTCTCTGTGTGGTCCGTCAATTAATTTTTTCCTATGCTCGTTTTGTGTCCAAACTGTTGCTGTAGGCAGTCTTCCATTCCCGTTGGTACCACAATTTTTCCTTGAGATAAGGGGGAGATATTGTGATTGTGATAGTTGTAAGGGTAGGTGAAAGGGGATGTCCCTTGACCCCATAGGGTGTTTATATATATAAAATGGTGCATGTGAATATATAAATAATATGTATTAAATGTCAGATTGATTGCTGAGTGATGCTTAGAGTGAGTGTGTGTGTGTGTGTGTGTATATGTGTGACAGAATAGCTTGTTACTAATTCCTTTGGATTGTTTTCTATGAGTTGTGTGAGTTGTTGAATGCAGTTGAGAAGATATGAATATATTTTTCAAATATATGCTAGGTTCAAATGTTGTTACTATAGTAATTTGATCATTGTGATACCATGAATAATTTTGTGATGTCTGATGGATAATGTGGAGGATAGATATCCACAATACATGTTGTTATAATTCACATTGTGATAAAATTGAATTGGTAAGTGTGTTTTCAATTATGCAATTGTCGTGCTGGAACCTTGGGGAAGATGAGTACCCAAGTTATATAGCTTTTTAAAGGTCATAGTAAATCTTAGGAATTTCCAACGGACCGTAGGACGATTGCATATGAGTAAATAAATTATAAGGACCTAAGAAACTATATTAATAGCCTATATGACTTGTTAAATAGTTAGTAATTACATGGGGTAACTTAAGTGAATAAAGGAAAGCACCTAGGAAACTGTATGCAATGACGTTATGAATGTACGTGATATTGTTTAAGTCCACCCTTATGCGACAAAGTGTTTTGATTAAAGTCCATTCTCATGTGGCAACGTTTAGAGATTAAGTCCACTTTCATGTGGCAGTGTTTATGAAAGCCCACCTATGGTGGCAACGTTTATGTGAGGATGACGACCCTTCAGTGGTCCGACTCAATTGGAATCCTAGCCTGTTAGGCCGTGATGGATATCCAATACCGCTTGATTATGAAGTTTGGTGGAGTACCCGACCTTGTTTGTGTTGTTTGCCATGAGACCCTGTGTAGGTTTGGGGGGAAGGATCATCAAAATGAAAGGGGGAGGCCACCAGGGGTGCCTTCGTGGTAGATATTCCCGGCCTTGGGGATGAGAAGTTCGAGTCTGTGACACCCAGAGGCTCAAGTTAGCTCCTTGAGTCGGGAAGTTGCTTATTAGACTTCGCTATCCCGACCGTCCCCAGACATTATCATGACTAGTCGACAGTATGAGGTAACGAGGTGATCACTGCAAATACTCTCCCTCAATAAACTGAATATGTACTCCTAGTCCCTATCCCAGAGTAGTAAAAGGGTACCACATGCATACGAAGTACATGTTTTGAAATGGGCATGGTCCTGAGTGATCGAATACTTACGTTTTTGAGATTGTGGATTCATGAAGTTCATGATTGCTTATGAATGTGTGAAAGTAGTAACGTGAAATTGTGGTGAAGATGCATGCCTTGAATTTATCTATGCGTGTGGTATATATATGTCTCTATATATCATTGTTTATTGGTTGTGTTTGTTTTCACCTATTCTCCCAATTATTTCACACTCAATCACAATGAACTCACCCCTACCTTTTGTATTGTTTGTCTTGTTTGGCGTTATTTGCAGATGACAACAATGAAGCCAGTGGCTAAAGACTTGTCTGAATTTTGAAAGTTTTGTAAGAACTATGTTTTGGTTCATTTTTAGTTACTTTACTTTATTTTGGAGATTTTCTTGAGTTGTCTATTTGATTTTTAAACTTGGGATTGATAGCTCTGACCCGATGTGACAGTGTTAGGGTTTTCATTTGTAATTTTTTCGAAATTCAAATATTATTTCCACGAGGCATTTTGAACTATGAGTTAGATTTATGTATTCCGTATTTGATTTTTTATTATTTATGAGAGTTTAAAGTTTAAAGAGAATGAGAATGTGACGTTCTTAACTTGAGAGATTGAGAGGTTTTGAAATCCGTTTATTTCTCCATAATAGTTACCTTCAATTTTCATTATAAATATCCCATTTATTTATTTTAATTAAATAAAGTGTATTTGGGGTTAAGGGTGTCACATTAAGTGGTATCAGAGCAATTCGGTCTTACCAGACTGTGTATGTGTCTGTTATGTTTCCCTATGTGAACTTTGTGCTTGTGTGAGCATGATTTGCTTATGACTTTGTATTTCTGACAACATTGATGATAGTCTAGTGATGTTATGTGCATTATAAATTGTCATGGGAGTATCTGTCATGATGTATGTGCCTTGGAATGAGTTTGGTAGAGTAGTGTCTTGAAGATATAACCTATTAATGTAAACAAAAGTTATATTTGGTTTGTAGTTAAGTTTCATAATTCTACTATTCTCTTCTGTCATTTCAAGAGACTTTTGGTTTGTAGTTAAGTTTCATAATTCTACTATTCTCTTCTGTCATTTCAAGAGACTTTGATGTTTTGCAGAATCTTCTCTATCATGAAGTCTGTAGGTAAAATCATCTTGTGTGATTTTTTTTTTTGGCGTGACTATTTCTCAATCAGGTGCATTAGCTAGAATTTTCTTTAGTGTTTTCCTTTGAACTTTTTTTTATCTACATGGAAAAGTGCATTAATTAGGTGGTGCATTATTAGTTGACAGAAAATTGATTTACTAAACTTCAATTCCATCATTTGAGATAGTTAGTACATTGTTTTGACTAGGTTAGTAACCTTTCCATGGAGAAGCATATTAAGACATCGTGTTACAGAATTAGATCTTTATATAGTTTTACACAAGGAATTTATTACTTTTTAATAATATGATTCAAACGCTTTTCACTGAGCTGTCTGGATGTGATCCATTGGTATTTGCTTACAATAGTTGATTACATGAAACGTGGATGTTCGCATGCATGTTTGGTTTTATAATCTGATTGTGTGATCTCTATGTTACTAAAATGCTTTCAAAAAAATGAAGTTGTTGCAATTGTGTAGACCCTACATGACTATAATGCATGCTTGACTTTGACTTGGATGAATATGTTGGATGTAAGATCCTAAACTTTGTGCCTTTATGTTTTGCAATGACCATACGTGATTGAAATGTGTTTAGTATGTTTTGAATTGCAAAAATTAGAGTTTTTGATGACTCTAATCGATTAGAGCCATAACCTAATCGATTAGAATAGTGTTTTAGTCCTAGTAATTTTTCCAGACACAATCTAATCGATTAAGGTAAGCCTCTAATCGATTATGAGAAAGTCTTGAGTCCCAGTATATTTTCCAGAGACGTCCTAATCGATGAAAACGTGTTCTTAATCGATTAGAACATGTCTTGCAGGGCCAGTATGTTTCCAGTGAGGTCCTAATCGATTAAGGGATGATCTTAATCAATTAGAAAGTCTCTTCCTTGGGTAGTAGTAATTTTGAAAGTTCACGTGGGAGAAGAAACTTCAGTAGAGTCTCGTTTGTAAGCATGTGTTAGGCCGAAACATCTTTACACCTAGGAATATATTGAAGACTATTTTTACATGTTGAATATTCATTACCTTCTACTTAGAATTTTTTTTTTCCATTTTACCTTCTCATGAAGACGAGGTTTTGTAACCTGACTTTTCTAACTGGAAAATTCACTTTTGCTTCTAAGATTGTGCCTTGATATGCATTGAGAAGAATTACCCTTATTAATGTATTCCATCATTCCCTTACAACTGTCGTTGTCAGTTCTATTCATATAACTGTGAGAGTCATGTCACCTTTATATGTTTATGAGCTATTCAGAGTATGGCAAACAGACATTAGATAAAAGATGACTCTTTTATTTTGTCATTGACGCTTTCGCAAATTTTGTGGTCAAAATTTCTTTTAAGGGGGTAGAGTGTAACATGTAACATCCCAAAACCCTTAAGCCTAATTATTAGAAAACCTAAGTGAAAAAGAGATTTAATCCCTGAGGATTAAATATAGTGCACAGCCTTAATTTGGTAGTTTAAAACAAATTTGGAATCAAAGGGTAAAATGGTAATTTTACCCAATGATTTAGGATTTGTGGGACTGATTAATTAGGAGTAGTTTTAATTGATTAAAATTACTTGAGTTATTATTAGGAACCTAAGATTTAATCAAGAGGATTAATAAGGGTTTATTGGCAAGTTTTTAATTAACTTAAAAGCCCAAGTGACCACCATACACCATGTTTCACTTAAGTTCACCTTAGAACACTCTCACAAGCCCTAATACCCCCTCCCATCGTGACTCTCAGCCCCAAAATCAGAAAATTAGAAATGTAGAGAGAAGGAAGAAGAGGAAAAATGGGAAAAGAAGAAGAAAGCTAGGGTTTTGGGGCTAGAAGAGGGTGAAGCTTTGAAGACTCCATTCAATCCTTGTCAAATGAGGAGTTTGGGCTGAACATCCTCCATTGTTGAAGCTTCAAGAGCTGGTTCAAGGAAGCAAGAAGGAGGAGCTCGAAATTATAAGAGGGAGAAGGAAGGAGAACTCAAGCTATTCAACTTCATTTCTTCTTTTTGAGGTGAGTTCTTCTCCTTTAGGTGGTGGGCAACCAATAAGACCCCCATTAGGGTTTTTATTTCCCTTTGCATGTGGCTTAGCTGGTCTAAGATGGAGATTTTTGAGTGAGGGTTTGATGTTGAACTTAGTAGAAGTTTGGGTTACAACCTAGTGAACATGCATGTTAAGACTGTCTCTGGTATTTCGAGTATAACTCTCTCTATAGACCTTGGATTGAAATGATTTTTATTTCTGTGTAAACTAGACATGAGGAGCTTCATTTTAGGCACAAGAATCACTTGAAAATGTTAAGAATTGAATTAGATATAGAATTCACAAGTTCAGGTATGAATGCTGTCCTGTTTTCTGACATCAGTGGATTGTTTATTAAAACTGCACTAATCTGATGGATATCTTCCAAAATAAAAATTACATTCATAAACTATACATCCTAAGCTCCAATGAGTGGTCGTTTGCCCAATTCCGACTCCGTTTGATATGTTAATAAAATCTGCAAAGTTGACGCTCGTCTGCAGAAATTCTGCAGAGGCCTGACACGGCCGTTTTGCACAGCACGGCCAGGCCGTGTTTCATGCTGTTTCTTCACTAATTTTTACCTTGTTTTGGTAGGTTTGGGTTATCGTTTTGGTCCTTAACCTATAGGGTTTCAATCCTAGTTAGATTGTAATGCAAATGAGCTTAGATTATTTATGAATGAATGTTTTTACTTGCATGTGGACTTAATTGGTGGAGAAGATCAATCTGAGCTCAGAACGATGGAAGAAGAGGAAAGGGGATTTTTGGAGCTCAAATCCCTAATTTGGGATTATTAAGGTAACATAGACTTCCCCCAAAACCTCCCTTAGGGTGTGCTAGGTTTTTAATATTAAATATGTTAGTTCAATAATTAGTTTATTGATTAATCTGAAATGGTCTTGTATGGGTTTGGCTTAAATATGGTTGGATGCTGCCCTCAACCCCCCTAAACCAATGTGTGTTGTTTGTGGCCATTGCGAGTTCCATTGAGCTCCAATCGGAATTATTCGAATTGTTGTTATATGTGCACATATGTATGATTTCAGATTTGAATTGGCTCAGCAATTGAGCTAGCCCGTTTGTATGAATTTTGGGCTATAAGTTGCATGAGTTTGAAATTGTATGCACTAGGATATATATGTGTTCACTTGGTGTGGTTGTGGATTATGCATGCTAAGTTCCCTGTTTATCTTGGCTCCTTGACATGTCTTTGAATTCCTAGTGATGTATGTATATATTAGCCTTGAAATCCTTGTTGAAGTAATCTTGGATTGAATTGGAATGTGTGAGGTAATTGAGCTTGGGCTAAGTGTATCGAATGACATTTACTAATTCTAACCATGCACTTGTTGTTCTTTGTAATGGACTAATATAAATGTTGTTGTTGAAATTAGAAGTGTTGATCTATAATCCTGTGAATAAGCATGTTAAGATTTCTATTGGTTTGATTCTTGATGTGCCTTTGATGCCTAGTATGTATATGTGTAAACTTGTCTTGGATCTACTCCAATTGTGCTTAGGATTGCTTTGGAATGTGAAATAGCAATGCATTATTTGTTAATGTATTGTGAATAAGTTTGATTGTGTTTGAGGGTGTTTGCGTTAATAATGCAAACTCGTCTTTGGTTACTTGAGGGCTTTTCCACTGACAGGGATCCCTTGGTGGAGCGGTATATAACAGAATAGCTCTCACTCTTTTCTTGGGTTATTAAGTGGCACCAAGTGGGTACATCCATAGTGATTGTAATTATGATTTGTGATTTGCTTTGCAAACATCCCTTGGTGGAGCGGTATATAACAGAATAGCTCTCACTCTTTTCTTGGGTTATTGAGTGGCACCAAGTGGGTACATCTATAGTGATTGTAATTATGATTTGTGATTTGCTTTGTAAACAACATTGGATAAATAGTTGTTTGCATAGATATGATTTGAGGTTTGTATTATCTGAATCGCCTGGCAATATACTAAGTGACCAAGTGTGTATGATTAGATTATGTGTTTGATATGTGATCGATGTCTGAACTTTCAGTTGCATTACTATGTTTGAGGATTGACTAAGGTATTTAGAATGATTAAATATACATATGCATTAAGGGGAGGATTTTTCCCATACGTCACACACCACGTATGGCTGGAACAACGGTAAAAGCATTTTTATTCTAAGTCTATGTTATTGAGTTTTATAAACTCACCTTTGGGGCGTTGTTTTCAGATACAAATGATGGAAGAGGTTCAGAGCACAAGCGTGTTCGGTCTTGCTCTTTGACGAGATATTGAGTCACCGGATCACGAGTCGGAGTCTTAGTTCCTAAGTTGCGTTTTTGTGTAATTAAGAATTTATATATAAATGTAATTATTTTAATTGGCTATTCTTTTGAAAAAGAGATTGTAATAGCTAAGTGATATTCCGCTTGAAACTCTGATGTACACGTTACAACTTAGTGCTCTAGTATTTTTTTTTTAAAACGGCTTTCGTGCCAAATTTGGTTATAAGTCTTTATGTATTTACCGGTTTTGTTCAAGCAAAGTTTTTTGAAAATATGGAATTTTCCTAGTCTATTTATACTCTAATTCAGGTTGTATTAGTTAGTAATGCCCTAATTAGAGTTAGGGTGTTACACATCATTCACTCTTTTATTATAAGGTTTTGTATTGATCAAAGTAATTTCTGCTTTTTGAAACTCTGGTTTATGATTCTTTAGGTATTCAAAGCTTTTAAGCAGTCAAAGGTCTGTAATTACCTTTAAAGGTTTATTATTTTAGCAAGTAATCCCCTGATTAGAGTAGGGACGTTACAAAAATCGCCAAATTAAGAAAGTTAGGGGACTAAAATCGCAAAAAATAAAATATGGGGACCAAAATTGCCAAATTGAGAAAGCCGGAGGACCAAAAGTGTAATTAAGCCTTTTAAATATTAATATGTGTATAGTAAAAATAAAATAATAAATTTTAAAATTCTTACATATAAGTTAGTAGTATTTTTGTTACAATATATGGATTGCAATTTTTGCATTTTCTTAATTTCTTTACTCTCTTTGAATCTTTACTATTGTATTCTTTTAGTATAGGCATTATGAATTTTGCT
Organism: Calophaca sinica; assembly: GCA_037113605.1. NCBI lineage: Eukaryota > Viridiplantae > Streptophyta > Magnoliopsida > Fabales > Fabaceae > Calophaca > Calophaca sinica. The sequence continues at coordinate 49,309 of JBAFXK010000052.1, read as the reverse complement.
AATATGATCGATAATTTTCATAATTTCCACTTTGACATTAATATGATAACAACTCAATTTTTTATTAATAACCCAAATCTCTCATGAATTCTTGTGTAAGAATACTTCTTTTAAAATAAATCACTCATAAATAATATAATTTCGATCATATCAATATCAGTTTTGATTGAGTAAATGAACATTGGAGTTTACTCTATGACAAAATAATTACACTATCATCAATTTTTCATTTAGCCAGCAATAAATAGTGTTTTAAGTTGTTTTCATATAAGATAGCAAATCAATCAAAAAATTAAGGTGGTAAACAAAGATATGTAATTCATTTGTTTTTAAATCCATCAATATTATTAATAATATTGTTATTATTATTTCGAAACTTTTAAACTGTTATAGATTATTTGCTATTTCAAAAAATATTTATATCTCTCGATATTCAAAAATCATATAAATATTAAAAATATGAAATTTAGATATTCAATATTTAAATCTCATATCTCTTAATTTTATATGTTTATAGAATATAAAATATTTAAGTTACGTCAACTCTCTGTTACGTTCTGCTATTATACATCATCAAAAATAAAGTTTTGCTATTATAGTTTTTTCATGTAAGCATTATCGGCTTTATAATTTATTCCATTTTAAGTTAATTCTCTTTATTATATTTATTTCCATAAGTTTAAATTGTTGTTATTTGGTATCGCATATGACATTGTCCTAGTGTCTTAACATTTAGAAAATACAACTTTGTTAGTATATTCACGTTGTTGTTATTTTGTATCTTTTAGATCTTTTTATCGTTTGTGTTAAGTCTTTTGTTTAGTCGCGAGAGTTGAGTTCTCTGTTTAGTCATTAGGATTGATATTTCTTTTGATGTTGTTTTATTAGCCCCAAGGGTGAAGATAGGAATTTAACTTTAGAGGGACCAAGATAATTGTTGTTATTTGGTATCGCATACGACATTTTCCTGGTGTCTTAACATTTAGAAAATACAACTTTGTTATTATTTATGTTGTTATTATTTTGTATTTTTTAGATCTTTTTATCGTGAGAGTTGAGTCTTTTCTTTATGCGCGAGAGTTCAGTTCCCTGTTTAGTCATTAGGATTGATATTTCTTTTGTTGTTGTTTTATGAGCCCCAAGGGTGAAGCTAGGAATTTAAATTTAGGGGGACCAAGATAAAAAAACACAACTTAATAAAAAAATTCAAATTACCACATGTAATAGTTTTTAACGGGGTAAATAGTTTTTTTCACTAAACTAGAATTTTTACTACATTTTAATGAATTAAAGTAAATAGTTTTCTCCACTAAATTAAATAATATTTATAATTAATATCTATAACAATGTAATAGGTTGTTTTGCTATTTAGACTTTTAACCTATACATATAACATAGTGTACATCTACATACATATATATATATATATATATAAATGGATGTTGTCTACGGGCAAATTGGAAATTTTCTTTGTCCATTTATGGGTTAATTGGTAATATTTAATTAGTAGTTTATGAATGCATTTAATTAGTTAGTCCTAGAGTTATAACAAATTATATAAAATGGCGAAACTTATAATATAAAAGTAAACATTCAATATGTCCATTAAATTGTTAGATATTTTCAAAATAAAAATAGGATAAAAGTCAGATTTTACATTTTTTTATTTATTATTTTGGTAATTGCCGTATTATTTTACAAGCTTTAAATTGTATTGATTAATTTCCGTAAAAAAAGTTTATTTTATAAAAGATGCTTGACATTACTTAGTTTTTAATTTTTACCACATTTTAATGATTAGTTGTTTATTTATTTTTATATAATTATTTAACTTTCTAATAATTCTCTTCACGTATTTAGTTTACGGTTTGATTTTTAGTTTTATTTATTTAGTTTTTTATTTATTTAAATATTTAAAATATTATATTTGATTTACAATTTTTCCCCATATTTCATTTTAATTTTTTTTTTGGTATTTTTAAATTATTTAATTTGTACAAACTTTCTTCGGTTGGGAAAATCACATTTCCCCTAATTTTTTATCATGTCATATAAAAAGAGAAAAAATAAAGTTTATATCGATACCTAATTTTTGTTTCGTTTTCACTTTTTAACTTTTATTTCATTTTGATTTAATTTTTCCAGTTTCAACGTCTTTCAAAAAATAAATAAATATGATAACTCAAATTGATAACAAATATTTAGGCCAAGTCCAAAATATTAGATGTACTAGAAAAATGGAAAGAAAATGAGATTGTTACTATAAATTGAAAGGTAAGAATAGCTGAAAAAGCAGAGGACGAGATAAGGGAAAAGAAAGCAGAGAGAGAGAGCGAGAGAGACAATTGAAGGGAAAAAAAGAAGGCTCTTGATTAAGATATACAATACCATCGAAATTTATTTCTCTACGATCGAAAAACCAATTTTGTTGCAGTCTAGGTTCACTGGCCTCATTGACCTTAAAGCACTCGCACAACGAGAGAAGATGAATATTAAAGAGAGCATAGAAAAATGTGTACAAGAGATGAAACACTAAGAAATTTGAATTTTTGGCATTGGACTTTGTTAGAACAATAACAATAGGGTGGACGAGTGGCTTGGTTGTTGTGTGCATTCATCTGCATCTTAAAAATTTACTTTCAGTGATGATTGATTTTTTTCGTGAATTATTATTGGAAAGTCGAGCATAATCTTTTCGATAAAAGATTTCATTTAATACATTTTCCTTTGTGTGTATAGTCCAAATATCTTTTTTTTTTATGGAATAGTCCATATATATTTGATTAGAAGGGCTATTTGTTGATTATTTTATGGATGAGTCTTTAAGTTTTGCGTTTGACTCTAGACTTTAGATGTTGAAATTATTATTTCATGAAATCTGTCATGGTTCTCATGCTTCATCACTATTCAAAATCCATTTTCAAAGAGTTTTAGGCAAAATTTTCTTTTAAAAAAACACTCGCAAATGCTTCTGTTGTCCCTTCTATTTTTATTTCTTTTTACCTTTCATCAAAAATATACATGTTCATTATTGATGACGTAAAGGTTTAGCGTATAAATTGCATCATTTGCTTTTGTGCTGCAGTTTAAAATATTGGGTTTTGTTTCTCTTTTGTCAACGTAATCTGCAATTTTTGGTTTATAATGATTCAACCATAGAAGTTTGAGATCGATGAGCTTAGGATAAGGTTAAACATGTATTCTAATTACCAATTGAAATAATAAAATAGTTGAAGCAAATTTGAATGCTCTACATATGGGTAAAAAACATAAAATATTATCCAAATTTTTAAACTTTACAATATTTTCAGTATAATTTATTTTAAATAAAAACAATTTTTAAGCATTCTGCCTTATTAACTATTTTTTATTTTTGTACAAATAAATGAAAAACAATTGTTGAAATAAAACATATTATTTGATCACGTATGTTTATTTAAAAATACAAATATTTTATTTACAATAGTATATCAAATTAAAAAAACAAATATTTATTAAGATAGAATTACATAAATAAATAAACTTTTATATAACATTAAATAAATTTAGTAATTAATTGTCTAATTAAAAGTTAAATACTTTTAAAATTTTAAATAAATAGGGGCAACATTGGAATTTTGTTGTCCATTTATGGGTTAATTGATAATATTTAATTAGTAGTTTATCAATATATTTAATTAGTTAGTCCAAGAGTTACAAAAAATTGTCTAAAACGGTGAAACTTATAATATAAAAATAAACATTCAATACGTCCATTAAATTACTAGTGCAAAAAAGGCAATTTATGCCATTTAAATTTGACATTTAACACCAATTTTTTTGCCGGTGTAGATACTACCGGTGTTATATGTTCCTACTTTTTACACCGGATATTTAACCGGTGTAAAAAGTCACTTTTTACATCGGTTTTATATATAACGAGTGTTTTATATATAGTTAATATTATAATTAAGAATTTTTAATATTTAATAAAATGCCTAGGAATTTGTATACCTAATAGTTAATACAACCAATAATAAAATAAATTTGTCAATATAATAATATTTAATAATAATATCTAAATAGAGTAATAAAGTGATAAAATTGATGTAAAGTAAATAAAAAGTTGTAACTCATGAATAAAAATAATTTTGAATTTAATGTTCAAACACAAGCTTCCTTTACATATATATATATATATATATGTATGTATATGTATGTATATATTATTTACGTAAAACATAAAATGTAAACATAAATTTTTTTTTGATAAAAAATGTAAACATAAATTTATTTAATGTATTTAATGTAATATGAATATAAATTTATATATAACTCTTACTCTCGCGATGTAAAACATACTATATATTATTATTATTATATAATAACATAACATTTTATATTATTATATATTATATAGTATTAAATATTACAAAAGTTATTTAAGTAAATTTTACATTGTTTTACTTGTGTGGTCTATTGTCCATTAAACGATAATATATTAGACAAAAAGTTATGTTGCGAAGCAAGTATTTGTCCCATGTTGTTCTCCTTTTTTATTTTCAAGTACCTCAATATGAATTAAACGCACTCTAAGAACATTCGTGAAGTGTATTTGCTTGTGTGCACATAGATTTTAGGATTTCAAAGTGTCGGGAAAAATACGCAAGCAGCACTCTGATTTACCTACATACGCCCAAGGATCTTTGATACCAATGTGGAGGAATCTCCACACACACATAAAGGAATAAAAAGGACACAATGATTTACGTGGTTCGGTATCTCTTGCCTACGTCCACGGAACACCTCAACAAAATTATTACACTATCATAAAATGAGATTACAGGATAGTATTGTAACCCACCCCACAATATAATAAATTTTCTCGCAAAAACTTGAAAAACCAACCCCTATTTGTGTATCACCTTACACAATCTTATACCTCACTCAGATACGGACCCAAAAATTTCGTGTTGTGGGGGCAAATTTCATTTAAATTTATAACAAAAAAATATAACATTGTTTTTTGAAATTATAAATTTACATCATAATTGTTCTTTACGAGTACTGGAAGCACCGAATGATTGTCTTGTTTTCAACATTCTCAAAAATCTCTCTCTATATAAGTAACTAAACAATCATTCAGTATTTCACATTCAAATTTGATTATATTCATAGTAAAGAAAGCTTTTTTTAACCGTTAGAGTTGGCATCGGTATTATCAAAGCTAACTCTAAAAGCAAATATACCAATAGATGTGTAACATTTTTAGAAATTTTTAAAGTACCCCACCTATTTTTTTACGGGAAAGTTCCCCCACCCTAAAATCTAAATGATACTTATTATTAATTATTGAATTTTAGAGATTCCCAGTGTTCAATTCTAACTTTATGCAATTTCACTGATTCATACGTTATTATTATTAGTATTATTATCGTTATAAATTTGTATAGTATAAATTTTGTTAATGGTGGCACTGTCGTTTAAGCCCACGTCCTTTTTTAAGGAGATGAAACTCATGTCTCATCATCCTTACACTCCTAAAATTAATGTATAATATATATATATATATATATATATATACATATTAGTTAAAAATTTTGAAATTTAAGTGGGGACAAATGGCCCCAAATGCTAGGCTGTAGGTCCATACCTGACCTCACTCAAGAGTTACAAAGATTGATAACACTCACACATTCGGGTGCTTCTCTACATTTTGCACCCCCTCGGGTGCCTCTTGCACCACCTTTTTCTCTCATTTGTCATACTCATTTATAGAATAGGAGCAACAAATACATACAATATATTTTTATCTGATTCTGTTGAGATATGACACCTTTATATTTTGTATTTATTGAGATCTGTTTTTCCTTATTTCCTCTTTGTAAATATTCCATATTTCTTTCTTTCCTCTTTTAATTGGAAAAACATATCTGCATCATATCTACTACATATTTGACAAATAAACAACACAACATCTTATCTCGTGGGTCCCACTTAGGAGGAAACCCACCCAACACGAAGTTCAACTTTTTTCTTCACTCAACTATATAAATTGCTATTCATCTTATTTCTTTTGTCCTAAACCCTACCAGCTCCCACTCTATATCAGTCATTAGCTTCCAAAATATATTGCAAAATTTTGTTTTCTTTGCCTAATTTTGTTACATCATGAACGTCACATGTGATGAGTGTGGCATGTGTTTTTCATCAGCACAGGCTTTAGCAATGCATGTTATTGAACAACATCATCCGAATTGGGTATTAGAATCCAGCGAACAGCCACCACCAAATCCAAACGTGAGACGTCAACCTCCAAATGCTCAGCGTCAACCTCCAAATGCTCAGCGTCAACAACCAAATGCTCAACGTCAATCTTTTGACTTGAACCAATCTCCTAATGCCCGACCTTTCGATCTTAATCGCCCTCCTAGGCCAGAGGAATGATTAGACTTATCCAATGGAGAATTATAATGTTCTTCTTAGTATTTAGAAATTAAAATTTACGTTGATTTTTTGTTTCTAGGTAGTTTAGGGATTTATCCTACTTAAAGTAGGTATCTAAATTTAATTTAGTTATCGATTACTACTTCATCAGATTAATGTGTACCAAATAGGGTTTTGACACATAGTCAAAACATATTAATGTTTGTTAGTTTTTTTTTTTGGAGATTAATGTTGTTTAGTTTTGCCAGTACACGTATTGATTCAAAAAAAAAATATAGACTTTTGGTTTAAACTCAAGCATTCATGATTCTAGCCTTTTTTTTTTTGACGAAATGATTCTAACCTATTGTTTCTTGGTTTTAAGTTGTATATGAAAATTGAAAATGTTTTAGGTCAATTAATCTAAAAAAATAAAAAATAAAAATCTATACATTCCTGTTTTGGTTGCTTGACATATAGTAATGAGTTTTTTTTTTACACTATCCATGAATAATATCTATGTTATTCAAATATTCAAATTTTGATCAATAAATTATTTGGTACGTAAACAATTAGAATTAATCCGATAATTATGTAATTATATATACATATATATAAATTAAATTAAACATATCAATTTATACAAACTAATAGAATTTAGAATGACCTAAGCACTTCCTTTAAAATATCACTATCGTGCTACACACGGATGTGCGAGATAATAAATTTTGAATTTTATAAATATACTATTTTAAAATAGGTTTAATTGTATTTTCGGCCCCCAACTTTCTCACTTTGGCGATTTTGATCTCTCTATTTTATTTTTGGCAATTTTGGTCCTCAACTTTCTCAATTTGGCAATTTTGATCCCCATACTTTTTAAATGCACTTTTGGTCCCACAAAATCATGGATTTTTTTTGCATTTTGGGTCCCACACCTTCCCAAAATCCAAGATTTTTGGACCAAAAATGCACAATCCACGATCCATGGGACCGAAAGTGCAATTAAAAAAACACGGCGACTGAAATTGTAACATCCCAAATTTTCTTTAAATTAGTACTTTAAAATAAATTTGGGTCTTAGGGGTAAAGTGGTAATTTTACCCAAAGATTTAGGAAATGTGGGACTAATTATTATTTTGTAATTTTTATGGATTAAATTACCCAATGTTTAATTAGGGAACTAAGAATAATTAAGGAATTTAGAAAGAGACCTATAAGTCTTATTTTAGTAAAATTTCACACCATTACCCCACCATACACCCCATTTCACTTAATTCCACCTTAGCACTCTCGCAATCTCTCTTCCCCTCCCTTTTATTTCGAACAGAAGCAGGAAAAAAAGGAAAGAAGAGAAGAGAAAGAAAGGAGAAGAAGAGAAGAGAAAGAAAGGAGAAGAAGAGAAGGGGAAAGAGAGAGGTCGCGATGATGATGAAGAAGAGGAGATGGGAGGAGTTGCGGCTGCTCCGGCGCAGCTGGGACGCGGCGAGGAGGAGGAAGGGTGGCGCACCACCTTGCGGCAGAACGAGAGAGAGAGCGGTAAAGACCAAGAGAGAGATCGGGCAAAGTGGGAGCTCGAGGGACAAAGATGGAGCTCGAACAAAGGAGAGAAGAAAGAAAGGAAACGGAAGAGTAGGATCAAGAGTTCTCAACTACCTTCTTCATCTCCATCAACACCCAAAGTTAGGGTTTTGTTCTCCAAACAACCAATGTGAGTGTTCTTTTTGGGATTATTTCATATAGCGGTTGGGAACCTTTAAAAACCCATTATTAGGTTGATTACCTTCATTTCAAGTCTTGGTTGTTGGTTCTTGACCTTGATGCAAATTTTGATGATTTGGGGTTATTGAAAGAACCCCAATTTATGTTGTCTTGGTTTGGCTTGTGTGCCTTTAGGGTGTTTGTGATATGTCTTCAGAGAGTATTCTTGTCAATTTTGTATTAGGAACCATGAGCCTTTAGATTGGCTCATGGACTTGTTTTTAATCTTTCAAGATTAATTAGATATATGTATATTGTGGTCATAGTTAGTGCTATGGTTTGATTGAAGTGTATGTCACCTTCAAAGCATGATGACTTTAAGGATTATATTGTTTGATTATGAATTATTGATGAGTAAAGTATCAAGTTAAGCTTTGTAATGCATAAGTGAGGGTAAGGGAATGTGGAAGAATTTAAATTGATGGAGGTTCAAGAATCCTTCCTTACTCAAATCACATTATCTCCCCTTACAATTAGTGTTGGTTTATTATTGATGAGCTTAAGTTTGAAATGTATTTCTTTTGAATAGAGTCTTAAAACTAAAATGATCATGAACCTTACATCCTCATGCTAGCTATTTGGTGCAACTCGTTTGACTGATATTTGTAATTCATTAATGGTATGTAAGGGGATGGGGTAAGGGAACTCACTGAGATTTTTATATATCATCCCTTTCCTTTATTTGTTTCAAATGACAGGGACGCCAATAACTGAGGATGTCCGTCAATACTCTACACCGGATCACGGGTCTCTCTTTAATGCCTTAAGTACTATGTACGAGTCATTTTATTACGTGTCTTTTTATGTCAAGTGATATTGGGAAGAAAATTGTATAAATTTGATTAGTCATCATTCACTCTTTTATTATAAGGTTTTGTATTGATCAAAGTAATTTCTGCTTTTCGAAACTCTGGTTTATGATTCTTTAGGTATTCAAAGCTTTTAAGCAGTCAAAGTTCTGTAATTACCTTTAAAGGTTTATTATTTTAGCAAGCAATCCCCTGATTAGAGTCGGGGCGTTACAGAAATTGTCAAATTGAGAAAGTTAGGGGACTAAAATCGCAAAAAATAAAATATGGGGACCAAAATTGCCAAATTGAGAAAGCTGGAGGACCAAAAGTGCAATTATGGCTTTTAAATATTAATTTGTGTATAGCAAAAATAAAATAATAAATTTTAAAATTGTTACATATAAGTTAGTAGTATTTTTGTTATAATATATGGATTGCAATTTTTGCATTTTCTTAATTTCTTTACTCTCTTTGAATCTTTACTATAGTATTCTTTTAGTATAGGCATTATGAATTTTGCTAACATGATCGATAATTTTCATAATTTCCACTTTGACGTTAATATGACAACAACTCAATTTTTAATTAATAACCCAAATCTCTCATGAATTCTTGTGAAAGAATACTCCTTTTAAAATAAATCACTCATAAATAATATAATTTTGATTATATCAATATCAGTTTTGATTGAGTAAATGAACATTGGAGTTTACTCTATGACAAAATAATTACACTATCATCAATTTTTCATTTAGCCAGCAATAAATAGTGTTTTAAGTTGTTTTCATATAAGATAGCAAATCAATCAAAAAATTAAGGTGGTAAACAAAGATATGTAATTCATTTGTTTTTAAATCCATCAATATTATTAATAATATTTTTATTATTATTTAAAAACTTTTAAATTGTTATAGATTATTTGCTATTTCAAAAAATATTTATATCTCTCGATATTCAAAAATCATATAAATATTAAAAATATGAAATTTAGATATTCAATATTTAAATTGTAACACCCTAACTCTAATTAGGGGATTACTTACTAATTAAACCTGTATTTAAGGAAATAGGTCTCGTAAATTTTTCTCGCATACACGGTAAACGTAAACCAGAGTTCTCGAAAACGGAACCTAACTTTAGTTATTACAACTTCTTTTCAAAGAATAGCTAATTAAAATAATTACAAATTATACACAAAGACACGACTCAGAAACCAAGACTCGACTCGTGATTCGGTAACTCGAGTCTCGCCGGAAGGCAAGACCGAGCATAATCCAATGCTTTGAACCTCATCAACAGTTGTACCTGAAAACAACGCCCCAAAGGTGAGTTTATAAAACTCAATAACATAGTCTTGAAATCATAAATATTTTTACCGTTGTTTCCAGCCATACGTGGTGTGCGACATATGGAAAATCCTCCCCATAAATATATACATATTTATTTGTTCACTATCCTTAATCAAACCTCAAACATGATAGTGCAACTAAGTTTCCAACTCCCAAACACACATCAACACATAACCTAAACATAACACGATCACTTTTCACAACCTCAATTCATAATCATAGCACACACGTGTTCAATAATGCTTACAAGCAAATCACAATTCGTAGTAATGTAGTTGACATCTTTAAAGAGAGAAGCAATTGCAAACAAATGTCCAAAGGACCACAATGAATGTCCCCACTTGACCCAGCCCAATTGCAAAATGAGTAAAATCCCGTATACAATGAATGATAAAGCCAAAGGCCCAAATTTTAAACGCAGAATGGGTACAATCCTATATATAGAAGGATAAAGTCAAGGGGCCCCCAACGGCAAAGGTGGTAGCTAATCACTTACGATGGGGTTGTAGAGCAAATTGCAAACATTCCAAACAATTCCTATCAGAGGAATACAAGCGCCTTATATTGTAACATCCCAAGTATACTCCCCCAGCCTCCGCCTATATGGGGTGACTGGCTCGGATTAATCAAGGATATGTTACTCACAGGACTTCACATACAATTCAATCAAGGAGCACCAATTAATAATGCATATCATATCACTAGCGTAAATCGATAATATTTGCAGTTCAAGTGTGAACATTCCGAACATATATAAGTTTCGATCAATGAGAAACAAGCTCAATACAAATACATGTCACAAACATTAATGACTGCACCCACTTGGCAAAGCCCAAGGATCAAAATGAGCAAGGACCTATTTGTGGTCCTACCAAAGGGTCCCCGTCAACGAAAGTGACCGAAGTACACATATGACGGGTTTGCATTTCAAACGCAAACATCCACACACATAAACAATTTTCAATCCAATCTAAGATGATTTCAACAAGGATTTCAAAGCCACATACATATGTATTACTAGGAACCCAAAACATATTAAGAAGCCAAGATCATTAGGAAACTTAAAAGGTGTAAAGAGGATTAGTACCCTTATCAAAGTATCCTCTACACTAAGCGAATACATATATCTTAGTGCATGCAATTCAATCTCAAATAACTTATTGCCCCAAAATCATACAAATGGGCTAGCTAGAATGCCGAGCCACATCAAAATTGAATCCAATCATAGTAGCAAACATAGCAATCCCATAAATAATCCGAGTGAAGTTCGATGGAACTCACAACAGAATAAACATCAACATCAAACATTGGTTTAGGGGGGTTGGGGACAGAATCCAACCCTATTTCAATCAAAACCCCATACAAGACCATTTCAGAATAATTAATAGACTAATTATTGAACTAAAGAATCTATATAACAATTCCTAGCACACCCTAAGGGAGGTTTTAGGGGGAAGTCTATGTTACCTATTGCTCCTTAGAAGCTTCAGGGTGAAAAACCCCACTTCAATCGGGACCCCAACCATCTTCCATGATAAGTCAGTCCTCAAGCTTCAATCTTGATCTCCTTCATCGATTGGCACATGCAAGGTCTTCCTCTTTGATTTTCGAGTTCCTTCTCACTGCTTTTTCAGTCTTTCCTCCATTGAAGCATAAATCAAAGCTTTCTCTTGATCAATCTTCCATTTGAGTCTTGGTTCCTCGTCATCCTTCATATTCTCTTCTCGCTCGAGCCCGCCTCCTCCTCTCTCTCTCCCCACAGCGTCTCTCTCTTTCTTTCTCTCTGTCGGCCACCCTCCTCACCGGCGCACCACCATCGGCCTCCACCATGGCCGCCGCGACCAGCTCCCTCTCCCTCCCCTTCGATCGCACCATCATCTCTCTCTTTCTCCTTCCTTTCTTTTCCCTTCTTCTTCTTTCTTCCTCTTCTCTTTTTCTTCTTTCTTTCTTCATTCCCTTTCTTTTTTCTGTTTTTCAGAAACAGATCGTGAGGGGGAGGGAGTATAGGGTTTGTGAGAGGGCTCTAGGGTGAGAGTAAGTGAAACATGGAGTATGGTGGGGTAGCGGTGTGTATTTAATTAGGATTTAGCAAATAAACCCCTCTAAGATGACAAGATTTGCCCTTAGGTCCTTAAACCAAGCTTAGGTAATTTTATTCACTTAAAACCACTCATCACTAATTAGTCCCTTAACTCCTTAATCCTAGAGTGAATTTACCATTTTACCCCTAAGATCCAAATTCGATGTAAGACACTTAATTAAAGACGGTAAACTTTATTTAATCCTTAGAGATTAAACCTCTTATCCACTTAGGATTTCTAATAATTAGGCTTAGGGAATTTGGGATGTTACATAAATCTCATATCTCTTAATTTTATATGTTTATAGAATATAAAATATTTAAGTTACGTCAACTCTTTGTTAAGTTCTACTATTATACATTATCAAAAATAAAGTTTTGCTTTTACAGTTTTTTCATGTAAGCATTATCGGCTTTATAATTTATTCCATTTTAAGTTAATTCTCTTTATTATATTTATTTCCATAAGTTTAAATTGTTGTTATTTGGTATCGCATATGACATTTTCCTAGTGTCTTAACATTTAGAAAATACAGCTTTGTTAGTATATTTATGTTGTTATTATTTTGTATCTCTTAGATCTTTTTATCGTGAGAGTTGAGTCTTTTGTTTAGTCACGAGAGTTGGGTTCCCTGTTTAGTCATTAGGATTGATATTTCTTTTGTTGTTGTTTTATGAGCCCCAAGGGTGAAGCTAGGAATTTAAATTTAGGGTGACCAAGATAAAAAAAACACAACTTAATAAAAAAATTCAAATTTCCACATGTAATAGTTTTTAATGGGGTAAATAGTTTTTTTTCACTAAAGTAGAATTTTTACTACATTTTAATGAATTAAAGTAAATAGTTTTCTCCACTAAATTAAATAATATTTATAATTAATATCTATAACAATGTAATAGGTTGTTTTGCTATTTAGACTTTTAACCTATACATATAACATAGTGTACATCTATATATATATATATATATATATATATAAATGAATGTTGTCTACGGGCAACATTGAAAATTTTCTTTGTCCATTTATGGGTTAATTGGTAATATTTAATTAGTAGTTTATCAATACATTTAATTATTTATGGGTCCATTAAATTGTTAGATATTTTCAAAATAAAAATAGAATAAAAGTCAGATTTTACATTATTTTTTTATTATTTTGGTAATTGCCGTATTATTTTACAAGCTTTAAATTATATTGATTAATTTCCGTAAAAAAAGTTTATTTTATAAAAGATGCTTGACATTACTTAGTTTTTAATTTTTACCACATTTTAATGATTGGTTGTTTATTTATTTTTATATAATTATTTAACTTTCAAATAATTCTCTTCACGTATTTAGTTTACGGTTTGATTTTTAGTTTGATTTAATTAGTTTTTTAATTATTTAAATATTTAACTTATTATATTTGATTTATAATTTTTCCCCATATTTCATTTTAAATTTTTTTATTTGGTATTTTTAAATTATTTAATTTAAACAAACTTTCTTCGTTTTCAGTTTTTTACTTTTATTTCATTTTGATTTTATTTTTCCAGTTTCAACGTCATTCAAAAAATAAATAAATATGATAACTCAAATTGATAACAAATATTTAGGCCAAGTCCAAAATATTAGACGTACTAGAAAAATGGAAAGAACATGAGATTGTTATTATAAATTGAAAGGTAAGAATACCTGAAAAAGGAGAGGACGAGATAAGGGAAAAGAAAGCAGGAAGAGAAAGAGAGAGAGAGAGAGACAATTGAAAGGACAAAAAGAAGGCTCTTGATTAAGATACACAATGCCATCGAAATTTATTTCTCTACGATCGAAAAACCATTTTTGTTGCAGTCCAGGTTCACTGGTCTCATTGACCTTAAAGTACTCGCACAACGAGAGAAAAGAAATATTAAAGAGAGCATAGAAAAATGTGTATAAGAGATGAAACACTAAGAAATTTGAATTTTTGGCATTGGACTTTGTTAGAACAATAACAATAGGGTGGACGAGTGGCTCGGTTGTTGTGTGCATTCATCTGCATCTTAAAAATTTACTTTCAGTGATGATTGGTTTGCTTCGTGAATTATTATTGGAATGTCGAGCATAATCTTTTCGATAAAATATTTCATTTAATACATTTTCCTTTGTGTGTATAGTCCATATATCTTTCTTTTTTTGATGGAATAGTCCATATATCTTTGATTAGAAGGGCTGTTTTTTGATTATTTTATGGATGAGTCTTTAAGTTTTATGCTTTGACTCGGACTTGAGATGTTGAAATTATTATTTCATGAAATCTGTCATGGTTCTCATTCTTCATCACTATTAAAAATCCATTTTCAAAGAGTTTTAGGCAAAATTTTCTTTTAAAAAAACACTCGCAAATGCTTCTGTTGTCCCTTCTATTTTTATTGCTTTTTACCTTTCACCAAAACTATACATGTTCATCATTGATGATGTAAAGGTTTTGCGTATAAATTACATCATTTGCTTTTGTGCTGCAGTTTAAAATATTGGGTTTTGTTTCTCTTTTGTCAACGTAATCTGCCATTTTTGGTTTATAATGATTCAACCATACAAGTTTGAGATTGATGAGCTTAGGATAAGGTTAAACATGTATTCTACTTACCAATTGAAATAATAAAATAGTTGAAGCAAATTTGAATGCTCTACATATGGGTAAAAACATAAAATCTTATCCAAATTTTTAAACTTTACAATATTTTCAGTATAATTTATTTTAAATAAAAACAATTTTTAAGCATTCTGCCTTATTAACTATTTTTTATTTTTGTAAAAATAAATGAAAAACAATTGTTGAAATAAAACATATTATTTGATCACGTATGTTTATTTAAAAATACAAATATTTTATTTACAATAGTATATCAAATTAAAAAAAAATATTTATTAAGATAGAATTACACAAATAAATAAATTTTTATATAACATTAAATAAATTTAGTAATTAATTATCTAATTAAAAGTTAAATACTTTTAAAATTTTAAAAAATAGGGGCAGCATTGAAATTTTGTTGTCCATTTATAGGTTAATTGGTAATATTTAATTAGTAGTTTATTAATACATTTAATTAGTTAGTCCAAGAGTTACAAAAAATTGTATAAAAGGGTGAAACTCATAATATAAAAATAAACATTCAATACGTCCATTAAATTCACTAGTACAAAAAAGGGAATTTACGCCGATTAAATTTGACATTTAACACCATTTTTTTTGCCAGTGTGGATACTATCGGTGTTGTATGTCCCTACTTTTTACATCGGATATTTAACAGTTGTAAAAAGTCACTTTTTATGACTTTTTACATCGGTTTTATATATAACGGGTGTTTTATATATAGTTAATATTATAATTAAGAATTTTTAATATTTAATAAAATGTCTAGGAATTTGTATACCTAATAGTTAATACAACCAATAATAAAATAAATTTGTCAATATAATAATACTTAATAATAATATCTAAATAGAGTAATAAAGTGATAAAATTGATGTAAGGTAAATAAAAGGTTGTAACTCATGAATAAAAATAATTTTGAATTTAATGTTCAAACTCAAGCTTCCTTTACAGCGTCGAGTAATCGCGTTACCGATTAATTCTTTCGCCGATTAAATCGCGAAAATTAATTTACTTAGAAATTAATTCACCGTGATAATAATTTATCATAAATAATAAAAGCAATTGAAAACACTCAAGTATCATAACAAAGCTACGCTTCGATTTTCATAGAAATCGAAATTGCTTTAAATTTTATTGCGGTAAAAATTACCCAACGATTCAAAATACTGAAAACTTCGTTAGAGTTTTTTGATGATTTTTGAACCACTAATTAATATAAAATATTAATTCTTAAATTAAATTTAATCTCGATTTAATTCAATCAATTTATTAGTAGCACAAATACGCGTTATCACAGAAGATAGATAACTTATAATAAGTATAATTGATGAATTCACCTTAAACGCAAAGATACGTCTAAGCTGCCTATTAATTTGAATTGACATCATGAATAATAATTATTTATAATAATTAAATTATTCAAAATAAGCCAAAATAGTTCCTCGTACTCTCAGTAAATCATTGAGGTGATCAGTCTCTACGACTTACTTTCAAGTAACTGGGGTTTTATTGCTAAAGAAATTTTTTCTTAAATATTTGGGTTGTTACAAACATAAACAACATATTATATTGCACTATTAATTAAATAATTAAATACACAACAGACAACATTATACGAACAACTCTAATGTCGCTCAGGCGACTAACAACTAACACATTATCAAACAACACACACAACTGTCAAACAATTATAAGTTGTCTATCATAGGGTTTTCTACACAATGCTACACCTATGGTTGATGGACTATTGACTGCTATCCTTAGCAGTCATAGTCACAACACCCCTCCTAGGGTGTTGGGGCATCAACTCCTAGTAGGGCTTGGGCCACCATACTTCCCTATTCTACACCTATCCTATTCCTACTATCCCTAGAGTATAGAGTCCAGATCTCCCCAAAGCTGGCTTAGTTGATCGTTGTCGCCCGCGTCCTGCTACTTCTCCTCCTCCAAGCTCCATTCTTTGCACTCCAATTCCTCAATTGAAGGACCTGGCAGAATGGAGAGGGACGAGCTCTATTTATAGGCAAAATTTGGCTCCATCGCATCGCGACGGTGCTAGACACATTCGCTCATCGCGTTACAATCTGGACACGTGTCGAGCGATTCGCGGTGCTGATCACCGCCTTTCGCACTGACTCAAATTGCGTCGCGATCCCTTTCTTCTTTGTCTCCGTCGCATCACGATTCACTTAATTTTAAAATAATCCGTTTTTCTTAATCCCAAAGATTTCTTAGGGTTAATCAGGTCATATTGGGCCATTTGGGCCGGTTTTTAATCCTTTTTCACTAATTAATTATTTTAGGACCTTTCTAAATATTTCTTAATCTATTATATTTCCTCATACTGTTACATGCTGCAGTTTAAAATATTGGGTTTTGTTTCTCTTTTGTCAACGTAATCTGTCATTTTTGGTTTATAATGATTCAACCATACAAGTATGAGATTGATGAGCTTAGGATAAGGTTAAACATGTATTCTAATTACCAATTGAAATAATAAAATGGTTGAAGCAAATTTGAATGCTCTACATATGGGTAAAAACATAAAATATTATCCAAATTTTTAAACTTTATAATATTTTCAGTATAATTTATTTTAAATAAAAACAATTTTTAAACATTCTGCCTTATTAACTATTTTTTTTTGTACACATAAATGAAAAACAATTGTTGAAATAAAACATATTATTTGATCACGTATGTTTATTTAAAAATACAAATATTTTATTTACAATACTATATCAAATTAAAAAAACAATTATTTATTCAAATAGAATTACATAAATAAATAAATTTTTATATAACATTAAATAAATTTAGTAATTAATTATCTAATTAAAAGTTAAATACTTTTAAAATTTTAAAAAATAGGGGCAACATTGGAATTTTTTGTCCATTTATGGGTTAATTGGTAATATTTAATTAGTAGTTTATTAATACATTTAATTAGTTAGTCCAAGAGTTACAAAAAATTGTATAAAATGGTGAAACTTATAATATAAAAATAAACATTCAATACGTCCATTAAATTCACTAGTGCAAAAAAGACAATTTACGCTGTTAAATTTGGACATTTAACACCAGTTTTTTGCGGTGTGGATACTACCGTGTTGTATGTCCTTACTTTTTATATCGGATATTTAACCGTGTGAAAAATAACTTTTTACATCGGTTTTATATATAACGGGTGTTTTATATATAGTTAATATTATAATTAAGAATTTTTAATATTTAATAAAATGTCTAGGAATTTGCATACCTAATAGTTAATACAACTAATAATAAAATAAATTTGTCAATATAATAATATTTAATAATAATATCTGTAACACCCTAATTCAATTTTCACATCGAATCATAGCATTTTATACATTATCAGATATCGACACAAGGATAAATTAAACTTGATAGAACACAAGTCATAAGTCATACATAATACTTGTCTCACGAGTTTTAGGACATCACTTAAGACTCAAAATACAATCATAACTCATAAAGGTTACAAAAGGTAAGGTCCATAAGCCTACATACATCACTTAAACAAAATACATAAAACTAGCGGATAAGCAATCCCTTCAGTTAGTCAATCTTCTGCACCTGCTTATCAGAAACAATAAAATGAAAGGGTGAGATTAAGAAATCTCAGTGAGTCCTCCACCGACCCCTCACCTCACTTACCTTCTTAAAACATAATGTCCAAGTTAGGCAAATGTAATAGTAATTTCCAAGTCACATTTATACCTCTAACATATCTATACAAACATCTATTAAGTATTGCTTACAAACAAGTCACAAATCATAATCACAAAGGATGTACCCACTTGGTGCCACTCAATAGCCCAAGAAAAGAGTGAGAGCTATTCAATTATATACCACTCGACCAAGGGGTCCTCGTCAGTGGAAAAACCCTATATAACCAAAAACGAGTTGCACAAGCTTGTCTTCCTTTTCTTTCTTAACCAGAAATTTTCGAGAGAGAAGGGAAAAAGGGGGCTGGTTTCGAGCCCTAGGGGGTTAAGGGGTGTTGGGATGTGATTTTACTCTCTTACCCTCACTTATGTCTTAGTTTTACTCTTATGCCTACTAGATACACCCCTCTCATTGTAAGTTACACCCTACATAATCTATTACATCTTTAATCACATAATATATAGATTCTAATTTTTAAGGGACTAACTAATCAAATTAAACAAGTTAAGCGAATTAAATAAATACTATAATTTTTTTTAAATCTTTGCAAATTAGATATATTTGATGGGATGTTACATTACTCCCCACCTTTTTAAGATTTTTGCCCTAAAAAATTAGATGCACATACCTAAGGAAATAGATATGGATATGCTTTCCGCATCTCTTCTTCCACCTCCCAAGTAGCTTCCCCCGGAGTGGATCCTTCCCAAATGACTTTAACCATAGGAATGCGTTTGTTCCTTAGTGCCTTAGTGTCCCGATCGACGATTTGGACCGGCATATGTTGGTACGTTAGGTCCGATCTTATTTGTACAGACTCATGAGCCAAGGGTTGGAAAGGATCGGGAATGTATCTTTGGAGTTGTGACACATGAAATACGTTGTGCAAATTGGACAAGGAGGGAGGAAGCGCGAGTTCATACGCAATGTAATCCAACTTGTCTCAGGATTTGAAAAGGGCCGATGTAACGAGGATGCAGCTTTTTGGCCTTTAGTGCTCTACCAAGACCTAATGTAGGAGACACTTTCAAAAACACATGTTCGCCCTCTTCAAATTCAAGTGGTCTAGATTTTAAGTCCGCTGCACTCTTTGTTGACTTTGAGCGGTCTTAAGTTTATCCCCGATCATCCGAATCTTATCCGTTGTCTCTGAACTAGGCAGGGACCTATCAATTTCCTTTCCCCGACTTCATACCAGCACAAAGGTGTCCTACACTTCTGCCCATAAAGGGCTTCATAAGGAGCCATCCCTATGCTCGAATGATAGCCATTATTATAAGCGAATTCAGCCAAAGGTAGATAATCAATCCAACTTCCTCCATCCTCTAAGACACATGCTCTAAGCATGTCCTCTAAGGTTTGGATGGTCCTCTCAGTCTGACCATCGGTCTGGGGGTGGTATGCGGTGCTAAGGTTCAACCTAGTTCCCAAAGCTTGCTGAAAAACCTTCCAAAATCTAGAGGTGAATTTGGGATCTCTATCCGAGACGATGCTCGTAGGGACCCCGTGGAGCTTGACTATTTCCTGGATGTAGACTTTTGCTAGCTTAGAGGTGGAGTACGTAGTCTTAATGGGTATGAAGTGAGCTGATTTTGTCAATCGGTCCACAATCACCCAAATTGAGTCATGACCTGCTTGGGTACGGGGTAATCCCACAACGACGTCCCTGGATATACCTTCCCACTTCCACTCAGGTATTTCTAGGGGCTGGAGCATGCCAAAAGGTTTCTGATGTTCAATCTTGGTTTTTTGACACACTAGACATCGGGCTACAAACTCAGCTACATCCGTTTTCATCCCCGGCCACCAATATCGGTGTCTGAGGTCGTGGTACATTTTGGTTGTACCGGGATGGACTGTGAATCCGCTCCTATGAGCTTCTTCTAAAATTTGCCACTTAAGTTCTGAATTTTTAGGGACACAGATTCTATGTTGAAACAGGATAGTTCCCTCGTTGTCTATGGAGAAGTCGGGCTGATTCTTCCTAGTTTGTAATTCTTCATCCAAGAGTTGAGCTTGGCTAATATGAGACTTGAGGTCACAACTGATTTGCAATTGATGCACTAGAAGACTATAACCAGTGGAGAAGGATTCTAAGGTTAAGTCTCTAAAGGACTCCAACAACTCTAATTCCTTAATCATCAAGGATGACATTTGAAGGGACTTCCTACTCAAAGCATCGGCGACCACATTCGCCTTGCCTGGGTGATATTTCAGCTCAAAATCATAATCCTTGAGGAGTTCTACCCATCTTCTTTGTCTCATGTTGAGTTCCTTTTGATCAAAGAGATATTTCAAACTCTTATGATCACTAAAGACTCTCAAACCGCACCATACAAATAGTGCCTCCAAATTTTTAAGGCAAAAAAAATTGCCGCGAGTCCCAAATCGTGAGTTGGGTAGTTCTCTTCATGAGGTTTCAATTGTCTTGAAGCATAAGCTACCACCTGCCCACCTTGCATAAGCACACATCCTAATCCCTTAATCAAGCATCACTATACACTTCAAACCCTAATGATGGATCCTAATAATCGCACGAGCAAAGGGCTGGCCTAATCTTAAGCTCTAAGAAGCTATTTTCGTAACTATTACTCCATACAAACGGCTGCCCTTACGGGTTAGCCTCATAATGAAGTGCTAATCGGGAGAACCCTTTGATGAATCTCCTACAATACCCACTAGACCCAAAAACTTCAATTTTAGTAATAGTGGTGGCCTTTTCCCAATCTAGCATCGCCAGACTTTTTATCTGGGTCAATCGACACTCTGCGTGTGAGATCACATGTCCTAGAAACTTTACTTCTTCTAACCAAAACTCACACTTGGAAGGTTTTGTAAACAATCTCTTTTGCCTAAGGGGAGCTAGCACGATCCTAAGATGTTCATGCGTGCTGGGAGCTTTAGAATAAATCAGAATATCATCAATGAACACCACCATAAATTTATCAAGAAAAGGCCCTAGAATTTGATTCATGTAGCTCATGAACACGGCGGGAACATTGGTTAACCCGAAGGGCATAACCAAATACTCGTAGTGGCCGTACCGGGTTCTAAAAGCGGTTTTGGGAACATCTTTGGCCTTAACCCGAATTTGGTGGTAGCCAGACCTTAGGTCAATCTTGGAATAGTATGAAGCTCCCTAAGTTGATCTATGAGATCGCCTATCCTGGGAAGCGGGTACTTATTTTTGATGGTCACCTTATTAATCCGCCTATAGTCCACACACGCCTCATACTACCATCCTTCTTCTTAACTAACAATACAAGTGTTCTCAAGGAGGCACTAGGTCCGATGAACCGCTTGGATATCGCTTCCTCCAATTAGGATTTGAGCTCTTTGAGTTCTCACTGGTGACATCCTATACTGAGCTATTGATATTGGTCCTGCCTCTGGGATTAAATCTATTGAAAACTCAATCTCCTCTCGGGAGGTAGGGACATCACCTCTTCAGAAACACATCTAAGTATTCGCTACGAATTTAACAAAGTGATCAAATCTAGTCCAACCTCTAAAGATGAAGAAAGTAGCAGAACATAGCCGAAATACTCCTCTCCTAAGCATTGGTTTAGTCGAGCAACACTGGCCAGCACATCAGGATGAATATTCTTTTGGGGAGATTGTAAATCAGCAAATTCTATGGTTTTACAATAACAATTCAAAACGACTTGATTAGCCGCAAGCCAATCCATCCCCAAAATAATATCCATACCTTCCAAAGGTAGACACACTAGATTGACCTTAAATACTCTTCCCTGTATTTCGAAAGAACAATTCTCGTATAGAAGGGAAGCAGGAATGCTGCCCTCAGCGGGGGTCAAGACATTCAAGGGAACTGGTAATGAAGTATGTGGCAACTCTAACCTTACAACATATTTGTAGGAAACGAAAGAATGGGTAGCACTAGAATCATAAAAGAACAATAACAGGCTGCTCATTCAAGAGACACGCATTTCTTTTCATCGGACCGTCTGCATTCTTTGCTCTCTTGGCATCTAAGGCAAACACACGCCCTTGGTTAGGTTCACCACTTCTCGCCGCTTCTCTTTTTTCACCTTTCTTTTTGAGTGCGAGACAATCATTGGTAAGATGACCCTTTTCCTTACAGTAGAAGCAGTAGTCCTTGCCCAAACACTGCCCTCTATGGTACCTACCACAAGTGGTACAAGTTTTCAATTTGTCTGCCTGATGATTGAGCTTGCTTTCCTTTGCCGGAGTTGCCCTTTGTTTTGGGGTTGGCTAGTCTTACTGCCTTCATTCCTTTTCTTCCATTTCTCTGCCTCTCATCCATTACCTCCTTCAAACTTATCTCTGCCACCAAGCTTTGGTGCACTAGTGTGGCATAGTCATTAAACTTAGTCCTGGGACAAACTGCTTTAATTTCAGCCCTCAAACCCCATTTAAATTGGTCAATTTTCCAAGTCTCATCGGGAGCATAGGTGGCCCAGGGAGCATACCGAGCCAACTCTTCAAATTTCATCACATACTCCCTAACTGTCTTATCTCCTTGCTTGCAGTCTTGGAACTCCCTATGTTTTTGCTGCCTAATGGCTTCGGGAACATATTTGTCGAGGAAGGCCTTGCGGAAGTTTGCCCAAGTAAGGGGTGTATGAGCAGCTTGGAGATGAGCTTTCTCTCCTCTCCACCAATGTTCTGCCTCCTCTTTCAGCATCTGAGTAACATTTATTACTT
Source organism: Calophaca sinica (assembly GCA_037113605.1). NCBI lineage: Eukaryota > Viridiplantae > Streptophyta > Magnoliopsida > Fabales > Fabaceae > Calophaca > Calophaca sinica. Next base: position 25,920 of record JBAFXK010000052.1, on the reverse strand, counting down.
TTTGTTCTTTAATATAGGGAACCACCTGAAAACCCCTTCCATCTCATCCAGCCAATACTGAGCTTTGGTGGGGTCTAAGGCACCGACAAAGGTGGAAGGTTTCAGCTTGAGAAAGTTAAGGAAATTCCCATCAACTGCATGGGGAGGTTGTGGGGCTGCCTGCGGCTGTTGCTGTTGTGCCATAAGGGCTGCCAATTGATTGGTTGCTGCTACTTGAGTTTGAATTGCCTGTAGTATTCCCTGCATGATGTTGTCATTTTGTCCCGGTGGGTCATTAGGGTCAGCAGCGTTCCTCCTAGGCCTACCGCCTCGCCCAAAGACTGAGGCCATAATTTCAGATAAATGCACAAAGCATTGAGTTGATCAGGCTCAATATCTCAAAGCATAATAAGGAAAAATATAACAACAGTTTCTAACAATACGTTATGCAGTTCCTAGCTATTCCACAGTCCGATAAGAATCGAACTGCTCTGATACCATAATGTAACACCCTAATTCAATTTTCACATCGAATCATAGCATTTTATACATTATCAGATATCAACACAAGGATAAATTAAACTCGATAGAACACAAGTCATAAGTCATACATAATACTTGTCTTACGAGTTTTAGTACATCACTTAAGACTCAAAAAACAATCATAAATCATAAAGGTTACAAAAGGTAAGGTCCATAAGCCCACTTGGTGCCACTCAATAGCCCAAGAAAAGAGTGAGAGCTATTCAATTATATACCACTCCACCAAGGGGTCCTCGTCAGTGGAAAAACCCTATATAACCAAAAACGAGTTGCCATACAATTGCAAACACCCTCAGCCTCAACCAAACTCAATTATATATCATTAACTCATAACAAATCACAAGTCATTATCAAATTGTGTATAGCTCTAACACATTCCTCATAATCTCATATAAAGATACATAAGAGTAATACCTAAGCATAGCAAGCATATTAGCATGTTTAAGGGAGTCAAATGGTCCAAAACTAAGCATTTTAAGCCTAGGAAACAGATTGAAACACGGTCTGGCCGTGCTGCATAACACGGCCGTGCCAGGCCTTCTGCAGAATTTCTGCAGCAGAGCATCAACTTCGGGGATTTTATTAATATATCAAACGGAGTCGGAATTGGGTAAACGAACACACGTTGGAAAACTTAGAATGTCTAGTTTACTAATATAATTTTTATTTTAGAAGACATTCTCCCAACTAGTACAGTTTTGACAAACAATACACTGGTGTCAGGGCAACAGGGCAGCATTCATACCCTAACTTATAAATTCTATATCTAATTCATTTCTTAACATTTTCCAGTGATTCTTGTGTCTAAAATGAAGCCCCTCCAGTCTAGTTTACACAGAAACAAAATACAATTCAATACAAGGTCTAAAGAGATAGTTACCCTCGAAATACCCGAGGCAGGTTTAACATGCAAGTCCACTAGGTTGTAACCCAAACTTCTACAAAGTTCAACCTCAAACCCTCACTCAAAAATCTCAATATTAGACCAGCAAGGCCACATGCAAAGGGAAATAAAATCCTAATGGGGTCTTATTGGTTGCCCACCACCTAAAGGAGAAGAACTCATCTTAAATCAAGAAGAAGAATCAAGGGCTTGGAAGACTTCCTATCCTTCCTCTTCCTCCTTGTGATTTTCGAGCTGAACTCCTTCTTCTCCACTCAACTTCAGTTTGGTCCACCAAAGAGGTTGCAGTCCTAACCTTCTTCTACCCAAGGACTAAAATATGAGAGTGCTTCCTTCTCTCCTTTGTTCTTCTTCAAGGTGCAAGACTTAGCTTATCTTTTTTTTTTCTTCTCCCCTAGGGCATGGAGAGGAAGAAATCGTGGGTGAGGGTAGAGAGAGGGTTGAATGTGTGTTGTGTGAGGAAATGAGAGGTAATGGGGGTCTTCTAGAGGTGTGTGGTCCCAATTATCCCTTATCTTCTAATGTAGGTTTACTATCCTACCCTTGGTTAAGGCTCATCTTAAAAATAGACATCTCCATTCACACCCCACAAATCATACATTACACCTCAAAAGTATTCTACTCAATTAATTAACAATAACCCATATGGATCCTAATTTAAAAGCTAACTAATTAAATTAGGCAAATTAAGCAATTTAAGCAAATCATACAATTATGCAAATTATACAAATTAGGCAATTTTGGTGGGATGTTACATTACTCCCCACCTTTTTAGGATTTTTGCCCTAAAAAATTAGATGCACATACCTAAGGAAATAGATATGGATATGCTTTCCAGATCTCTTCTTCCACCTCCCAAGTAGCTTCCCCCGGAGTGGATCCTTCCCAAATGACTTTAACCATAGGAATGCGTTTGTTCCTTAGTGCCTTAGTGTCCCGATCGACGATTTGGACCGGCATAGGTTGGTACATTAGGTCCGATCTTATTTGTACAGACTCATGAGCCAAGGGTTGGAAAGGATCGGAGATGTATCTTCGGAGTTGTGACACATGAAACACGCCAGTAAATTGGATAAGGAGGGAGGAAGGGCGAGTTCATACGCAACAGAACCAACTTGTCTCAGGATTTGAAAAGGACCGATGTAACGAGGATGCAACTTTTTGGCCTTTAGTGCTCTACCAACGCCTAACTTAGGAGACACTTTCAAAAACACATGTTCGTCCTCTTCAAATTCAAGTGGTCTAGATTTTAAGTCCACGTAGCCCCTTTGTCGACTTTGAGCGGTCTTAAGTTTATCCCTGATCATCCGAATCTTATCCGTTGTCTCCTGAACTAGGCTCTGACCTATCAATTTCCTTTCCCGACTTCATACCAAAGACAAAGGTGTCCTACACTTCCGCCATCATAAAGGGCTTCATAAGGAGCCATCCCTATGCTCGAATGATAGCCATTATTATAAGCTTAATTCAGCCAAAGGTAGATAATCAATCCAACTTCCTCCATCCTCTAAGACACATGCTCTAAGCATGTCCTCTAAGGTTTGGATGGTCCTTCTGGCCCACCATCTGGCCTGGGGTGGTATGCGGTGCTAAGGTTCAACCTAGTTCCCAAAGCTTGCTGAAAAACCTTCCAAAATCTAGAGGTGAATTTGGGATCTCTATCCGAGATGATGCTCGTAGGGACCCCGTGGAGCTTGACTATTTCCTGGATGTAGACTTTTGCTAGCTTAGAGGTGGAGTACGTAGTCTTAATGGGTATGAAGTGAGCTGATTTTGTCAATCGGTCCACAATCACCCAAATTGAGTCATGACTTGCTTGGGTACGGGGTAATCCCGCAACGACGTCCCTGGATATACCTTCCCACTTCCACTCAGGTATTTCTAGGGGCTGGAGCATGCCAAAAGGTTTCTGATGTTCAATCTTGGTTTTTTGACACACTAGACATCGGGCTACAAACTCAGCTACATCCGTTTTCATCCCCGGCCACCAATATCGGTGTCTGAGGTCGTGGTACATTTTGGTTGTACCGGGATGGACTGTGAATCCGCTCCTATGAGCTTCTTCTAAAATTTGCCACTTAAGTTCTGAATTTTTAGGGACACAGATTCTATGTTGAAACAGGATAGTTCCTCGTTGTCTATGGAGAAGTCAGCCGATTCTTCCTAGTTTGCAATTCTTCATCCAAGAGTCGAGCTTGCCTAATATGAGACTTGAGGTCACAACTGATTTGCAATTGATGCACTAGAAGACTATAACCAAAGTGGAGAAGGATTCTAAGGTTAAGTCTCTAAAGGACTCCAACAACTCTAATTCCTTAATCATCAAGGATGATATTTGTAACGACCCGTTTCCGGACCGCTACAGAACTAAACTAAACCTGTATGCGATGCATTTTAAAACGGTACTCTTGTGCCCTTTAGAAAAATGCGGTATTTATTTATTTTTGTTTTTTTAAAACAATAGTGCCCGTAAAGCACACACAGAGTACTTACAGCGTTTCGAAACATGGTGCAACTAGGACACAAAACTCAAATACGAATAAGACATACATGCATAATACCCATATATATACACAAGTCGTACTAACAGTGTACGCAAAATACAAGTAGGAAATGTACAAAGAATTACACCTATGGTATGACGACCCTTAAGAGAGTAATCATACCCTGGGGGTACTTCCGGCAGACACCCACGCAGGGGGCTGCTCCAAAAGTGAGACCGCTACCACCTCAGAACCAAAATAACACTGCCCGACCGTCACGACACACGTAACATAAAGTCATAAATACAGTCATCCCAAATATATTCAACAGTCTACCGACAAAAGAAAACATAACGCAGCAGTCGACTAACACCACAGCTACACGAGCTACCCAAAGCCTCTGACCGGGCCTACTCCTCCTCCTCCATCAGGTCCTCGCCTGTCAAGTCAATGAAGGGGGCTGTAGCTGGCACTTCCATAGGCACATCACTCGGAGTATACTCACCTGCTAGTCCCTCCTTAGTCGATCTCGCTCCAATGCAATCCGCCTCGTGGCACACAGCACAAACGGGAGGGGAAGCCACAGGTGGTGTAGGGGTCCTAGTGACAGTAGGGGAAACTGGTACTACAGGGGATCTCGGAACACCAACCGCCTCGGCGGAAGCTCTCGCGATCTCGGCAGATCACGCTCTTGCGAGCGCCCATCTCACTGGGTCCATGCCTTCCGCCGCCGCAACTCGTAGCAGCGTTCTAGGAATGCCGCGAGGTCCTCTGGTGAAGAAGAAGAGGCTCATGGCCCTCTCTCGCTCGCTAGCACGCCACGCCTACCACGTGTCTCATCCGATCGGAAATCGACCGCACGCCGTGTCACATCCTGTCTCACAGCTACGCCATCCTCTCGTAGTGTCTGCACTACGTCCCCAGTGTATACCACACGGCAGGAGATGGGGTCAAACTCCATTGCCGCGGGTTGCTCCATATCAGGGAAGTCAAAGAAAATCTCCGGCGACATCCTCATCGCCGGAATCCAAACGCCCGTCGCCATCGCCTGGTAACCGCTGCCATGAATCAAGGCACCACGGAAAGTGGTCAACTTCTCAATGATCAAGATAATCAATGTATAAAGCAATAAGCAAACAACAATGTATATCATTCATGTAACGTGACTCAACTCTCTCACTCTAGACTCGACTGACCGACTACTCATTTTCTCTCGACTTGACAATTATTCCTGAAAGCGACGCAGATCCATCAATCGACATACCACCGTAGCTCGGGATCTTTCGCTTCTCCTAGGTAAGCAAATCTCCTGCCTTACGCCGCGATGCCTAGCTAAACCACCGTGAACGAAGGGGACCTATCACCCTCGCTTGTCCTGCCATTAAATTTCAAAAACGTCTCGACGACTCGACAATGCTCTCAGACTCGATGAACAATTCCCCGCATACGATATTCAAAGAGTTATACGCAAGATTATTTGACCGCATATCAAATAATAAGAACATGCTTAATATGAAGAAACGCAATTCAACAACTTAAGCAATAAAAGCAGCTTGCATGAAGAAACGCAATTCAACGATACAAACAGCATAAGCAATTCACAGCAGTATTCACTCGCATATTAAATATTGCATAACACAATCATATTACAACATCACATGCTTGACACGCAAATCAAGGAATCCATCCCTCTACAACTCGATGGAATTAACAGAGAGGTACAAACAAGTGGGGGGTTGGGTTCAGGAGACCAACCACAAAGTTTTCACCCACGAATGACTCAAAATGGGCGATCAGACGACAATAAAATAAACGAAGGGGTTCAAAAACCCTAACTTCAAACTCAGAGAGTTCTCGACTTCTTCAGATTTAAATAAGCATTTGAATAACAAAACAAGAACTTAAACATCTCTAAAATTTGTCCTTACACAGGGACATAAAAATAAAATCCTAAAAGTGTCTAGAAGTGTTCTTACCACGAGCCGCCGTTAACGCCGCCTCCTACGTTTTCTGGGTCCGCTTCAATCTCCAAAGATTTCGATTCCTATTACCACATACAACTTAGTACAATCTAGGAATTCTAGTTAAACTTATGCTCTCAACTTATCCCTTTTCTAACCAAACTCAAACAAGCATTACAAATTAATAACACACTCAAAATCATTTGAAAAAGTAAGGTTTTGAGACTAATTCCCTTTCTTGAACTTCAAGTAAGCATAAATAATAAATCTTTCACAACTATCAAAAACTTAGCACATATTCATGCAAGGACTCAAGCAATTAGAACTCACCTTCTTTTTAAATCATTTTCTAAATACCAAAACAACATCAACTTCAATTAATACATTAAGCACACTTAAGCATTACATACAAGTTCACAATTAAAATTTTCCTTCCAAAAATCTTTTAGGCCTCTCGGCCATGACCCTCTTCTCCTAAAAAAAATATTTGCAAAAACTCCTTTTCATTACTACTAACATTTTTCAAACCAAACAACCATATTTAAGGTAACTCACATCAATTCTTGTCTAAGCATCATTCACACCCATATTTGAAACAAGTTGTAAAACATTTCTCAAATCAATTTTTCATTTCAAAAACTCAATACTTACAACCATTAAATCCATCAACATGCTATATATCATACAATGCATGGCCAACCAATTTAAACTAAAATACAAAGTTCTCAAAACTTATTTCCAACTTTTTCAAGATTAATTGTTTTCCCAAGAATACTTCCAATCAACAAAATCCCAATTTCAAGAATCCTAAGGCATTAAATACATTGCCAATATCATGCTAAAAAAATATGTTCATGCCAAATTAAAAATAAGAACAACCTAATCACTTTTTTTTTATGCCATTTTAGTCCCTCCAAGATCACTTTTTCACAAAACATGAACTAACTCTTATACTAACTCATGCATATCAATTCCAATAACCTTAAAACTACCTAAAACATAACATTCAACACTTAGATACATGATTCAATCACCTAAACCCACATTTTCCATAATTAAAGAATAGGTCTCAATCATAAACTAACAAGTTAGGCATGCAAAAACAAAACTATAATTTAAACAATCATCATACAACTTCCATTAACTCAATTAAACCACTAATTAGGTGATTCAATGAGGATCACACCATTTTCCCCTTTTTCTCCTCTTAGGTTCTCACCCTAGAACTCAAGAAAGGGAAAATAATGTCTCATTTCCCCTTGATCATCATCAACCCATCAAACAACATCAAACAAGCATAAGAAACAAGATTGAAAAGCAAAATTACAAGAAGCAACAAAGGGAGGGGGCGGTTTTCAACAGTAAATGGGGAGGGAAAATTGATTTTTCTCTTACTTAGTTGATGAGGATGAAGAAGAACTAGGTAGAGATGAAGGTTTGGAGCAACTTTGGTGAAGATTGCAAGTTGAAAAACTCAAGAAAATGGAGGAAAGCATCCATGGAAGCTTGCTTTTCAAGAAGGGAAAAAGAGAAAGAAGATGAGGGTTTGAGAGAGAGATGGTGGCGTGAATGAGGGCTGGAAAAAGGGCTGGATATAGCCTTGGTTCCTCACTTATATAATAATAAAAATAAGCATAGTTAGTAGGAGTAGTTGAATAAAAGACTTTTTTAAAAAAATCACACAACTAATGACACTCTAGTAATTTTATGAGATGTTAAACATATCATCTAATCTTACCCATCTAATTTCACATCTCTCATGATTACCTCTAATCTAAAGTCTTAAGATTTAAAAACACGGCGACGAGAAATCACAAGTTATCGATAAACTCGCGAAAATTAATTTAACGTAGAAATTAATTCATCGCGTGATAATATTTAATTATAAATAATAAAAGTAACAACAATCACTCAAAAAATAGTCTCAATAAGTTACGATTCGATTTTCATCGAAATCGGAGTTCATTTAGAATTTTACTCGCGGTGAAATCGCCTCATGATTTGAAACACGCCAAACTTCTTAGAATTTTTCGATTTATCTTTCAAACCGTGAATCAATATAAAAATATTAATTCTTAATTATATTAGCTCTTGATTTAATTAAATCACTTACTTAGGGAACAAGCAATTGCTTTATTGAAGCATAATTATGACAAAAATACAATATTACCGCTAATTAACGATCGTGAAAAATACGTATGCGTTACAATATTTGAAGGGACTTCCTACTCAAAGCATCGGCGACCACATTCGCCTTGCCTGGGTGACATTTCAGCTCAAAATCATAATCCTTGAGGAGTTCTACCCATCTTCTTTGTTTCAGGTTGAGTTCCTTTTGATCAAAGAGATATTTCAAACTCTTATGATCACTAAAGACCTCAAACCGGGCACCATATAAATAGTGCCTCCAAATTTTTAAGGCAAAAACAATTGCCACGAGTTCCAAATCATGAGTTGGATAGTTCTCTTCATGAGGTTTCAATTGTCTTGAAGCATAAGCTACCACCTGCCTACCTTGCATAAGCACACATCCTAATCCCTTAATCGAAGCATCACTATACACTTCAAACCCTAATGACGGATCCGGAATAATCAAGATGTGAGCAAGTGGTCGACTAATCTTGAGCTCTAAGAAGCTATTCTCACAACTATTACTCCATACAAACGGCTGCCTCTTACGGGTTAGCCTCGTTAGCGGAAGTGCTAATCGGGAGAACCCTTTGATGAATCTCCTATAATACCCACTAGACCCAAAAAGCTTCAATTTCAAGAATAGTGGCTCGCTTTTCCCAATCCAAAGATCAAGCCAGATTTTTATCTGGGTCAACCGACACTCGCCAGGAGATCACATGTCCTAGAAACTTTACTTCTTCTAACCAAAACTCACACTTGGAAGGTTTTGCAAACAATCTCTTTTGCCTAAGGGTATCTAGCACGATCCTAAGATGTTCGCTGCGTGTTCTCGGGAGCTTTTAGAATAAATCGTAATATCATCAATGAACACCACCACAAATTTATCAAGGAAAGGCCCTAGAATTTGATTCATGTAGCTCATGAACACGGTTGGAGCATTGGTTAATCGAAGGGCATAACCAAATACTGTAGTGGCCGTACTGTGTTCTAAAAGCGGTTTTGGGAACATCTTTGGCCTTAACCCGAATTTGGTGGTAGCTGCACTCCAGTCAATCTTGAAAAGTATGAAGCTCCCTAAGCTGATTTATGATATCGCCTATCCTGGAAGCGGTACTTATTTTTGATGGTCACCTTATTAATCCGCCATAGTCCACACACGCCTCATACTACCATCCTTCTTCTTAACTAACAATACAGTGCTCCCCAAGGGAGGCACTAGGTCCGATGAACTCGCTGATATCGCCTCCTCCAATTGGGATTTGAGCTCTTTAAGTTCTCTGGTGACATCCTATACGAAGTCGTTGATATTGGTCTGGCCCTGGGATTAAATCTATTGAAAACTCAATCTCCCTCTCGGGAGGTAAGGACATCACCTCTTCAGGAAACACATCTAAGTATTCGTTTACGACCGAGACAGTGATCAAATCTAGTCCAACCTCTAAAGATGAAAAGAGTAGCGTAACATAGTCAAATACTCCTCTCCTAAGCATTGGTTTAGTCGAGCAACACTGGCCAGCACATCAGGATGAATATTCTTTTGGGGAGATTGTAAATCTGCAAATTCTATGGTTTTACAATAACAATTCAAAATGACTTGATTAGCCGCAAGCCAATCCATCCCCAAAATAATATCCATACATTCCAAAGGTAGACACACTAGATTGACCTCAAATACTCTTCCTCAGATTTCGAGAGAACAATTCTCAGATAGAAGGAAGTAGGAATGCCGCCTCACGGGGTCAAGACATTCAAGGAACTGGTAATGAAGTATATGGCAACTCTAACCTTACAACACATTTGTAGGAAACGAAAGAATGGGTAGCACCGTAATCATAAAGAACAATAACAAAGCTGCTCATTCAAGAGACACGTGCTTTTCATCGCACCGTCTGCATTCTTTGCCCTCTTGGCATCTAAGGAAAACACACGCCTTGGTTAGGTTCACCACTTCGCCGCTTCTCTTTTCACCTTTCTTTTTGAGTGCGGACAATCATTGGTAAAATGACCCTTTTCCTTATAAGAGAAGCAAGAGTCCTTGGCCAAGCACTCCCTCCATGGTACCTACCACAAGTGGTACAAGTTTTCAATTTGTCTGCCTGATGATTGAGCTTGCTTTCCTTTGCCGGAGTTGCTCTTTGTTTTGGGGGTTGGCTAGTCTTACTGCCTTCATTCCTTTTCCATTTCTCTTGTCTCTCATCCATTACCTCCTTCAAACTTATCTCTACCGCTAAGCTTTGGTGCACTAGAGTGGCATAGTCATTAAACTTAGTCTGGGACAAATCAAGCTTTAATTTCATCAAGCCCCATTTAAATTGGTCAATTTTCAAGTCTCATCGGGTGCATAGGTGGCCCAGTGGAGCATACCGAGCCAACTCTTCAAATTTCATCACATACTCCCTAATTGACTTATCTCCTTGCTTACGCCTTGGAACTCCCTATGTTTTTGTCGCTTAATGGCTTCGGAACATATTTGTCGAGGAAGGCCTTGCAGGTTTGCCCAAGTAAGGGGTGTATGAGTAGCTTGAGATGAGCTTTCTCCTCTCCACCAATGTTCGCCTCTTTCAAAGAAGATCTCGAGTAGCATTTATTACTTTTTGTTCTTCAAGACAGGAACCACCAAAACCCCTTCCATCTCATCCACCAACATCGAGCTTTGGTGGGGTCAAGGCACCGACAAAGGTGGAAGGTTTCAGCTTGAGAAAGTTAAGGAAATTCCGCCAATCGCATGGGAGGTTGTGGCTGCTCGCGCTGTCGTTGTCAGCTACAAGGGCTACCAATTGATTGGTTGTTGCCGCTGAGTTTTAATTGCCTGTAGTATTCCCTCGCATGATGTTGTCATTTTGTCCTGGGTCATCAGTGGTCAAAGAAGATTCTACTAGGCCTACTGGCCGCCCAAAGACTGAGGCCATAATTTCGCATAAAATGCACAAAGCATTAAGTTGATCAGCTCAATATCTCATAGCATAATAAGGAGAAATATAACAACAGCTTAACAACACGTTAAGGCCTTAGTTATTCCACAGTCCGATAAGAATCGAACGGCTATGATACCATAATGTAACACCCTAATTCAATTTTCACATCGAATCATAGCATTTTATACATTATCAGATATCGACACAAGGATAAATTAAACTTGATAGAACACAAGTCATAAATCATACATAATACTTGTCTCACGAGTTTTAGGACATCACTTAAGACTCAAAATACAATCATAACTCATAAAGGTTACAAAAGGTAAGGTCCATAAGCCTACATACATCACTTAAACAAAATACATAAAACTAGCGGATAAGCAATCCCTTCAGTTAGTCAATTTTCTGCACCTGCTTATCTGAAACAATTAAATGAAAGGGTGAGATTAAGAAATCTCAGGGAGTCCTCCACGGACCCTCTCCTCACTTACGTCCTTAACTCATAATGTCCAAGTTAGGAAAATGTAATAGAAATTTCCAAGTCACATTTATACCTCTAACATATCTATACAAACATCTATTAAGTATTGCTTACAAACAAGTCACAAATCATAATTACAAAGGATGTACCGACTTGGTGCCACTCAATAGCCCAAGAAAAGAGTGAGAGCTATTCAATTATATACCGCTTCCACCAAGGGGTCCTCGCCAAAGGAAAACCCTATATAACCAAAAACGAGTTGCCATACAATTGCAAACACCCTCAGCCTTCAACCAAACTCAATTATAAATCATTAACTCAAAACAAATCACAAGTCATTATCAAATTGTGTATAGCTCTAACACATTCCTCATAATCTCATATAAAGATACATAAGAGTAATACCTAAGCATAGCAAGCATATTAGCATGTTTAAGGAGTCAAATGGTCCAAAACTAAGCATTTTAAGCCTAGGAAACAGATTGAAACACGGCCTGGCTGTGCTGCATAACACGGTTGTAGCCAGGCCTTCTGCAGAATTTCTGCAGCAGAGCATCAACTTCGGGGATTTTATTAATATATCAAATGGAGTCGGAATTGGGTAAACAAACACACGTTGGAAAGCTTAGAATGTTTAGTTTACTAATATAATTTTTATTTTAGAAGACATTCTCCCAACTAGTACAGTTTTGACAAACAATACACTGGTGTCAGGGCAACAGGGAAGCATTCATACCCTAACTTATAAATTCTATATCTAATTCGTTTCTTAACATTTTCCAGTGATTCTTGTGTCTAAAATGAAGCCCCTCCAGTCTAGTTTACACAGAAACAAAAACCAATTCAATCCAAGGTCTAAAGAGAGAGTTACCATCGAAATACCAGAGGCAGTTTTAACATGCAAGTTCACTAGGTTGTAACCCAAACTTCTACAAAGTTCAACCTCAAACCTTCACTAAAAAATCTCAATATTAGACCAGCAAGGCCACATGCAAAGGGAAATAAAATCCTAATGGGGTCTTATTGGTTGCTCCACCACCTAAAGGAGAAGAACTCACCTTAAATCAAGAAGAAGAATCAAGGGCTTGGAAGACTTCCTATCCTTCATCTTCCTCCTTGTGATTTTCGAGCTGAACTCCTTCTTCTCCACTCAACTTCAGTTTGGTCCACTAAAGAGGTTGCAGTCCTAACCTTCTTCTACCCAAGGACCAAAATATGAGAGTGCTTCCTTCTCTCCTTTGTTCTTCTTCTCTCACAAAAGTGCAGACTTAGCTTATCTTTTTTTCTTCTTCTCCCCTAGGGCATGGAGAGGAAGACATCGTGGGTGAGGGCAGAGAGAGGGTTGAATGTGTGTTGTGTGAGGAAATGAGAGGTAATGGGGGTCTCTAGAGGTGTGTGGTCCCAATTATCCCTTATCTTCTAAAGTAGGTTTCCTATCCTACCCTTGGTTAAGACCCATCTTACTAATAGCCACCTCCATTCACCCCCCACAAATCATACATTACACCTCAAAAGTATTCTACTCAATTAATTAACAATAACCCATATGAATCCTAATTTAAAAGCTAACTAATTAAATTAGGCAAATTAAGCAATTTAAGCAAATCATACAATTATGCAAATTATACAAATTAGACAATTTTGGTGGGATGTTACAATATCTAAATACAGTAATAAAGTGATAAAATTGATGTAAGGTAAATAAAAGGTTGTAACTCATGAATAAAAATAATTTTGAATTTAATGTTCAAACTCAAGCTTCCTTTACATATATACATATATATATATATATGTATGTATGTATATGGATGTATATATTATGTACGTAAAACATAAAATGTAAACATAATTTTTTTTTTGATAAAAAACATAAACAGAAATTTAAATAATGTATTTAATGTAATATGAATATAAATTTATATATAACTCTTACTCTCATGATGTAAAACATACTATATATTATTATTATATAATAACATAACATTTTATATTATTATATATTATATAGTGTTAAATATTACAAAAGTTATTTAAGTAAATTTTACATTGTTTTACTTGTGTGGTCTATTGTCCATCAAACGATAATATATTAGACAAAAGTTATGTTATAAGCAAGTATTTGTCCCATGTTGTTCTTTCTTTTTATTTTCAAGTACCTCAATATGAATTAAACGCACTCTAAGAACATTCTTGAAGTGTATTTGCTTGTGTGCACATAGATTTTAGGATTTCAAAGTGTTGGGAAAAAATACTGTAAGTAGCACTGATTTACCTGCAGATACGCCCATGCATCTTTGATACCAATGTGGAGGAATATCCACACACACACACAAAGGAATAAAAAGGACACAATGATTTACGTGGTTCGGCATCTCTTGCCTTCGTCCACAGAACACCTCAACAAAATTATTAGATTATCATAAAATGAGATTACAAGACAAGATTGTAACTCACCCCACAATATAACAACTTTATAGAAGAGGAGCAACAAATATATACAATATATTTTTATCTGATTCTGTTGAGATATGACACCTTTATATTTTGTATTTATTGAGATCTGTTTTTCCTTATTTTCTCTTTGTAAATATTCCATATTTCTTTGTTTCCTCTTTTTATTGAAAAAACATATCTGCACCATATCTTCCACATATTTGACAAATAAACAACACAGCATCATATCTCGTGGGGCCCACTTAGGAGGAAACCCACCCAACACGAAGTTCAACTTTTTTCTTCACTCAACTATATAAATTGCTATTCATCTTATTTCTTTTGTCCTAAACCCTACCAGCTCCCACTCTATATCAGTCATTAGCTTCCAAAATATGTTGCAAAATTTTGTCTTCTTTGGCGTAATTTTGTTACATCATGAACGCTACATGTGATGAGTGTGGCATGTGTTTTTCATCCGCATTGTGCTTTAGCAAAGGCATGTTATTGAACAACATCATCCAAATTGATATTAGAAACCAAATAACAGCCACCACCAAATCCAAACGTATGACGTCAACCTCCAAATGCTCAATGACAACCTTCAAATGCTCAAAGATCAACAACCAAATGCTCAACAATAATCTTTGACTTGAACCAATCTCCGAATGCCCGACCTTTCGATCTTAATCGCCTCCTAGGCCGTAGAGGAATGATTAGACTTATCCAATGGAGAATTTTAATGTTTTTATTAGTATTTAGAAATTAATATTTACGTTGATTTTCTGTTTCTAGGTAGTTTACGGATTTATCCTACTTAAAGTAGGTATCTAAATTTAATTTAGTTATCGATTACTACTTCATCAGATTAATGTGTACCAAATAGGGTTTTGACACATAGTCAAAACATATTAATGTTTGTTAGTTTCTTTTTTTTTGAGATTAATGTTGTTTAATTTTGCCAGTACACGTGTTGATTCAAAAAAAATATAGACTTTTGGTTTAAACTCAAGCATTCATGATTCTAACCTTTTTTTTTGACGAAATGATTCTAACCTGTTGGTTCTTGGTTTGAAGTTGTATATGAAAATTGAAAATGTTTTTGGTCAATTAATCTAAAAAAATAAAAAGTAAAATTCTATACATTCCTGTTTTGGTTGCTTGACATATAGTAATTAGTTTTTTTTACACTATCCATGAATAATATCTCTGTTTTTCAAATATTCAAATTTTGATCAATAAATTATTTGGTACGTAAACAATTAGAATTAATCAGATAATTATGTAATTATATATACATATATATATAAATTAAATTAAACATATCAATTTATACAAACTAATAGAATTTATAGAATTTAGAGTGACCTAAGCACTTCCTTTAAAATATCACTATCGTGCTACACACTTGACAAAAGTAGATAATAAATTTTAATTTTATAAATATACTATTTTAAAATAGGTTTAACTGTATTTTCGGCCCCCAACTTTCTCAATTTGGCGATTTTGATCTCTCTATTTTATTTTTGGCGATTTTGGTCCTCAACTTTCTCAATTTGGCAATTTTGATCCCCATACTTTTTAAATGCACTTTTGGTCCCACAAAATCATGGATTTTTTTTGCACTTTGGGTCCCACACCTTCCCAAAATCCAAGATTTTTGGGACCAAAAATGCACAATCCACGATTTGTGGGACCAAAAGTGCAATTAAAAAAACACAGCAACTGAAATTGTAACATCCCAAATTTTATTTAAATTAGTACTTTAAAATAAATTTGGATCTTTGGGGTAAAGTGGTAATTTTACCCAAGGATTTAGGAAATATGGGACTAATTATTATTGTGTAATTTTTATGGATTAAATTACCCAATGTTTAATTAGGGACCTAAGAAAAATTAAGGAATTTAGAAAGAGACCTATAAGTCCTATTTTAGTAAAATTCCACACCATTACCCCACCATACACCCCATTTCCTTATTAATTCCACGTTAGCACTTTCAATCTCTTCTTCCTCCCTTTTATTTCTAATGTATGTGAAAAAAGGAAAGAAATGTAAGAGAAAGAAAGGAGAAGAAAAGAAGGGAAAGAGAGAGAGTCAAAGCGATGATGATGAAGAAGAGGAGAGGGAAAATTACTTGGCTGCTCTGCAAGGCACTGGGACGCAAATGAGAGGAGGAAGGGTGGCACACCACCTTGCTACAAGGTAATCCAGAGAGAGTGACATGCATCGAGAGAGAGATCGGGAAAAGAGGTCTCGAGGGACAGAGATGGAGCTCGAGCAAAGGAGCAGAAAGAAAGGAAAAGGAAGAGTAGGATCAAGAGTTCTCAACTACCTTCTTCATCTCCTTCAACACCCAAAGTTGGGGTTTTGTTCTCCAATCAACCAATGTGAGTTCCCTTTAGGATTATTTCATATAGAAGTTGGGAACCTTTAAAACCCATTATTAGGTTGATTACCTTCATTTCATGTCTTGGTTGTTGGTTCTTGACCTTGATGCAAATTTTGAGGATTTGGGGTTGTTGAAAGAACCCCAATTTATGTTGTCTTCGTATGGCTTGTGTGCCTTTAGGGTGTTTGTGATATGTCTTCAAAGAGTATTCTTGTCAATTTTAGATAGGAACCATGAGCCTTTAGATTGGCTCTTGGTTTTGTTTTTAATCTTTCAAGATTAATTAGATTTATGTATATTGTGGTCATAGTTAGTGCTATGGTTTGATTGAAGTGTATGTCACCTTCAAAGCATGATGACTTTAAGGATTATATTGTTTGATTATGAATTATTGATGAGTAAAGTATCAATTTAAGCTTTGTAATGCATAAGTGAGGGTAAGTGGAATGTGGAAGAATTTAAATTGATGGAGGTTCAAGCATCCTTCGTTACTCAAATCACATTATCTCCCCTTACAATTAGTGTTGGTTTATTATTGATGAGCTTAAATTTGAAATGTATTTCTTTTGAATAGGGTTTTAAAACTAAATGATCATGAACCTTACATCCTCATGCTAGCTATTTGGTGCAACTCGTTTGACTCGATATTTGTAATTCATTAATGGTATGTAAGGGGATGGGGTAAGTGGAACTCACAGAGGTTTTTATATATCATCCCTTTCCTTTATTTGTTTCGATAACAGTGGACACCAATAATCGAGGATGTCCGTCAATAGTCTACACCGGATCACGAGTCTCTCTTTAATGTCTTAAGTACTATGTACGAGTCATTTTATTACGTGGTCTTTTATGTCAAGTGATATTGGGAAGAAAATTGTATAAATTTGATTAGTCATCATTCACTCTTTTATTATAAGGTTTTGTATTGATCAAAGTACTCGCTTTTGAAACTCTTAGTTTATGATTCTTTAGGTATTCAAAGCTTTTAAGCAGTCAAAGTTCCTCAGAATTACCTTTAAAGGTTTATTATTTTAGCAAGTAATCCCCTGACAGAGTCGGTATACATGTAAATCGCTAAATTGAGAAAGTTAGGGACTAAAATCGCAAAAATAAAAATATGGGGACCAAAATTGCCAAATTGAGAAAGTCGAGGACCAAAAGTGCAATTATGCCTTTTAAATATTAATTTGTGTATTGCAAAATAAAATAATAAATTCTAAAATTGTTACATATAAGTTAGGAATATTTTTGGTATAATATATGGAGTGCAATTTTTGGATTTTCTTGATTTCTTTACTCTCTTTGAATCTTTACTATAGTATTCTTTTAGGATACGCATTATGAATTTTGCTAACATGCTCGATAATTTTCATAATTTCCGCTTTGACATTAATATGATAAAACTCAATTTTAATTAATAACCCAAATCTCTCATGAATTCTTGTGTAAGAATACTTCTTCTAAAATAAATCACTCATAAATAATATAATTTCGATTATATATCAGTTTTGATCGAGTAAATGAACATTGGAGTTTACTCTATGACAAAATAATTACACTATCATCAATTTTTCACTTAGCCAGCAATAAATAGTGTTTTAAATTGTTTTCATATAAGATAGCAAATCAATCAAAAAATTAAGGTGGTAAACAAAGATATGTAATTCATTTGTTTTTAAATCCATTAATATTATTAATAATATTGTTATTATTATTTCAAAACATTTAAATTGTTATAGATTATTTGCTATTTCAAAAATATTTATATCTCTCGATATTAAAAATCATATAAATATTAAAAATATGAAATTTAGATATTCAATATTTAAATCTCATATCTCTTAATTTTATATTGTTATACAATATAAAAAATTTAAAATACGATAACTCTCTGTTAAGTTCTGCTATTATACATCATCAAAAATAAAGTTTTGCTATTATAGTTTTTTCATGTAAGCATTATCGGCTTTATAATTTATTCCATTTTAAGTTAATTTTTGTAATTATATTTATTTCCATAAGTTTAAATTGTTGTTATTTGGTATCGCATATGACATTTTCCTAGTGTCTTAACATTTAGAAAATACAACTTTGTTAGTATATTCACGTTGTTGTTATTTTGTATCTTTTAGATCTTTTTATCGTTAGTGTTGAGTCTTTTGTTTAGTCTCGAGAGTTGAGTTCTCTGTTTAGTCATTAGGATTGATATTTCTTTTGATGTTGTTTTATTAGCCCCAAGGGTGAAGATAGGAATTTAACTTTAGAGGGACCAAGATAATTGTTGTTATTTGGTATCGCATACGACATTTTCCTGGTGTCTTAACATTTAGAAAATACAACTTTGTTAGTATATTTATGTTGTTATTATTTTGTATCTTTTAGATCTTTTTATCGTGAGAGTTGAGTCTTTTGTTTAGTCATGAGAGTTGACTTCTGCTTAGTCATTAGGATTGATATTTCTTTTGTTGTTGTTTTATGAGCCCCTAAGGGTGAAGCTAGGAATTTAAATTTAGGGGACTAAGATAAAAACACAACTTAATGAAAAATTCAAATTTGCATATGTAATAGTTTTTAATGGGGTAAATAGTTTTTTTCACTAAAGTAGAATTTTTACTACATTTTAATGAATTAAAGTAAATAGTTTTCTCCACTAAATTAAATAATATTTATAATTAATATCTATAACAATGTAATAGGTTGTTTTGCTATTTAGACTTTTAACCTATACATATAACATAGTGTACATATATATATATATATATATATATAAATGAATATTGTCTACGAGCAACATTGGAAATTTTCTTTGTCCATTTATGGGTTAATTGGTAATATTTAATTAGTAGTTTATCAATACATTTAATTAGTTAGTCCAAGAGTTACAACAAATTATATAAAATGGTGAAACTTATAATATAAAAGTAAACATTCTATATGTCCATTAAATTGTTAGATATTTTGAAAATAAAAATAGAATAAAAGTCAGATTTTACATTATTTTTATTAATTTGGTAATTACTGTATTATTTTACAAGCTTTAAATTATATTGATTAATTTCCGTAAAAAAAAGTGTATTTTATAAAAGATGCTTGACATTACTTATTTTAAATTTTTACCACATTTTAATGATTAGTTGTATATTTATTTTTATAAAATTATTTAACTTTCAAATAATTCTCTTCACGTATTAAGTTTACGGTTTGATTTTTAGTTTGATTTATTTAGTTTTTCAATTATTTAAAAATTTAAAATATTATATTTGATTTATAATTTTTCCCCATGTTTCATTTTAATTTTTTTTATGTGGTATTTTTAAATTATTTAATTTGTACAAACTTTCTTCGGTTGTGAAAATCACATTTCCCCTAATTTTTTATCATGTCATATAAAAAAGAGAAAAAATAAAGTTTATATTGACACCTAATTTTTGTTTCTGCCACTTTTTAACTTTTTATTTCTTTTTGATTTTATTTTTCCAGTTTCAATGTCATTCAAAAAATAAATAAATATGATAACTCAATTGATAACAAATATTTAGGCCAAGTCCAAAATATTAGACTTATTAGAAAATGGAAAGAACATGATATTGTTACTATAAATTGAAAGGTAAGAATACCTGAAAAAGGAGAGGATTTCCAGACAAGGGACAAGAAAGCAGGAAGAGAAAGAGAGAGAGAGAGAGAGACAATTGAAAGGGAAAAAGAAGGCTCTTGATTACGATACACAATACCATCGTAAATTTATTTCTCTACAATCGAAAAACTATTTTTGTTGGGTACCTGTGTCACCGGGTCTCATTGACCTTAAAGTACTCAGACAACAAGAGAAGAGGAATATTAAAGAGAGCATAGAAAATATGTACAAGAGATGAAACACTAAGAAATTTGAATTTTTGGCATTGGACTTTGGTAGAACAATAACAATAGGGTGGACGAGTGGCTTTGTTGTTGTGTGGTGCATTCACCGCATCTTAAAAATTTACTTTTCATGATGATTAGTTTGCTTCTGGTGAATTATTATTGAATGTCTGAGCATAATCTTTTCGATAAAAGATTTCATTTAATACATTTTCCTTTGTGTGTATAGTCCATATATCTATTGTTTTTGATGGAAAAGTCCATATATCTTTGATTAGAAGGGCTATTTGTTGATTATTTTATGGATGAATGTAACACCCTAACTCTAATTAGGGATTACTTACTAATTAAAGATTGAAAACTTCACCTGGAAAATTTTCTCAAATATAACAACCTTAAGATATAAATAAAACCTTGTTTAAAAGACCCGCTTGACTTGGAAAGAAATATTTCAAAGACCCAAACACGACACATATATCTATCGTGAGTTTCAAAAGCGGAATAACTTTTATCATTTACATCTTCTTTTTATAAAATGACCACAAGATAAAACAAATATAATCCTATACATTATTTTCTAATTGCAAAAGGACTCATCCTAGAGATAAGGACTCTGACTCGTGATCCGGTGACTCAAGTCTTGCCGAGGGCGAGACCTAACACGCTCGTGCTCTAAACCTCCTCCATCAAGTGCACGAAAACAACGCCCAACGGTGAGTTTATAAAACTCAAAGAACATAGACTTAGAAGAAAATGCTTTTTACCGTTGTTTCCAGCCATACGCTGTGTGCTACGATGGAAAAATCCTCCTCGACAACATATACTTAATATATACTAATACTATGGCCTAATCTTAACATCATCTTCATTCATTCACCAAACTCAAACATAACTTGCTTCAAGAGCATTCATTTGTAAGGTAACATAATTCATACACATAACATAAGCAATCATATAATTCCAAATCAAACATAATGGCCTCTTTGTAAGTCTTTATCGCAACACCCGGTTATCGGACTTGTTGTCCATCCCAAATGGCTTACCCCACTCGGGGTGAGAGGCCCGCCATGCCACTTCACCCATCAAGGCTTATGCAAATCCACAATTCCAAACACGTAATCGTAATACATGACATCAAACCTTATTCGCCATACATCATAAGCATAGGCATCCTCAATCTTTTTAAGAAAACTCACTAGGTAGTTAAGTGAGAAACTTAACCACACCGCTTTAAAAAATTTTGATACTGCAAATGTGGCTCATGACCACTGTTAGACGCCTCTTTAAACCGTGAATATCAGATCCTAGCCTTCAAATAGAAAGGACTTACTAAAATAGTTTGGGTCTCACCCACATATGTGGCTCCATGATAGCTACTCTTTGCAGTGGAAACATGGTATTTCTCCGCATATACTATCCTAAGATTTGATGCTATGTTATAATGTAAGCGATTCCTTCATCCTTCACAAATGGTTAGGAGAATCAGATCATAATTTCAAGACCATAGAAAAATCAAAGTCAAGCCAAGGAATAGACAAGCACATCATATCTAAGCATTCATAAGCACTCAAATTGACTGAGAAATGATATGACTCCTAGGGTCACAAGTGGCAGGTTGAATAAAGTTAGCCCACCTGAGCCCCTGTTATTAAAATGTGCATAACTCAATGTGTATTTACTGAATTGAGTGATTCTTGTGGCTACTTAAACTAGACAAAATTCTCTAAATTTTAGCCATCGGGACCATCTCTTGAATCCATGTAGAATCAAACTGAGTGCTCTGCTTGAATTCCGGACAGAATCAGCATTTTTAGATTGAATATGGATAAGTTGTAATTAGAATATAAAAGTAAAGTAAAAATTAACATTGAAGTATTTGAAAATGTGACCATAAGCATAAAAAAATTGTATCTACTAATATCTGATAGTGATATACTTGAGCATTTTGTTGCACAATAGCAAGCGATATTTTATTTAAGCTTTATGTTAAGTGCAAACAATCTAAATGTGATGGTGTATATTATTATGAACAAAAATGGTGTAGCATTGTCATTCATATTGTCGCATGAATCATCTGGTTTATTGATGTGAAAGAAGTTCAACGCATTTTATGAACTGAACTCGCTATAGCTAGCACAAGAAATCCATACATTTCGTGATTTTTTAATCATTGAAGTAAACAACTTATGCTAAGATAACATGCAGAGATTACTGTGAAACTAAATATAAACATTTCTAAGGCAAAGGCTGAAGAAACAAAAATTAGAGAAAATACATTATTCTCGTAGGATATGAATTACATTGTTTTTAGTTTTTACTCGTAATTTTGGGAGTAAATCATTTTGACTGCTAAATTTCCAAGGGAAAAGTTAAACCATATGTAATACACCCCAACCTGGAAGGACCAATATAGTAGAAGTTTCACCCAACATAATACGATGCACACATGTGAATCTCCACATAAATAATCCTAATGAGGCTCTGATGGAGCTCTCACAACAGAACAAACATCAAACATTGTTTACAGGGGTTGGGCGCAGGCATCTGGGCCCAACCCTATTTCAACAAACCCCATACAAAGACCATATCTCCAAGAGGACTACATTAAGTTAATTATTGAACTAATAAAATTAATAATAAAATTCCTAGCACACTCTAAGGGAGATTTTGGGGAAGTTTATGTTACCCTCGAGTATTCCCAAATTAGGGGATTTAAGTCTAAAAATCCCCAAATCCTAGGTATCCTCCATTGAAGCTCCATCAGATCTTCTATATCTCCACTTCCATTTTGAGTCTCCAGCATCTATAAGTCTCCTCTACCTCCTTCCGCCTCGTCCCTTCCTCTCTCACCATGATGTCCGATCACCGCTGCTTCTTTCTCTCTCTCTTATTCCTACGCCATCCTTCTCTCTCGTGTCACCGCGATCCTCGCTTCAGCTTCTTTGTGGCAGTGGTGGTGTTTACACTCTCCTCCCGGCTGTTGGCAGCATGCCGTGAGTTCCTCATGTGCTCCTCCTCGCTCGCTCTTACTCCATCGCCCGCCTCTCTTTCTCTTCCTCTCCTCTTTCTCTTTCTCGGCCTGAACCACGCCCCTCCTCCTCCTTTCCAACGCGCCACCCATGCCGCCACAACCGGCCATCACCGCGCTCCTTCTTCCTTCTTTCTTCCTCGATCACGTGATCCCCTTCTCCTCTTCTTCTTCTTCTTTCTTTTTCTTTCCCTTTTTCTTTCTTTTTTTCTTCTTTTCTTCTGCTTATCGCCGCTGCTGCTCGAGTGAAGGAGGAGTATTAGGGTTATGAGAGGGTACTACAGGTGGGTTTAAGTGGAACATAGTGTATGGTGGGACTTAGGTCTAAAATTAATTAAAAATCTTGCAAACAAGCTCCTTAATAATAAACCTCTTAATCTAATCCTTGGTTTCTAATAATTGATCTTGGAGTAATTTTAATCAATTAAAACGATTACTCCTAATTAATTAGTCTCATAATTTCAAATCATTGGGTACAATTACTATTTTACCCCTTTATTCCAAATTGGTTTTAAAATCACTAAATTAAGTGCTGGTGAATCTATTTTTAATCACTCCGGATTAAACCTCTTTTTCATTTAGGATTCCTAATAATTAGGCTTAGGGATTTTGTGATGCTGGCAATGAATCTTTAAGTGTTGTACTTGACTCAGATTGACTTTAGATGTTGAAATTATTATTTTGGCGAAATCCACTGTAATGGTTCTGATTCTTCATCACTATTTCAATAAATCCATTTTCAAATAGTTTTAGGTAAAATTCTCTTTAAAAACACTTTCAAAATGCTTCTGTTGTCCCTTTCTATTTTTATTGCTTTTTACCTTTCATCAAAAGCTGATACATGTTCATTATTGATGATGTAAAGGTTTTAATGATAAATTACATCATTTGCTTTTGTGCTACAAAGCTTTAAAATATTAGGTTTTGTTTTCTTTCTTTTGTCAACGAATTTGCCAATTTTGAGTTTATAATGATTCAACCATACAAGTTTGAGATTGATGAGCTTAGGATAAGGTTAAACATGGATTCTAATCTACCAATTGAAATAATAAAATAGTTTGGAAGCAAATTTGAATGCTCTACATAGGTAAAAACATAAAATATTATCCAAATTTTTTAAACTTTACAATTTTTCAGTGTAATTTATTTTAAATAAAAACAATTTTTTAAGCATTCTACCTTATTTTAACTATTTTTTATTTTTGTACACATAAATGAAAAACAATTGTTGGAAATAAAACATATTATTTGATTCACAATAATGTGATGTTTATTTAAAAATACAAATGTTTTATTTACAATAGTATATCAATTTAAATATGACAAATATTTATTCAAATATAATTACATAAATAATTAAAATTTTATATAACATTAAATAAATTTAGTAAATAATTATCTAATTAAAATTTAAATACTTTTAAAATTTTAAAAATAGGGAAAAGTGTGTGTGTGTAAGGTGTGGGAAAGGAAAAGTATAAAAAAGGTAATAGGGCAACATTGGAATTTTGTTGTCCATTTATGGGTTAATTGGTAATATTTAATTAGCATTTTATTAATATATTTTAATTAGTTAGTCCAAGAGTTACAAAAATTGTAGTAAAATGGGTGAAACTTATAATATAAAAATAAACATATCAATACTGCCCATTAAATTCACTAGTACAAAAATGCAATTTACGCTGTTAAATTTGACATTTAACACCAGCTTTTTTTTGTCTAGTGTAGTATGCTACCGGTGTTGTATGTCTCCTTCTTTTTACACCGGATATTTAACCGGTGTAAAAAAGTCACTTTTTACATCGTTCTTATCATGTAACGGGTAAGTTTTATATATAGTTAATATTATAATTAAGAATTTTTAATATTTAATAAAATGTCTAGGAATTTGTATACCTAATAGTTAATACAAATCCAATAATAAAATAAAATTTGTCAATATAATAATATTCACACAATATCTTAAATAGAGTAATAAAAGGATAAAAATTGATGTAAGGTAAATAAAAGGTTGTAACTCATGAATAAAAATAATTTTGAATTTAATGTTCAAAATTAAGTTTTTTTACATATATACATATGTATATATACATATATATATATATATAGTATATATATATGTATGTATATATATGTATATATTATTTACGTAAAACTTAAAAATGTAAACATAATTTTTTTTTTTTTTTGATAAAAATGTAAACATAAATATATATAATGTATTTAATGTAATATGAATATAAATTTATATATAACTCTTACTCTCAAGCAATGTAAAACATACTTATATATTATTAGTATTATATAATAACATAACATTTTATATTATTATATGTTATATAGTATTAAATATTTACAAAAGTTATTTAAGTAAATTTTACATTGTTTTGTTTGTGTGGTCTATTGTTCTATCTAAATCCTGCAATATATTAGAGCAAAAAAGTTATGTTGTGATATGCTATTTGTCCCATGTTGTTCTCCTTTTTATTTTCAAGTACCTCAATATGGAATTAAACACACTCTAAGAACATTCTTGAAGTGTATTTCCGCTTTGTGTGCACATAGATTTTAGGATTTCAAAGTGTTGGGAAAATACTTAAGCATAAGACTTGATTTACACTATATACACGCCACAGTAGATCTTTTGATACCAATGTGGAGGAATTTCTCCACACACACACACACACACACAATAAAGAAATAACAAAAAGGACACAATGATTTACGTGGTTCGCATCTCTTTTTGCCTACGCCCAATGGGAAACACCTCCTACAAAATTATTACATTATCATAAAAATGAGATTACA